>CAIGQZ010033112.1:13878754-13890741 GCA_903798205.1 Danio tinwini
TTATATATATATATAAGAATACAAATTTCACAAGAGGGCTAAAAGTTTTGACTTGTCAGAATTTACTGGTCTAAAACAGTTAAGAGACAGACAGACAGTTAGCATGAACTGTTCAACAGGAGAAAGAATGAAAGCTCAGTGCTAAAGACAGAAACAAATATTCCACCCTCATGCATAGCGGAAAGAGTGAGTTTTCACCCCCAGTCTGGTCAGGAAAGGCCTGTCCGCCGAGGTCATGGCGCTCAGAGACACGCGGCACAAGGGGAAATGATTTGATGACATGAGAACAGAAGACAGGGTGGCGGAGCAGCGGGAGCTCTCACGGCTCCATTAGCATTTATATTAGAAGGAACAGGGAGTCAGGGCCACAGTGGGACGTAATGACAGATTCCTCAGGCATAACGAGAGAAAAATTAATTTGAATTTCCCTGTATATTTGCAGAGGACGCAGCAGCTGCTGCCAGGAGAGTGGGAAGTTCTGTGATGTGAGGTTACTGCGCTACAGATCAATGAAATCAGCTCGTGGCTGCGATGAAAACATTGTCTCAGCCTTATACCTGCTGCCTATTTGCATTAAGGTTTTCCTCTTTGAACAAGCAGAGAGGCCACAAAATTTGGGAAGATATTAAAACTACTCTTATGCCCCCTTGTGGTGAAAAGTTGCAGTTTAATTATGCGATGCACCAAAAGAAAATACAGTCAGACTTTATTCAACATTACAATTCTTGCTATACACTACTAATTTACAGTTTATTACTTGTTAGTAAGGTAATTGTTGTGTTTAGGTATTGGAAAGGATTAGGGATGAATAATCATACTTTAATTACTAATAAACAGCCAGTGTTAATAATAGGCTGGTAATAATAAGCCAGTAGTTAATGTTACCAAAAATATTTTCATAACAATATGATGAAGATAACCTGGTTACACTTTAAATGAGGTTTCATTAGTCAATGTATTTGCTAATATGAACTAATAATGAACAATACTTGTACATCATTTAATAATTATCGTTCAACATTTACTAATGCATTATTAAAATACTAATTGAAGAGTTCAGATGCAAAAACCTCTAATTTTTAAAAAATGTTCTCAGTCTCCTTTGTTCATTGTGGAATATTTCACTTTAAAGACCAGGAAAAAAAACGTATTCTTTGCCAAAAAGTGATATTACTTCACATACACACATGAGCCTGATAAAAATGCTCATTTTAGAGAAATATTTTAGACAGCATTTAGAGGTTTTTGAATGTAAACTCTTCAATTCATGCTTGTTAACATTAGTTAATGCAATGTGAGTTAACATGAACTATTAATGAACAACCAAATTTTTATTAACTAATGTTAACAAGCATGAATAAATACTGCAATAAATGTATTGTTCATGTTTTCTTCATGTTAGTAAATACCTTAAATAACATAACTAAATTAAATAACTAATACAATCCTATTGTAAAGTGTTACCAATATCCTACAGATACTTGCAGTGATACTTCCATATGAAAGAAATGGCTTATAAATTGGTTAAAACGTAATGAAACGTAGATGATGTTTCTAGATTTTCTGCCACATACTATTGTATTGGAAACTCTTTTGATTCTATCTTTGTACAAGAACTGGAATCAACATGTAAATGAATAAGGTATACACAATGACTTTTAATTTCAGTCAGACAGCCCCAGGGCTTCCGGTTAATTGTCACCCCATAAAAAATTGCCACGTTTAAGGTCTGATTTCTTAAAAAAAACAGTGACCTTCACTGCCTAGCTGAGACACGATATAAAGTGGGTATCAAAACCACTCAAAGTCAGAGATTCCACCTTTGAACTTGAGGGAGATCGATCAAACCTCAGCCAGACATGTCTCTTGACATCATTTCCAAGATGCAGACAAGTCACAAAATCAAACTGTTTACCTAATATATAAAATGTTTACTATTCATCACCTTTTTGAAAGCAGCAGTACTTTATGATACTTTATATATTATGGTTTTGGCATTACTGACAAAAACCAAACATATTAAATGGCATTTACAAGTACAGGCATAAGAAAAAAAGCAAGCTGAGCCAATATGCGAAATGCTGAACAACAATGCTCCTAAAATAAAACGTTTAGCATATATTTAACATTGCCGTCAATCAAATAATCATCCCCATTATAGATGATCTTTTTAAGCCTTGACCTGCTGCTATGTTTATGTAATATGCTATGCTTAACCAGGATATGCTGGCATGATGAAAGTGTGGCCATGCAGCAGGTTACAAACGAACGGACGGATGGACGACTGAACCCCAGAGAGTCCTGACCCACTTGGGAGGACATGATGGAGACGTCTGTCCTACTTTCCAATTCTAATCTCTACCTGCTCACTTATCTGTGCACTAGATTCACTAGAAAGTGCAAATCAGTTCACGGCAAGGACAGGATACTGCACAATAAACAATGAACAAGAAACGACACAAAAATGCTAAATTTGGCTTTAGCGATGAGAGACTCTGATGATGAGAGATGGTCAACTGTGAGAAGACGAAAGCGCCAACATTCTTCAGCACGGTCCGAGACAGTAACCATGACAACTAGGCCGTGGCAGGTGACAGACAGGACAGCAGAGCATAATAGGCTGACACAGAGCACCCACAGAATATGACTGGCTAACACAAGGTTTGACTGGCTGACAGCGAGCGCCCATAGGGCCCAATTCACCTGAGATTAGCAGCCAGACCAGAGATGCAGTGAGCCATCTCTCCGTTCTGTTTGTCTGAGCCCCACATGCTGTAAACAAATGAAAGAGAGCACAAACACACACACACACACACACACGGCAGGTTAGACCTGCTCCAGATATCAGCAAATCTGTACTCAGCATTAACAGAAGTGCCCCCTCCCTCAAAGGGAACAGTCACGCTAATGAGAGCGTAGCACAGAGCTAACCCTGCTGTTAGCAGGCATTAAAGCCAGTCTAGAACACCTCGATGTTCACCCCCCATAGGGAGGAGGGAACGAGGAAGAAAAAAAAAAAAAAGAGGAAAACGTCTGTATGTGAGAGCAAAAGACAGTTATTTAGGTCAATCTCTGAGAGAGAATATGTAGGCTTCAGGTTGTGTGCCAGCAATGATTGGTAGCGTTTTTGTTCATGTGATTGCTAATATCAGATCATGACCCCTGTTATACTGCTGAAGATGACTGGAGAAAGAAAAACCCAACTGTGCAAATTCACGTCAAGGTAGATGTACACGTCATGCTAATAATGTAGTGTACAGCTGCCCTTGACCTGAGCCTTTAAGCTATTATGTGATGCATAAAGAGAAAATAGGTAGTGTAGACATTCTGTCTTGTGCATTACATTCACATCCCAAACATGAAACTTCATATTCAGGGCATTTAGACGCCCCTGTAACACAGTTTTCACAGAGAATTAGCAATGTTCTCTCCTTAGCTGATAAAGCAGAGAGGCACAACTAGATTAATAGGATACAACCGTGTCTTGTGGGAATAAAATTGAAAATTAATATGTAATAATTCACAACAGTGAACAAGTAGGAAAATGTAGGCGTCATCTAAATAGACAATAATGTTCAAATTGCAGAATCTAAAAAAAAAATAATAATTATAATAATGTTAGTTGAACGCTAAACTGTTTTACAAATTTACATCCAATGTTTAATGTTGCTGTTTATAAATGTAGTTTATGATACTTAAAGTATTTATCTTAGTAAACGATAATAAACATAAATGAATTAACATTAAATGTATTGTTATCTGTAAAAATGTAAGAAGTTATTTCATTCATATACCATAAAAATCTTGTAAGTCATGTTTTAAATCAAGATGACTTAAAAAGACTTTATTTACAAGTGCAGCCACAAAAATACAAATTAATTGTAATTTATACAAATAACTAATACATTTTGCTATCCTTTTATCCTACTAACCTTCAAACTAATAAGTTTGTCCTATTTGTATGTTTTTAATAATTTACATTAGAATAAAGCTAGAACCATGCTTTAATTATTTCTAGGTTCAAATACACTTTTACCACTAAAACTCCAAGACTTTACCAGAACTTTAAAGTAAATTCTCATGACATAATGTTTTATGTAATGTCTATGTGTATTTGGTAAATAAAAAGAAAAGCAATGCACATTCAATACAATTATTTTCTTTTCGACTTATTCCCTTTATTGGTCAGGGGCCGCCACAGTGGAATGAACCGCCAACTTATCCAGCATATGTTTTACACAGCGGATGCCCTTCCAGCTGCAACCTCGTACTGGAAAACATCCATACACTCTCATTCACACACATACACTACAGACAATTTAGCTTACCCAATTCACCTATAATGCACTATAGGACTTGTGGGGAAAACAGGAGTACCCGGAGGAAACCCATACAAACATGGGAAGAACATGCAAACTCCACACAGAAATGCCAACTGACCCAGCAGAGGCTCGAACCAGTGACCTTCTTGCGGTAAGGTGACAGTGCTACCCACTGAGCCACTGCGCCACCCCAAATTTAACAGCATATCATAAAACATGCAACAATCTATTAAGTTTAAATTTATTTTTATATCTATGGAAAATTTATTTAGACATTGCTTACACAGCACTTATAATGTGAGAGTAGGTTTTTGGACAAAGACAGAAAAGAAGTAAAGATATTTGTTTAACTTATTTCCATGACTTTTCCAAAACTTTTTTCTGTCTTTCCAAAACTTTTCCAGGCTTAGAAAATGCCATGTCAAAATCCCATGACTTCCATAACTGTATGAACACTGTAATTTATAATATTATTTATAATTCTTAATATATTACACGGCAAAGATGTTTTATTCCATGAGAGGTGGCATCCATTTTTGTTGCATATGGGTTTAAACATAACCCCCATACTCATCAGAGGGTTGCTTAAATGAGGTCAGATCTTGTGAAGAATTGTGGTGTATGAATATGCAATTTCTCTAGTTTTATTGAACCTTTTTTAATTTTTTTTATTTAACTATTATTTTTATTATTATTATTACATTTTTTCCCCCCCCCCCCCCCCCCTGTTCTGTTTACTTGTTTGTTGTTGTATCTGTATAGGTTGTTTTCAATCACGTGGTTCTGATGACGTACGTGCAAAATTTAGACTGAGGGCACGAAGTAAAAACATGAATGGGAGACATTGAGGAAAGTCTGTGTTTTTGCTAATTATATCATATTTCAAAGGAGATATAAATAGAAAATAAGCACATATGTTGGGCGTGATCTGTATATCATGGAGAGGGCCGAGTTTTCTACTAAACTAAAATATATTTGCCTGTGATTGAGGCGGTAGATACTGTATAATTACGTTACATGAAAAAATTTAAAGTTTGGAAGCATACTATACTGTAGATAATTACTTGAATTAACCTGTCGTAGTAATTATATTGTGGCTGTGGTACAACACAACTGTAGTATTAAACAAATTATTCAATAGGCTTCAGTTTTCTATGCTATAATCACAATGCAATTTACACTAACGTTACAGTTTATCATTTTACTATGCTACAGTATTCGGTAGCATTCATTAACAAAGAGTTGTACACATTATACACTTTACATGTTTATTTATTATAATAGTTTCCTTATGCGGATATCTTCCAAGCATCATGAAATAACAAATGAAAGCTTTCAAAAGCGTGGACGCAGAGTCTACATTATTATTTATTTATTTATTTTTGTAAGGGGGGAAAAGTGCTCCACAATAATAACCATCTAGTTTTGTCGCAAGGGCTGCATTTGTTTTTTCCGTTGATGAACGTACAATCAACAAACATTGACCACTGCTGCGCATCTCAATGTTCATGTTACAGTTGTTTATTCCACCGGAACGCAAGTAAAAACTATTATTATTGCAAAACAAGACATAGATTTAATTTCATCGACTACATGGCATAGTACGTTATTTATATTCTCCTGAATTTTGTGTGGTGGTGTTTGTATCTGATTTTTATATAACACTTTAACATATAAACATAGCTAGGAATGTATCTAATTATTGGTGCTGTCAAACAAATTATCGCATTCAAAATAGTTTGTACACATGGAAGTATTGAATGAATGTTTATTAGCTTGTTTCTTGAACTCTCCCCTCTTTATGAGCAAAAATTATTATAAACAACATAAAACAAATATTTTGATGTTCTGATTCCTGTGTAGAAGAATCACTTCCTGCCCTCCATCTGAATTTCGCACATCATCAATGATGTCATGTGAAAACAACCTATTGCCTAAAGATTATTATTATTAAAAATAATAATAATAAAAAATATTTCTTAATACAATTAATAAGTACAGGTCAGAGTAAGGGTGTTATTTAACTTTTACATGAATGACGGTGGAACATTATTTCAACAAAATTATTAGAAACTTATTTCTCATAACTTGCACTTAATATGCTTACTGTATATACAAAACAAATCACTTTTGTAAATGTAATTTGACACCAAAATGTCTTTCACCAAAGTAATAGTCAAGTGACCATTCAACTTCATCGAATAATATTTAACTAAAGATAAAAGCTCAAGTTTCAGCTCAACTCTAAGGACGTCTATATCACTGCAAGTCATCTCCACAGTGCAGACAGGAAGTAGATGTGGTGCATGTGGGCTCACACTATGGACATGTGGTTATTGATGAACCAGGTGCATGTGTGAGAGGAACTGCGTGCACGAGTTAGAGAGTTTGTAAAAGGCACAGACAGGACTTACACAAGGTTGCTGAGTGAGGCTAGAGTGAGCTGCTGTGGCTGTTGTTGTTGCTGCTGCTGAGGCTGTTGCTGGGATACGGATGGCTGCTGCTGTGGTTGCTGGGATACAGATGGCTGCTGTTGCCAAGTGGTCATGTTGCCTGGCAACAGTGCGCCCGACGGCGTAAAGGCCTGGAGGGCTGTGAGATCTGCACTTGTTAGCTGGTACTCTGCATGAAAACAAAGAGGATCATTTAATGCATATTCATGTTTACATCATTTTTGGAATACAAAATTAAAATTCTATTTCATGATACTGATAACATAACAAAATCTTTATCTATATTTGAGACAGTTGTCTGGATTAATAGCCATGTCTTTTGTGTAAAGTGTTTTCAATCAACTACTGATAATTTGATTCATTCTAATATACAGTATTTTTAAGGTCTCACGATATCAAAATAAAGTTTTTTTAGATTTTAAGATCAGTATTAGTTTTTAAGATATCTATTTAGTGTGCTTAAAAACAGTGACAAAATTCGTGTTTAGTTAGTTAGTTAGTTGACTTTATTAGTACCCGTTGGTAGATTCTTTTTGCAGCAAAGTTTGGCATATGATACATGAGAGCTACAGCTACTAATGTTCTAGGCAATCCGTAAAAGCTGCCGACTATACAGGGAATCAATACTCAGCTTAAAGCTTGCAGTTAGTCACTTCCGCCTAAATGGATCAGCGGTTTTATTCATGTCACCTTATACTGCAGTTTCTCATCAAATCGTGACCAATCAAATGCTCTCTAGTGTCTGACATGCCCCGCCCCCTTCAAGATGTTTCTTATTTGATGCACTTGAGCTCAAATACTCTCACTAGCTACGTTTCCATCCACCTATTTTTATGCGCATTTTGGATATAAGCATAAAAAATTGGTTGATGGAAACGCCAAGATGTGCATAAATTTTGAAAATGTGCATAAAAAAACATGCGCATAAGTGAGTAGGATAAACTTTTTATTCTGTAAGAAAAAATGCGCATAAACTAAGATGAAAACACTTTTACCGAACAAGTTCCAGTATGTGCATTAAAAAAGGTCATGTGATTTTCTAATAAGAGATCATGTGATGATAAAAATGTGTGAATGGACAAACCAGCAGACTGAGCACATTGTGAAACATCTGAATTTTTGTTTTGGGCATTCTAAAACACCTTAACCATCTCAGTATTAGTGTATTATATAATTAATGACCCTCAGAACTGTCAAGAGTGTCTGTGCTCTGCGCCTTCAAATGCCACCACGTATTCATTGCGTGTCGGCATACTGTCTTCTGAGGCACAAGTCATTTATTAAATAAAGCAGTGGTTCTCAAACTTTTTTCAGAAAGTACCACCTCAGAAAAAAATTGTCTCTCCAAGTACCATCATAATGAGCAATATTGAAATACAGTATAGTAGTTGGCCCAGTAAAGCAGCTACAGCTCTGCTCTGTTCAAAAATGTGGCAGATTATTTTCTATTATTAAGAATATTTATTATTGTCATTCACTTTAAACATTATAAATAGTCTGAACATTAACACTGTACTGTGCTTATATGTAAATAACAAACAAACAAACAAACCAACAAACAAACAAAACTAAAAACATCAACATTTAAATTAAAATGTGCTTTTAAAAGTAAAAAATGGTAGGTTACTGTTCTTAAAAAGTAAAAAACAACAACAACAACTCCTGTATTAACATATAGTAGCCAATTCATCAACACCTGGAAATGTTGCCTGGATCTCAGAAATGTAGGCTATATTATATAGGCATATTCATATATAAATCATTTTTGATAAATGTTGAAATATATGTAGCATGTACATATGACATATTGATTCCTCTGGTACCACTAGAAGGTAGCCCACGTACCACTAGTAGTACATGTACCACAGTTTGAGAAAAGATTCACGCAGCTTCTCCTACCGCAACAAATTCTGTTTTTACTGTTGATATTTGCCGCCAGTTAATGAGGAAGTGACGATTTTGTTCTTTTTGACTCATTAGATGGAAAAGCTGCTTTATTCGCACGTCTTCTATGCGATAATCCAG
This sequence comes from Danio tinwini, assembly GCA_903798205.1. Classification (NCBI taxonomy): domain Eukaryota; kingdom Metazoa; phylum Chordata; class Actinopteri; order Cypriniformes; family Danionidae; genus Danio; species Danio tinwini. The sequence continues at coordinate 13,887,555 of CAIGQZ010033112.1, forward strand.
TTTTGTGCATTTTTGGATGGAAACATAGCTAATGAAAACAGCTAAAACACTGGCAGTTTTTTCTTTTTTTAAATGGGAGGAGCTACACTATGTTCCACCCTCTCATTGGTTGAAATTAAGTTAAACATTGAATAAAAGTGCACATTTCAAAGCACTTCATGGGACCTTTACAGAATCTAATTTAAAATAAGAATATAATCATTTAAAGCATTTAATATCAGAAAATGACAATAGGCCAATATAAAATATTCTATGTTTTTTTATTATGAATATATACTGTATATATACAGTTAAAGTCAGAAATATTAGCCACCCTTTTAATTTTTTTTCCTTTTTCAAATATTTCCCAAATGATGTTTAACAGAGCAAGGACATTTTCACAGTATGTCTGATAATATTTTTTCTTCTGGAAAAAGTCTATTTGTTTTATTTCAGCTAGAATAAAAGCAGTTTTAAATTTTTTTATAGATCATTTTAAGGTAAAAATTATTAGCCCCTTTAAATTATATATTTTGTTTATAGTCTACAGAACAAACCATCATTATACAATAACTTGCCCAATTACCCTAACCTGCCTGATTAACCTAATTAACCTAGTTAAACCTTTAAATGTCACTTTAAGCTGTATAGAAGTGTCTTGAAAAATAACTAGTCAAATTGGGGAAAAAATAAACAACGGGGCTAATAATTCTGACTTCAACTGTATGTGACATATAACACTACTAAATTGGCAGCGTCGCGCCCCAGTTTTCACCAATTTTACAATATCGTGAGCTGTTTTAAAGTGTCTAAAAGCCTCCAACAGAAGTTTGTACAAATGAAAGCCAAAGGGAGAACATTTCAGCCACATAATAGCTAGTCCTTCCAAAACTATAGTTTCTACAATACTACAGATTTACACTGTTACTAACCCAGATAAATCCCCCCAAAAGACTGACTATCCATGAAAGATGAATGCACAAAAGAACAACACACTTGGTGAGGAGAATTTTACTAGCCAAATGCTTCAACACAGCAGCTGGAATTGCTCTACAGTATAGTGCTGAGTAAAGATCTGCTCGACATACAGTCTTGACGTGTAAGTGATTGAACTGAATGCCCTATAATGACCAAAGCTCTCATCAGTAGAAAGAATCACAAGGCTAGACTAACCGTTGCTAAAGAGCAGGTAGTGCGGACAGAGAACTGGTCCAGAGTTCATTTAATTATGAAATTCTACTATGAATTATAAATTAGGAAAGCAAGATTCAGTTTGTTAGGGTCTGGTGAGAAACACAACTAAACCCAAAGTGTGTAAAGATGCAAATGCTTATAAAAATATTCTTCAGCAACATACAGTGCATTATTTCGAAAAAAGTTAAGTTTTCATAAACAGTTCTCTATTTATAATTCCACCGCACTCCAATATTTCAGAAAACGTGCAACATTTCTTACATTTATTTGCAAATTATAAATTATAATACTCTTTACTGGAATTTTTTAAAACACTTAATCAGTAGTTCAACCCAGAGAAGGGATAATAACTTTCAAGTGATCTCTTAATTTGTTTCCATGGCTGTATTAATCAATTTATTTTCAAAACAAACTAAAGTGAAAAATCCATCCTTCACACGAGGCAATGAATAACAGTAAACTAAGATCGAAAGATTGAAGGAGGGCAAGTGAAAGACTTAAATGGACCATGACCTTCATTAAATTCAAATGCCTCTGCAAGCATCTCTCTGGAGTGTTAACTAAAGCAGGCTCGTGTTTGGCTCTCTCTAATGTGTGACAGATGTCTGGGCTTCTCACTATGATGTCACTCTCACCTGTGTTGTAGGCGGTGGGCATAGAGAATGGAGTCAGGAGGCTCGGCGTTGCCACGGAAACCACTGGTGTGGTAAGAGGCTGGGTCACTTGAGAGGTGCCTAACCGCTGAGCATTCTGGAAAACCAGAGAGAGAGAAAAACAGAGAGAGATAAAGTACGATGTGTGAGATCTACAGGAGTTATTCTAAAATGAAGAACACACCCAGAAGACTATGTATGTATGAACACACAATAATCAAATTTCAGACACTTCTGAACCCTACAGACAGTCTCTAAACTTTTAAAAGCCATCCTAAAAAACACTTTTTGGTTTATTTATAGTCATGGAACGTTTTCAAGGTATACCACAGTTTGGAAAAGTCAAGGTTTTAAAATGGCAAAAATTTTCTGCTATACTGTTCCTAAGGTATGTGTAAGGTTTTTTATTTACGTTTTTTTTTTTTTTTTTTTAGGACAACAGTATCTCCAGCAGAAAAGATATCCAGAGATGCCATTTTAAATTGTAAAGAAATCTGTGTTGTTGAAACAAATGAAGACAGCAGAAGTCAATGATTCATTTGAGTTATTTAGCCTGACATGTTTACTGCTCCAAAATATTATAAATGTTTCTCAAAATAAAATATATTGTGTTCAAAGTGGGAAAAAGTTTTTAGTTTTTTTTTACCCAGACATTTAAAAAATATATATATATGAGCAGTAATCTTAATACCGTGAAACTGTTATTTATTTCCAAGGTTATCATACCGTCACATGCCTAGTTTTGTATGATGCATGAAACATTCAAATCATTCATATGTTCTTTCAAGGTTAAATGAGACAGCTGCTAGAGATGTCTACATCTATAAAATGATTCAGCAGCTTATTCATCACATGGCAATATTAGTTGTTTTATTTGTCAAAGAAGGAAAATGCAATTAGAAATATTAAATAATATGCAAAGTTAATATAATAGCATAATGCTTACAAAATATGTTGCTGAAAATGTATTAGTATTTGTACATGTACATATACAAAAGCAGATTTCAAGCATCAAATTACGTTTTTCCTCTAAATAATGACTAGCATATAATATTTACAAGATATACAGAAGACACAGACTAAAATATACTATTTTTTATGAATATCAAGTTTAAAATGAGCTTTTATGACACGGTTTAGCCTTGCGGTTATCTTTGCTGTCTGCAAGGAATGAAAAAGCTTCAATAATGATTTTATACCATATGTTTTGAGGCAAATTAACAACAAAATCATTTGATGACATTTCAATTTTACATAAAAATATCTATTACATCAAACAACAATGGAACATTTTTTTTTTACCTACACACACACTTACACACACACACACACACACACACACACACACACACACACACACA
>CAIGQZ010033112.1:13892225-13920696 GCA_903798205.1 Danio tinwini
TGTGTGTGTGTGTGTGTGTGTGTGTGTGTGTGTGTGTGTGTGTGTGTGAAATGCAAAAAAATATATATTTGAAATGTTCAACACTCATTTAGCATTCATCAAATGTTGTGAAACCGTTCACAGCACAACAGTCAAAAGAATTGAGCTGTATTCACCTCACTCACCAACTCCAGCTCTTCATCTGTCTGTGAGGCCAGAAACAAATAGAAAGCAGAGATTATAACTCCTATAACACACACACACACACGAGGCCTGTTTTACACCTGGCTTGTGTCTCGCTTAACACAAAACAACTGCTGGTAACATGTGCTTCCAGTAACCACTTCAGATCAGGTTTCAAGCAAAGGGATTTGGACCTCATGACTGCATCCATTACTATCAACAGCTATTGATGTCACGAACGAAACCTTTCATCTACTAAATGTCAAGACCAAAAGTTTAAAAAAATGTAAAAAGTTTTAGTGTATTCTCTAATTTAAAAATACAATAATATAAGTCGTAATAAAGTCTAACAAAGAATATATTACTGGGTTCATTGTTCACACCATATGCAAATTAAAGTATTCATGTGAGATTACATACAAAATCAAGGTAAATGTGCCAATAGAGGTGAATTTCCCTCAGCGCAAATAATACAGAATGCACATTACTCGCCTCAATTCAACTTCAAATTTTGCGTGAAGCCAAAAAACATCCCCCGAGTAATCTAGAGCAAGTGACACAATGCTTTGCATTAGTGTGAACCCAGTATAAGACTTTTTTTTAATCATCTGACTTGTGCTTCCTGTTATTTCTAAGTAACTTACGTATAATGCAATTAATGTTAAGCAAGGAAAGCCTTTGGACAAGAAAAAATACATTATGATAATTATTTTCTTTTTCTTTACAACTGCTGAAAATCAGCAAGGTTTAAATCCCCAGTCTACAAACTGACAGAGCTTTGTGGTGATAAAATCTTGCAGTGTTTCCCACAGGTTTGAAATATACTTGTGGCGGTAGCCTGATTGAAACACACCTTTTACCCACAGCACATAAATGGTCAACTACATGAGAAAAAAAAAAATAATGTGATTTTTAACTATATATATATTTTTTATGACACTGTAATACACCTCTTCTTTTCAATAGGTTAAAGTTATTTAAAAAAGCTGTTGAAATGAAGAAAATCCACTATTTCTCGTACTTTTATGCTATTTAGTAGCCATGTGCACCCACTGACAGGTAAAGGCTGCTCTCTCTCTCTCTAAAGTTGCTTTATTGCCATGACATAGTACAGTATTCCCAAAGCATTTTAGATATGTATAAAGTATGTAATATATTAACATCATTAAATTAATAAAATATACAGCAAATGAGAAATAAAAAACAGAAAAAAAGAATAAAAATATACATTGCGAAAAATAATAATAATTACTAGAAGACAAATTGTAGATTATTTAAATAAGGCAAAATAGTTGATTAACCATTTCTAATGGTGTACAAATATTTTGCAGCGAGTATAATTTTTTCTCCCCGAGTATATAGTAAAGTTTATCCGAGTCGTTTATAAAATGATTAACCATTTAATGTTTCTCTTGTGGATATGCGCGTGCAGTCAGCTGCGAAAAGGTAATGCAAAAACACATACAAATAATGACAACTTTAAAAAGCGAAAGTAAAACCTGAATACAAGACATTTTAGGAGATTCAGAAACTATGGTCGGATGCATTTTGGCGCAAAAGGCGCATCACTGTGGGTCTGCAGAGCACGTGATGTGTGAGTGTTGACCAGCAGTAGGAAACGTGCAGAGCAAGAGAAGATTTTCCACTGGCTTATCGATCGCGAATGTTTGGCTTTCTTGGACGGATACAAAAAAAGTGTAAAAGAATGATAATAATAGTTTATTCATGTGTCACCACCAAACATACTTGGGTGGCCGTTAATATACCGGAGTAAAGCCTATGTGTGGGAAGCACTGCCTTGTATTTAATGCCTTTATCTAATACTGACCATTTTGATCGTATCAAGCCAGATCAGTGTATCTGACAGCTTTACTTTTCTTCTTGCCATCCTCAGAATCACACTAAGAGCCTAGAGCTCTTCCTATCTCTAACATTAGCCCCATACATTGGCCTTATAGAGTAACAGTCAGCAGTTGTGAGATTTGACAGTGTTTGGCTCACTGAGGCATGTGCAATGGGAAAGTGCTCACCAGCTGCATAAGGCCCTTGCTGCTCTGCGAGGTGATGACCCGAAGGTCCGGTTTGCGGCTGTTCACCATCTGAGCGCTGGGCGGAGGTGGAGATTTAGCCTGGACTACTTTCCCCATGCTGTTGCCGTTGGAGACTGAGAGGAGTCCTGGGGAGGCCCTGGCACTGACGTAACCATTGGCTACAGAAGGAGAAAGAAAAATGAGAAGACAGAGAGATGTCAATACAGAGAAGGTGGCTTGGTTGCTTTCTTTCAACATCAATACCTTTGTGCTGCAGCAGAATATAGTTTTCAGTCCTGTATTTCAGGTATTAATATGGTTGTGTTGACACAGTTTGGTTATTTGCAGGTGTGATAATCGTATTTCATAACCAAAATCACAGGTTTAGTTTTTTAGGACTCACAAATGTATTTTTGGCAAAACAGTGTTGTGTGAACAGAACTATAATGGACAACTAGATGTTAGTCACGTTACACAGTGCGAGATAAATGCTTTGTCTAAAGAGTGTGATTTTTTTATGCATTGTTTGAGAACCAAACGGAGATGCAAATATGAGCTCAGCTAGTCTTGTAATTTGTCTAAAGTAAGACTTGATGCAAATGTGCTATAGATCCTGGCTATGGCTAATTGGACACGTTTAGTCTCATTTAGAATGAAATGATTCTGAATGGTAAATTTATTTATAGGGCCCATTCATCCACCCGGCGCAATAAGGAGCAAGACGTGTTTGGCACAATTTTTTGCTATTTTCAGACCAGAGCAATCCTAATTGTCTTGTTTTGCACCACTTTGTTTAAATAACAAATCCATTTGCACCACTTTTGTGGACTCATGGGTGTTCCAGACTAAAAAAGGAGGTGTGTTAAGGCACATTGTTGGCATGTTGCTATTTTGAGATACGCAAAATTAAATATGTAGACTGATGGATGTCTTCAGTTAAATGCGTACAACACTGTTTCTTTATCCACAAAAGCAAGGGAGTAGGTAAAGAGTAAAAGTAAACTAAAGAGAAAGTAAAGAGGCCAAATGGAGGAGGCTCGTTCTTTATCCTCGCGCTGCAGATGGTTTGTTTATCCGCTTTCTCGATAGTGAAGGATTCAGTTTTTCTACTTAAAAAGTCTGTTATATAAATAGCAAATGTGCCATGGCGTGATGCAACGGACTCTTAAAGAGAATGTGAGATGAGACTCTGATTGGTTTATTGCACGTTATGCTCAAAACACACCCATAACTCATTAAGAAAATAAGAACAACCCTGTTTGTCCATGCGTCGTGGCGCAGACCGTATTTTTCCATCCTTAAAATAGCAAAAGTAGATTCAGAAATGCCCTTAAATGCTTTTGCGCCCTACGCTTTAGACTTTGCTCCTTGATTGTTAAAATAGAGCCCATAGTGTTTACAGAAATTTTAAATAAAGTGATTTTAAATAAAGTATAATGTTGTCATTTTAAAAACTGTTTTGGGTGACAAGAGGCAATAGAAATTTACTTCTTGCTGTTCTGCCTGTTTATTCAGTAGTAATAATGCCCTGTCCTTTTAACAAAATGTGTCAGAAGCAACATTGTCCTACCGCAATTCACAGTTGAAGATATCTGAAGTAAGTTTATTTTTGATGCTAATATCTCCATCAACAACCACATGTTCCTTGTCATACACCATTTCTATGCCATTACATATGCAGAAAGATTTTCAGCTTTTAATCCAATTGAGCATGTCCGATTGGATTAAGAAAATACATTCTATATGACATGGTTACATATGACTTTTTATTTAGATTGTGCTACTAGTCCATTGTCAAATTTATTATTTTTGCCCATGTAAATGTATCTACTGTGAGTATTAACTGACTGTCAAAAATTAAATAAGGACTTCCATTCATACAGACCTCTCATTCACACTTGGTATTATGTACTGTTTTTGTCAATCTGATCTCAAGTGGACCAGAACATTTAAACGTGTATAAGGGGTCTAAAACATTTTGAATATTTCCGTTCCTAAGGTTGTTAAAAATGTATTGGGATTGCTTTCGAATTGTAAATGCTCATGTGGTCGTCGAAAGTGTTCAAATAGCCACAAAAGACCACTTGCACATGATTTTGATAAAGGTTTCGATTTCGTCTGAGCACATTCGTAAGCCGCATAACATTGGTTTGTTCATTCAATAGTATGTGGCAAGTTGAGCACTTAGGTGAAAGTAACGCATAATGTGACAAAATGAGAGCAAAGCGTCTATGTGAAATCTGACCACAGGTGTTCACGAGACGGACTTAAACATGCTAATACCAGGTGCCAATGTGTCTCAAATGACCACATGTTATCGGATTTCTGAAAACACATGTTAATACCATGTGGAAACGAGGCCAAACAGAATACAAACTTGACTTCAGTTGACTTTACAAGTCACTGCTGTGTAAACAGGACACCTTGAAACTCATTTCCAAATTCAGTCTGATAACTTATACATGTAGCATAACTTTAAGACCACAAAATACATGACTGTGATCATATTTTCTCTTTTGATGGGAATAACCCAATAATGAAACACCAGTAAAAATAATCCTATTAGGGTCTCCTTCATCGCGGCAGATGTGTTTTCTAACACTTTGTGCCACACACCAAATCCTCAGTTTTTTTGGGATTACAACTCTATTATGTTGTAATTGGAGGATTAATTGTGACTGGTTATTAGGTTGGAGAACCGCATTCCTTCAGTTGAGTAGGAAATGCAACGAACAAGCAGACGAACACAGGGAAGATATCAGAGCATCAAACTGACACCAGTTCACCCTGTTCCTCGACCTTTTTCCCAGCTTTGTTGTCGAAATATTTTCACTCCATTTTGTTTATGATGCTGCAGGACTTGTAATGCTTGATCTAATCCGATAAGTAGTCAAACTCAAGGGCAGTGTTTAGAGAGGAAGGCAGAGTATGTGATCTGTGTTTCAGAGAGAGAGAGAGAGAGAGAGAGATAGAGAGACTGGGGACTTTCCCAATGTTTTCCCACATTCTGGAACTGAATATCACAATTCTCTCAACAACATTAACGTCACTCGCTAGTGCTATGGCAACACACTGATGTCTCAGCGGAACCAAAATACCCTAAATATTTATACTACAAATATTTTTAGCAACACTATTTTAACTTGCTGCTGCAGGGGAGACAGGGTTGGTTGGCTACAAGATTTTGATAGCAATGGGTAAAGTTCTGGGTCAAAACAGGCATCATACTCACTAATTTTATTATCTGTCTGACAACAAAAACATTTATTTCGTTAATTTCATTATGAATTTTATTTTAGCTTTACGTTTTTAGTTAACAACCCTGATTTATATAAAACCGACCTTTTGTAGCAAACATTTATTCACAAATTATACACATTCTTTGTCTGTAAAGATATATTCCAAATCAAAATGTAATATATAGGTTTTTTATTTCAAGAGCCCCTATTATGGGATTTTTAAAATGAGCTTCAATGCAGTGTGTAACACAGCACTAGGTGAATGAAAACATCCAGCTGAGGTTTAAATCTGAAGATGCATCATATTTAAAACTTGATTATTTAACGAAATAGTCGACTCAGAGTCAAATAAATGAATCTTGTTGCGTTTGGATATTTTGCCTGACTGCGTCTACGTCAATATGGTACATCACCAAATATGTAGTACAGGATCGGGTAAAACGTGAACTCGCCTTTCCCTTCAAACCCTAGCGCAGCGTGGGGGATCATGGGACTGATCATGACACGAAGATGACAATCACTGACAGTGAATGAAGGGTTAAAGTTAATTTTCACAACAATACTACAGTATAGCCAACCTAGTGCTGTGTTAGTTCCTGTCATTTTTCTGATTTTTGATACAATAACGTACGCTGCAATGCAGGATTTGCCAGCCGTCTGCTATTAAAATAAGGAGCAGCAGAGACTATAAGGTATGAGACTTTGTCAGACTTTGACTGGGACTTTGTCAGTAACTGTTACAGTTCATATTGACCAGTTTCTTCTTAATCCAAATCAAAACATGTAAACAAGTTATTTAATTGTGTGTTGTAACTTGAAATCGCTCCATATGGTTTGTAATCAGGTATCTGTTAAAGAACAGTGCTTGTAATGCATCTCTCAGGTTAAATCTTCATGGGGCTATTCACACATTGCATCCAACACTACAATAAAAATGTGACGCATGCTTCTTCCTTTACCAATTTAAATGCATTTCTGAACTCGCGATCCTCTGCCGTTTGTCTTTGCTACGGCAACCATCAGCTGTTCTTCACATGAGCAACGCAGTCAGTTTCCAAAATAGCTCAGCTTTTGTTACTGTGTGGATTAATACTGAATGTGTGTCGTTGTTATTTCTTAGAGTTGGGTTTAAGAGTAGAGCAATATGCTGGTGTTTAGCTGCATTGGGCTCTCATATACTCTGTGTGCTACTTCATAGCCATGTTGAGCATTTCTCAGTTTTGTGCTCAACCCAGTCGACCAATCACAACAGACTGGGTCATCAGACCAATCACAGCAGATTAGCCTCACGCAAAGAAGGGATTTGGGAACAAATTAATCGTTGACCAAATCATATGAGACTTGTTGGGATATTTAGGCAAAAATAAATGTATATTACAAGACAATGAAAGTGTTTTTTAACCTTGCATGCATATCATCCTGTTGTTGGAGACCCCTAAAACCAAGTTATGACCATTCATAATGCAAAATAGGGGCTCTTTAAAACTTTATAGCAACCCACAACCCTTTCCAACTATTCCTACCAAATGTCAGTACATAATTTCAGTCATGATTTACTAAAACATGATTAAAACATAAATGAATCAATCTTTCGCTTGTTAAAACACCCACTTTTATCAATTCTCCCAAAATGTCCACTTAAATTTTTACCTTGATGGGTAATCTTAATATTTGGATACTGATTAAATTAATAAAACTCTGTCAACCAATCCCACTCTCCCCTAATGCTTCTAAAATATGCTATATGCCAAAAAACAGATTAATACACTAAATAAAAAAGTCTTACAAAGGAAGATTCTGAATCAGCTCCAGACTGAAGAGACTTTTGGAGTTTGATATTTTATCCTATCTGAGCTCAGGTTACAGGGCAACAACAACTGCGTGTTGCTCCACTAGATGTCTGTGTGTGTGTGTGTGTGTGTGTGTGTGTGCAACAACCGCATCAGCAGCTCTGAATGGAAAGAGATTGCAAGGGGAGCTGCAATTCCTTGGCAGCAGAGAAGAGACGTGCTCAGCTGTTCTCTGCCCCAGGAAACACAGCTTTAACTTCAGTCTGGGACAGAAACGTGTATAAACACACTTGTTTATGCTCCATGAACTCTGGTCAGAGAGTATGCTGGTAAATCCAGTAGATACGAGTGTGTGCATGCTGTTTGTGTTAGTAAATAAATGCGAGTGTTAGCTGTAAGCCCTGGCCTCTCTTAATCTCTACTTCAAAGGTCTGACTGGCTTTTCTTTTCGTCTGTGTCCGTGTCTTTCTCACTCTCCGTCCCTCTCTCTCAGGGGAATGGCAGGAATGCTGGATGACGTCAATGCTGACATTCCCAGAGCAACAGCTGAGAATGGAGGGAAGGGAGGGGCGATGGACCAACACAGAGAGAGAGAGAGAGAGAGAGAGAGAGAGAGAGAGAGAGAGAGAGACCCAAGCAGAGGTAATGGACAAGGAGAAGCAGTTTGGTCAGAGCTAAGAAAGTTTATTGGGGGGAACCAAAATCATATATATTTATATCAAAGCCACTTTCCATGGATAGAGTGCAAAACAATAGTTGAAATGATTAAATCTTTAATTTTTTTTCACTCAATGTGAAAGGAGGGCTTAATCTCCAGAAAATGCAAGAAAAGTGCAAAAATGGAAAAATCTAATATCAAATATAGTAATATCTAACTCAAATGTGATATTAAGATAGATAGAGATATATTTGATTTTGGGAAAAAAAGTCAAAATATATCTATATCTAACAAAATCTGTTATAATAAAATCAAAAAGTTATTAAGAGTTAAAAATTATTTATGTGTATTTTATTATTTTTGTTAATTATATTTAATAAATGAGTGCAAAAAAAATCTAATATCAAAAATATTGATATCTATCTCAAATGTAATATTAAGATAGATATAGATAGTAAGTGATTTCAAAAAAAGACAAACTCAAATGTTTAATATCAAATATATCTATATCTAACACAAATTTTATAAAAATCTATAAATTAAAAAAAGTCTATTTTATTATACTTTTCTGTTAAATATATTTAATAAATCAACTGAATTAATTTTATTTCACAAAAAGATTTATTTGTTTGATTTTTTCCCCTGTCAACTTTAATGACATGGTTGAAAGTTAATATATGAATACAGTTAAAAACTTGGTAATACTTTAAAAATAAGGTTGTCATAAGTTAATGCAAACACAAATATACGAATAAAACAATTAACAATACATTTATTACAGTATTTGTTTCTCTTTTTTAACTTAATGAAAACAGTAGTTGAAATTTTTGTGAAGTAGTTGAAATTTAACAGTGAAATTTAAACCACACTGAACTGAACTTAAACTCTGAAAACTGGACTCACACAGTTTCAGTTTACTAGAACTTCTATGTGAAGCTGCATTGATACATCTACATTGTAAAATCACTATATAAATAAAGGTGAATTGAATTGAATAGTTCATTGTTTGTCGTACAATAACTAGCGTTAACACGTTAACGCGTTAAGTTTGGATTTTAATAATGCATTAGTACATACAATACAAGTATTGTTTATTCTTAAGTTATTAAATATATTGACTAATATTAAATAATGGAATCTTATTGTAAAGTGTGAGTAAAGGCTTTTATTTATTGTTTTATTAGTAACTGCTTACTAATTTTAATAACATAAAACTACACAAATATTATATTTGTTATATTTTAGAAAAATTACATTATAACATTTTATTGTATTAATCAGAATTAGCCAATAAAATATATAGTTAGTATTTATATAGTTTTGATATTATGTCAAAACTATGACATTGTATAATTTAAACTGCATTGTATAATGGGTTACTTCGGTTTACAGGGTAATAGTTCACATAAACCACAGGAACTGAACATTTCTTGCTTAAACACACACATGCACAGTCCCAGGAAACCATGGGAGGTGTTTTTTCGATGACTCCACAAGAGCTGTTAGCCTCATTGCTAATTAAATGTTCACATTTTAAATGGCCACTTAAAATGTTCATGAGACTTATGTGCTCTTTCATGATCACATGCAAGAGAACCTACAGCTGTCAGGGACAGTCAAGATTGGCTGGGTGGAGAGAAGGGAGTGTGAGAGAGAGGGACGGGACGAGACGGGACGGAGCGTGCTGGTTTAAGCTGGGTATTCAGAATGTCATGAATGAGATATGAAGAACAGCTGAGAGGGGAAAAGGATGGAAAGACAAGTCCTCAGAAACACAGAAAAAGAGAAGTAGGATTAAAAGCCTTGTTCAGACCTGGTATTAACAAGCATTTTTATTGATCCGATCACAAGTGGATGATGCCAAGTTCAGGTGTAAAAACTCATCTACTTTTGACAACATCCAGAGGTGGTCAAATACATATAACGAGGTCGTGTTGACGTGCATGTGGTTAAATGAGTCACATTAAATGCCTATTCTACACCTACTGACCAAGCACATCATCCTTTTGCTGGGCAGCACTTTTGTCAAATTGGATGAGTGGCTACTCTACATGTCTTTGGGGCCGATCACACTGAACACGCTTTTCCATTCTAAAAACGTGAGGCGCACCACACTGCCTTTTTTGTTGACAAGAAAAAAAAGAAGTGCGGTGCGCTTTATATGTCGATAGGCAATGACTGAATAAGCTGCCTATTGTGCGCAAGTGTTGCTGTTAGTATTGGTATAATTTTGATATTTATTAATATTGTGATATATATAAAGATTCATACAGCTCTGGATAACTCAAAACAGCAACCACTAGTCTCTCCTCTGTCTTTAAAAGTCTCTGTAGTCATCTTGACAATGCAAACACTGCAGGCACCTCAACGGAAACCCCGCCACTGCTTGTATTCGATTGGAGAATGAAAATACATGACTAACGTAGCTTTTCTTGCTTTACCAGCTCAAAATTGACTTTTTTTCAACTGCTAGTGCACAACGGCAAAAACACGAGGCGCAAAAGGTAATTATAACGAAAGGCACACAGGCCGGGTTTTTTTTTTTTTGCGAGGCAATGACTGAATCAGCTGGGCATTGTGTGCGAGTGTTGCTGTTGATATAATTTTTTTATATTTAATAATATTGTGAAATTCAAGATTTGTGAGTCATACCGCACCAGATAATTCAAAACAGCAACCACTAGTCTATCCTCTATTTTCAAAAGTCTCCGTAGTTGTCTTGACAACACAAACACTGTTGTCACTTCACCAGTATCCCGCCTCTGTTTTCATTTGATTGAAGAATGAAAAAGACACGACTGACGTAACGTGCTTTTTCCGCTCAGAGTTGACTTTTTTTACTCTGCGAGCGCATGGCGCGCAACACCAAAAACTCGAGGTGCAACAAGCGGTTTAAACTCAAGGCGCACAGGGCATATAAACAGTGCGCACAATGCTCGCGGCCGTTAGTAAACCATTTAAAAAAAGCACCTCACAAGGCAAAAAGCGCGTTCGGCCCCTTTATCTGTTATCTCATTTTGCGAGTATATAACTGGATCAAAATAACTCCCAAAAAACCCATACATAAACATATAGAGCTCTTTGGCCAGTAGTATCTCTGTAAGATAAAACAGTTCCCAACATGCAACTGTGTGTTCAAAGGAAAAGTTCACTCAAAAAATAAATTAAATTTACACTTGAATTGTTTTAACCAGTTTCATGTTCAACCAGTTCTGTTAAAGACAAAAGAAGATAATTTTGAAGTATGTAGCCTTTAATATGCAGAGTATTTGTTGTTTCCATCCTACTACAGAAGTCAATGGTTACAGGATTCCAACATTTTTCTAAATATCTTGTTTTTTATTTACCGGTTTGGAACAAAGAAAAAATAATGAATTATAAGAAATTTCCGTTTGGGTGAACTATCCCTTTAAGTGTTCCACTTGAGTTCCAACAAAAGAAGTCAATGGTGATCAACCGCTATTCGAACATTTTTCAAAATATCTTTTTTTGTGTTAAAGAGAAGAAAAAAAAAGTCATACAGGTTTGAATCAAGCGAGTAAACGATGACAAAATGTTCACTCCGAATGTGAACACTAGGTTTAAATGTGGTCAAAAAGAGTGTGATAGCAGAAGGCTTGGGCAGGAAAACTGACATGCATGGTGTTGAACCGTAACATTTCTGTCACTCGTGCCCCACGGTCCCAAGGGAGTGTTTACAGGCATGCTTGGAGAGCACACTATGAGCTTCAGCTGTCATGAGCAAACAGGTGTGTGACAGTGGACTGATCACTCGCTTTTGGATTTTGTGCCTGGACAACCTTCATGGAGTTGCTGTCATTCTCATAATCACAGTCAGATCAGATCATATCTTATCGGATGAGATGGAAAAAGCCTCTCTCCACTCTGTGGGTCTTAAGTGTGCCCTTCGATTTTAAGCAGCTTGACTCAGACTGATGCATAATTCAGGTGAAAATGAAGAGGTGTTATTGGGGCCGTCTGGCTAGTGGGAGGAAAGACTTACCCACAGGGCTCGGGCACGCTCCATTTGAATTGTTGAGGTCACCACCCAGAAGAGCACCTGGAAAATAGAAAGAAGAGCTTACAGGCAGCCTGAAACCTTCAGTTAAGCCACCAAATTCTAGTCTAAAGCTAAATAAATCTGGAGGTAGACATGAAGGCTTTGTGTTTTAAACTAAAATCAATCATTAGCATCTGACTTTCATTGTTCAACGTATAATAATTGTTCTCAGACTTTAATATATTCACCAACACTGACTTTTACACTCATTTTGTTTTATTTATTTAATGAAACTTAAGAGGGTGGCACAGTGGCTCAATGGTTTGCACTGTCGCCTCACAGCAAGAAGGTCGCTGGTTCGAGTCCCAGCTGGGCCAGTTGGCATTTTTGTGTGGAGTTTGCATGTTCTCCCTATGTAAAACAAATGCTGGAATAGTTGGCAGTTCATTCCGCTGTGGCGACCCCTGATAAATAAGGGACTGTCACTAAGCCAAAGAAAAATGAATGAATGAATGAAATTTAAGGGACAATTCAAATTCAATCACTTTTTCAAAACCTACTGTATTTGAGTTTCGTTCTTCTGTTGAACATAAAGGAAAATTAAATAAAAACTGGTAGCTGGCACCTATTGACTTTTATAGTAATTTATTTCCTGTTATGGAAATCGATGAGTGCCAGCAACCAGCATTTTTTAAAATCAAAGCCATTTTTTCCCCCTGTGCTCAACAGAAAAAAGTAAAAAAAAAAAACACAATGAGTTTAAAACCACATGAGGGAGAGTAAATGAGGTCATTTTCATTTCTGGGTGAACAATCCCTTTAAATGCATAGCATAGAATAGAATTGAGAGGAATATTATTTGCAAAACTGTATATTTCCATTCAGAGTTTTGGGAAAAGTATTTAGAGTTTTTAAAATAAATAGTGAAGACTTTCATACTATCTCTGTAATATCAACTAAAACCTGCTTATATTTTTAACTTTCTATTCACAAAAAAGACTTGGTAGCAAATCTATTTCAATACTAATATCAATAAGAAATGGGTCTTGCACCAAATCACTCTATTAGAATGTTTTCTGAAGAATCATGTAAGACTGAAGAAAGGCATAATGAATATGCAGTTTTGGGAGAAAAAAAACATTATATTTAGGAATATATTAGAATATTAAAATGGTAATAATATTTAAAATGTTTATTATTTTGACTGTTCCTAGGACCCAAAAATAGCATAATAAAAATCAATAAAACTGGCTCATTTAGCATTAAATAATTGTTATGAATATAATGTATCCCTTAAATGTCCTTCTAGTTTGATCATGCCTTGTATTAGCAACTGCTTTCAAAATGGATCTTTGCGCTCAGAGAGCTAATAAAATATTTCCACTCAAATCAATATTTAATTGTTTACTTATATGGGATAATGTACATCAAGTCAGTTGTTATGGCAAAACAAACCCTTTCAAAGTGATTCAAGTTTCACGTTGGGGTCTCGATTCCCCTTTTGTTGTTTATTCAGTGATAACAGCTGTCTGGACTGGACAAATGTCTGTATATGCACTTTTAAACTGTCTCTCATGCATGTTACACAGCTGTGCCTACAATTTCCACTGTCTGTGCCTTGTGGCAATAAAAGCTTCCATTCTGAAATGATTCGATTGAGCAGTTATTTTCTTTCAAAGCTTTTCCTAACAGTGATTATGTTACATGAGTAAGTAGTCCTTCAAGTTTTCAAGGATGCATTAGAACACGTTAATGTTCACACTACAAATGTCCTCCTCCGAGTGATCAGACCACAATGAGATGCTGTGAACCCCTTTTACTACTCCATTTCTTTACAACATTAAAAGCAATTTCTGTTCATGCTGTAAAGGTTCTATTGTTAGCATTTGTTTATGCATTTAACAAACAATTACGCAAAATTGTACATTTCTTACAGAATTAGTTTTAATGTTAGTTAATAATAGCAGTTCACTGTCAGTGCGTGAAATATTAAATACATTTTTAAGAGTTCATAATTAGATATGCTTGGCGTTAATAGCAGGTTTGGCATGCTGTCCCAAGAAAAACCGCTGAGCTGGGAAATAATTGAGCCCAAGGCTCCCACCTGGTCAATAAGCATATAAAAGGGGGTCCAAGATCAGGTAGGTCTCGAGAGCTACCCCTGGAAAAGGAAGGAAAAGAAGGAGATGGGGTGGAAGGGGGGATTCTTCCAACACAAAGATAAGGCAGTAGGGTGAAATTGGTCTATTTATTGTAAGCTTGGATCAATCTTATTGGATTATTACCAATTACAGATGAGAGGCCAGCCACGATCAATCATATCACACGATCGAAAATGGACGTTACCTCCCGATCAGGACTCAAATATATATGTGTATGTATTTTCATTATTTTTTAACACATCTATAGTTATGCGGTGGCACAGAGTTAGACCTCTTTCTTAACTTCACACAGAAATAGCAACGCATGCGGCATGACATCACTTTGTGGCAGAGATGCTATAGGTTAAATGCCGGCAAAGTACAACATGGAAGCAGCTTGAAGTGAAAAGCGCGAGTATGTCTGCGCTCTGGAGGTATTATAAAGTTGATGACGACAATATTGCCATAGCAAACGGTGAGATACTGTATGTAAACTTGGGATTGATGGCCGGGTATTTTATGTTGAAGTGCTATTTGTTTTTATATTCAATACTTTTTCTATTTACTGTTGCATTAAAGTCCAAAAGTGAAGAATTTATGGTATTTATTACTTGATTGTTCAAGCTATCTCACAGAAGTGCTCTCTTTGTTAAAATAAGGTGAATTAAACAAAAAATAAGGATCATCCTGGATCCTGTTTTTTTTCGCTTTTCTTTATTACTTTTTTATGTATTATAGAAGTATCGGATCAGGTTTTGGTACCGTTAGCTACTCAAAGTCAAATGACTCTGACTCAAGGGCAAAAAACCTGATCAGGACATCCCTAGATAAAAAAAAATCTAATCAAATTGCAATATTTAATTTTGACTAATTTATATTGTGTATAGTAAAAAAAACATATGCATTTTTAGAATTAAATTTGTTTCAATTTTTTTGTGTTTTTAAAGACAAATTTTAAGCCTTAGATGATGAAGACCTTCTCTCAAGGTTTTTTTCCTTCACTTTTGTCAATTGGTGAAGTTGTGTTCCTCACCACTGTTGCCATTGGCTTGCTTGGTTGGGACTTGTGGAGCTGTGAATCAATGGATTTGCTCTTCAGTGTTTGGACTTTTAGCAGTGAAATTTAAACCCCACTGAACTGAACTAAACTGAACTTAAACTCTGAAAACTGAACTGACATGGTTTCAGTTTACTAGAACTTCTCACAAACTACAGTATACATTGTAAAAGCACTATAGAAATAAACATGAATTGAATTAAATTATAGCAAAACAAATAGCAGCCCAATTAAATATGCAAAATCAATGAATACTGAATAAAGCTAAAATCTAAATAATCAGCCAAAATTATCTTTATACTGTACCCCAAAAAGAAAGATCACATATTAACAGAACAAAAAAGTTCACCATGTAACCACTCCAAAGCAGAGAAGAAGATCTGAGAGGCACTTTTCTGCAGAAATCAGTGGTGTGTCTCAGAAACAGCTGCTCTGTGTAATCCGACACCAACAGGGTAACATTACAAGCTCATGTACAACACTGCATGAGTTACTATTTCCTCTTTCCTGCTTTGCTCACTGGTACCCAGCAGCAGTGATGGGCTCAGGGCTTTACCTGCACTGGCGGGTCTCTGTGGCAGGCCTGGAGAAACCGTGTTCCTCTGAAGCTGCGGCTGCTGTGGTGAAAGCAGGCGTGGGTCTGTGAGGGTCGAGGTGACGAAGGAAGTGGTGACGAGACTGCTTGGATTGCTGAATGGCAACGGGCTCTGATTGGACACCGGCACTGTGACTGGCATGGAGAAAGTGGGCGCTGGCACTGTGGACTGAGAAAGCACAGATAAAGAGGGAAAACGGTTAGCGGCTTCAACTTACACACTTTCATGTACATCAAAACAACACGCAAATGGCCACACACTGGTTTTAATAGCATGCAGTGATTTGTGCAAACATCTCCAAAGCAGAGCTCGTGAAGCTACAAAGTGCAACGTTAATTTCAGAAGAATTAAAAATGGGGCGATTTTCCTAATTGGCTGGAAATGAAAGGCATTTTTTTCTTTTACTCTTGTCACAAACACTCTTTGATTATTTTTTGCTGTCTTCATTAGTTTGTTGTTGTTATCATTCAGTTTTCTTTCTAAACGGAGAAAAAAGGGATTGGTTCAGTGTCGCCACTTTGTGGGCAAACCAAGTACTGCACCAACAGTTCAAAGTGCTTACGTCATTCAGCTATGTATGAAGGTTTGATTGTGTTCATGGAGTATGGTGTAACATGTTCAAGCTTTGTTTTTTTTTTATTTAAATCTATTCCCCAAAACAGTCTGTTGACTTTCTTTTTCATTGAAGCCTCTCCTTTAGAAATACGCAGTGGGCTGGGCCGATGAACAATATTATATCGAATATCGATAAAATTTATGTCAATAACAATGATAAGCTCTGGATTTTTTTTTACTCAATATTGATCTACGAGCCAATCACACATCAGAAATGTGCATCAATGGGAATCTAAAAGTGTGTTAATATTAGAGATGCACCGAATTTTCAGCCACTGAAACTTTATCGGCCTAAAATATGTTATGTTTAATGGCCCCTTTAATTTTTGTGGCTTCAGTCATTTTTGGGGTACTCTAATAAATCTGGAAGCAACAACTTATATCGAAATATATATATCATTATCATTCAATATGTAAAATAATTATTGCGAATAATTATCTGGGAATATCATCCAGCCGTAGTTCAAGTTAGTTAGCTGGCCTTGTGTGTTCTGATTTGCTAACTGTCTAGTTCAGTGGTTCCCAAAGTGGAGGTCAGGACACCATGGGGGGAGAGGGGAAAATCGCTTGGTAATTTCCAAAATTCAAATACTTTTTATGAAACTATCAGAATTGCCATATTTTATTTTATTTAGTAGTTAAATTTCTAGTAGTTAAAAGATACATTTGAAACAACAACAACATGCTAATAAAAGGCTTCAGCCTTTAGATAATAAAAAATCATTCATTGGATTGCACCCCTGCAATTACATTAGATTAACAACAAAATTACATTAGATTAACAAAAAAATATTGAAAACTTTTAGACATCTTTTCACCACTCATATCCCTTAAAAATAAATACAGGTCATGACGGAATGTGGATGATTATTAAGAGTGTCAGTGTCCAAAATTATATCAAAAATGGACTTTCTGTTATTTTAGGGGTTGTGGACTGAAATGTTTTGGAACACCTGGCCTTGTGTACACTGTCCAGAATGGGCTTATGGGGTTAATGCAAAAAAATAAATTAATAAATGGTTGTTATCTGTATCATTTGTTTGTCGTACAATATGCACAACATAAGTCTACATTAACCACATTTCCTTTTCAATTTAAAGTTTTACATAATCTTCACTTCTCTAAAACCACATTAAGTAAAATATTTCCCTCTGTATCTCCTAAATGTGACAGATGTGGTGGGGCAGAAGGGACTTTGGCACATTTATTTTGGTTTTGTCCTGTTGTTTATGAGTTTTGATCCAACATTTTTGAATTGTTTTCCAGTGTTTATAGAACCAATATCCAACCTGACTACAATCTGGCTATTTTTGGATATTCTAATATAATGGACACATTTCCGTTAACTCAACAGCAAGCCCTGTTGGTTGGCAAGATTACAGCTAAAGAGATGATCTTATTTAATTGGAAATCTCCAAAGGCTCCCTGTTATCAGAGATGGTCGAACGAGTTGCTTTATGTCATTCAAATGGAACAACTACATCTTGAAACTTCACAGAAAAAAACCTGAAACCACATGGGGACCTATCTTAAGACTCTTGGGAATTTACCATTTTAAGTTCTGTTAAATATCTTATAAATGTTAAATAAATCAAAATATAACAACCTCATTTCTTTTTGGCAGCTGATCTGTGTTTGGACCCGAAAATGAAAACAGTGATGCATGGCATCAGACATAACAAGCGGATAGGCATATTTTTGTTTAGTAGTGAAGCTATTATACTGCATTTTAGTCTGCAACAGTTGTCCTTAAACTGGTAATATGACTCTAGGGAATAACCCACGGCGCAGGGGAGGCTCAGGTGTTTCAAACAAGGGGCATGTGGCCGTGACAATTCCTGAGTCAGCCAAGCTTCGTTCTTCTGTTTTCTGAAGGCCAATTAGCTAGCTTCAGCAATCAGCGTGGACTCAAACTGTCCAGATGCTCTGATGGAGACCCATTTTCCCATGATCCTCAGCAAAACCAGGGCCTCTAAAATTAGAATGTGGGCCGCACTAGGCCTCCTGTGTTCTGAGTGGGACCCAGTTTGATAGAGTTAGTCTGGCTGTTCCTCTGTCCTTCTCCCTTTCTCCTCTAGCCTCTCTGTCGAAGCGTCAGTTGAAAAATGTAGTTTGAAGAGCGCAGGTTATAATGTCTTAAAGAAACAGCAGGGTTTCAGTCTCTATATATGTGTGATTACTATGGAAACACATTTTCAACTCAGGATAAAAAAATGGATTATAAAGAAAGGAAATTGGGACTTTTATTCTCACAATTCTGACATATTTTTTAATGTGATCTGATCCATATTTTTTTCTCATGAGGAGAGGTTTTAGAGATTAAGATTCTACATCTATCTTTCACCATTGTCTAGCGAATTTTCTTGAATGGTTTATAAACTCACGTTTTACAATAACAAAAAAGTAAGATGATAATCCATAATTAAAAGATAAGCTTACAATTATGTGAAAAAGTCTAAATAGTAAGATAATGATTCAGAATTATAAGTAAATAATTAGAATCAAGTTTTTTCCATGGTGGAAATTGGCTTTAATAGATAAGCAATTAAGGACCGGTATTATAACTCTGTGGTAACAAGTCCTATTAGTCAAGGTAATAACTTCTATTAACTAACAATGAACAAAACATTTGTTTCAGTACATTTCTTTTTTTAAATGAATACATTATTAATTAAATAAAACTGTTAGCCGTTAATAAAACTGTTGGTTCATGTTAATTCTGTTTCACTATTTTAAAATAGTGTCATATAGTAACAAACAGATCAAACGTTCAATTTTGTATTGAATATGTGTTATGAATATTGTATTCATAAATGTTCATATTAATGAATAAATGAAGTATATAATAAATAAATATTCCCCCCATTTTTAAGTTGTCTATACATTACTAAAATTAGCAAACAAAATCTAATAAAGTGTAAAATTATCATATGAAACTAGGATATTATTTAACAGTATTACATTTTTGGTGTTTTTAATCAGATTTTTTGAGCATTTTTAACCTCCAACAGTTTTTGTAAACAACGTAAATCAATTCGTACATTGTTTGTAAAATTAGCATAAGAATCCGCAATATTGATTTTAAGATTTAATTTAAACCTATTATGTTTTTGATCACATTTTTAGAGCATTTTTAACCTCCAACATTTTTTTGTCATTAGAATTTAGGTGTACATCATCTGTAAACAATGTAAATCGATTTGTTTTGTACATCGTCTGTAAAATTAGCATATGAAACCGCAATAATGACTTATATTTTTTGTGTTTTTAATCAGATTTTTGGAGCACTGTTTTTTTTATATTAGAATTTAAGCGTACATCGTCTATAAACAACGTAAATCGATCGTCTGTAAAATTAGCATATGAAACTTGGATATTGATTTTAAGATTTCATTTAAACAAATTATGTATTTGTTGTGTTTTTGATCTGATTTTTAGAGCATTTTTAACCTCCAACTGTTTTTTTTGCCATTAGAATTTAAGCATACATCATCTGTAAACAACGTATATTGATTCATACATCATCTGTAAAATTTGCATATAGAAACTGGGATACTGATTTGAAGATTTCATTTAAACACAGTATATGTTTGTGTTTTTGATCAGATTATTAGAACATTTTAAACCTCCAGAAAGTTTTTGCTATATAGGCGTACATCTTCTGTAATAACTTTTATGTAAAGAAATGTTGTGATGCCAAAGCTATTTCAAAGAAAGTTCAAGAGGAGTAACCCATGTAGCACAGCACGCTATTGACTGAGCCTGTGGACGAAACAGCAACTAATTTCCAGCACTGCACGCAGGCCAGGCAGGGTGAAGGGCAGGAGGGACTGAGGACAGGGGAGGGTCATTAGTGTGAGATGAGCAGCTGCTTTCAAAATATGGAGCACCAAACAAACCACCTGTGAATTTTGACACCAAGACTGGGTAAAAAAAAAAAAAGTTTGATAGTCTTCAATTTCTCAGCAAGAAGTGCAATCTCACAAATCCGAATGTGCCTTCAACAACTGAAGACAAGTACAACAGACTCCAGATAATATCAGTCTACACACACACACAAGTGATAGACGACTGTGAAAGGAAAGACACTTGGTACTGAATAAGTGACTGTGACGTTGAGGAAGCGCGTGACCAGTGAAGTGTGAAAGACTGGTTTCGGGAAGCAACTTAGTATTTTTGTTCATTTGGAATTGGAACTTGATGCAGGTCACAGTACATGCGAGATTACTCAATAGTGTTAAATAAGGCCTTATAATACAGCATAAAATATAGTGTCATTAATTTTTTTTTTTATTATTAAAGATTAACTTTAACAAAGTTTGTAATTGCCAAATGCAACCAAAAATTGGGCTGAGTCAGTTGGCATTTCTGTGTGGAGTTTACATGTTCTCCCCATGCTGAATAAAGGTAAATTGTTTTTATAATAAAATAATTTTAAATATCTTGCCATTCCCAAACTTTAAAACAATGTATATGCATTATACACTATACAGTTAAAATCAGAATTATTAAACCCCTTTTGAACTTTTGTTTCTTTTTTAAAATATTTCCCAAATGATGTTTAACAAACCAAAGAAATTTTCAAAGTATGTCTGATAATACTTTTTCTTCTTAGTTGTTTTATTTCGGCCAGAGTAAAAGCATCTTTTAATTTAAAAATATATATATATTTTAAGGTCAATATTATTAGCCCCTTTAAGCTATATTTTTTCTCAATAGTCTACAGAACAAACCATCAGTATACAATAACTTAATTACCCTAACCTGCCTAGCTAACCTAATTAACCTATTTAAGCCTTTAAATGTCACTTTAAACTGTATAGAAGTGTCTTGAAAAATATCTGGTAAAATATTATGTACTGTCATCATGGCATAGATAATAAGATAAAATAAATCAGTTATTAGAGATGAGTTATTAAAACTATTGAGCTTAGAAAAGTGTTAATAAAATCTCTCCGTTAAACAGAAATGAGAGAAAATAAACAAGGGAGTAAATAATTCAGGGGGGCTAATAATTCTGACTTCAATTGTATATGAAATCTTAATAGGAAATAATAGCTTTTACACTTAGTTGATACTAAAATAACCTCAGAATAAAACGTTTAGGCTTAAATTTAAGTACTTTATACTGAATATTACTAACAAAATTTACAAAAAGAGAGGCACATGTAAGGACACATTTCCTCCTTTCATTCCAGCTTTAAGCACTGAGGTTGCCATGACAGCCAAGTCAGACAGTTAGTGGTGAATATCTAAAAACTCATTACAAACTGATCATTTTCTGGCCTGTTAAGTAGAGCTTGTAGTACACATGCTGCTGGGTGTCCCCTGCGAGAGGGATTAAGGTTTTAGCTTTGCTTCCTCAGGCATTTATGCTGGGATTATATGGCAGAGAAAGAGAGAGGTGCTGGATGACTCTCTTTGTGCTCCAGCCCATGAACGATACACTGGGAGGAGACCAGTGTGAATCTTCTTTAGGACTGGCACTATACCTGATATTGAGCTGCTTTTTTTTGTTCTGAAGTGGATGATGCCCAATACATGTGGTCTAAAAGTTGTGTTGAACATGTTCAAGTGGAAACAGTGCACTGGTTACATCTGGTATTAAAGTGATAGTTCACCCTATATTGTAAATTCTGCCATCATTTACTCGTTTCAAACTTTTGTGACCTCAGATTCTTTCTTCTGTTGAAAAAAAAAAAAGATATTTTGATTAAAGCTAGATAACAAAGATCAGTGGTTACTTTTTTAAGCTTTCTTCAAAATATATTCTTCAGTGTTCAACAGAATAAAGAAACTTAAGATTTGGAACCACTTAAGGGTTAGTAAATAGTAAGCAAATTTCAATTTTTGGTTGAACTATCCCTTTAAGATGTGATCTGGTCAATCAGATCACTTGTAAATAAGCAAAACAATCGCACGGCAATTTGTAACTTTTTGATTTGGTGGCTAATTCATATAAATTCGTACAATCTTATTCATACAATTTAGTATGATTTGCTTATCCCCCAATAATGGTTGGGTTTAGGGGAGAGGTTGGGTGCCACACCTCCTTTTTTAAATAGTAAATTTTTGTACAACTGAACTTGAATAAATTCATACGAATTAGCCAATAAACAGACACAACGTAAAAAAAAACTTCATTAGATCAGGCTGAAATAGGACATTGTAACTATTTGACATTTTGTCAGTTTATTGGCTAATACGTACACATTTATGTATTCAGGTTAGTTGTAAAAAAAAATAAGATTTTAAAAGAAGGCGTGGCACGCAACCGCGCCCCTAAAGCCAACCGTTGTTGGGGGATAAGCAAATCATACAAAATTGTAAGAATTCATACGAATTAACCACTAAATTAGATTTCTCATGAGATCAGGCTGAAATAGGACATTAAAGTAGTGTAACTATTTTACCCTTTGTCAGTTTATTGCCTAATTTGTATGAGTTTATATGAGTTCAGTTGTATGAAAATGTACGATTTTAAAAAGGAGGCGTGGCACCCAACCGTGCCCCTAAACCCAACCGTCGTTGGGGGAAAAGCAAATCATGCTAAATTGTACGAATAAGATTGTACGAATTCATAAGAATTAGCCACTAAATCAGTTTCCTCATAAGATCAGGCTGAAATCGGAGATTGAAGTTGTTGCTTGCAATAGGGATAGTAAATCGTTTGCAAAGTTGTTTCTCTTTCCATCTCTGTCACACACTTTTATTGAGCATTTGTTTTAATTGCAATTTATTTTTGTTACTTGTCAAAATATATATTTATTTTACATAGAAATGTGCAGCATTTGAGAAATAATAAAAGGCCATCAATTCATTTATAAATTCTCAACTCATTTTGTTTGGGAAAACTTGGGAAAGCAGCATTGTGAAAAGTAACGAATTGTGAGTTGAGTACGTCACTACATCCTAAAGCGAACATCTAAATTTTATGTCGACCACATGTGACTGGGTCAAAAAAATGTTGTAACAGGGCATTTGTTAGGAAAAACTTATGTATTCTCCTTCCAAGCTGACAAGTTCTGATATCCAGTTTGTTAACATTACAGTGGAAAAAGAAAACTACTTCCTATGCTATAATTAAGTTGAATCCAGTTCGCCACATAAATAGTATCAAACTTTGGCCCACGATACACTGCGTTAGTGAGCAGCACGTTCTTGTTTCTATCCCTCCAAAGAGGAGATTCCTCATGCATTAAGCATTCTTGACAGTGTCTTAATGAAAATCATCTTCGCCGACGCCTGAAACAGGACCTGTATGACTCAGAAGTCTATTCCTGGCTAACGCGATACAAGCATCCGTCATCACAGAAAACGCAAAACAACAGCACGCAGAATCAAGACAGCTATAAATCACAAGCGGTTTGGCAAAAGTGGATTGTGAGGGATCTCAGGCCCCGACTGCCCTCTTC
Organism: Danio tinwini; assembly: GCA_903798205.1. Classification (NCBI taxonomy): domain Eukaryota; kingdom Metazoa; phylum Chordata; class Actinopteri; order Cypriniformes; family Danionidae; genus Danio; species Danio tinwini. The sequence continues at coordinate 13,915,928 of CAIGQZ010033112.1, forward strand.
CTGCCCAAGCACACACATTCAGAGGGGGTTGAGGGGTGGGAAAGGGGTGAGAAATGGGTGCGAGGTGCTCTGTGAGTTGGTTTGCCGGGCCGGCAGCAGGCTGTGTGAGTTGGTTGCTGGGCCGAGAGCAGGCCTCTTCACACGGGTACTCACTGAAAGCCTATAGCTCTGCATCATTTTATCAAACTCCTCGTCTATCTTTTTGTACTTCTCCTCTGTGCGAGGTGTGAGGGAGAACGGCTCCTCGGGGTCCGGGCTCTCCGAATCACGGTGCTCTTTCTTGTTCAGAGCCTTGGTTTATTTCCGAGCGAGGAGAGAGAAGGAAAGAAAGAAGGACGAAGGGTTAGAACGGCAAGGTAAAGAGAAATACTCACTCCGTAGCGTTTGAAGAGGATGTCCAGCTCCTCGTTCTTCCGGTATTTGTCCTCCTGCAACGGACTTTGGTCAATCGAATCATCTCCGTCTGGCTCTGGACTGTTGCAACCGTTAAAGCCTTTCTTTCTCAACGTCTTAATGCATTCGGTGTGGGAGAAGAAAAGGAGAGGAGCACATTTCACACTTAGAAACAGAAACATCAATCACAGAAAAAAGCAGCATTGATTTATGAAACCAGTAAAGTAATGTGTGACACACTGTACATCGGCTAAATTTTTCATGAGGGTTGGAAGGGGCTAAATTTGATTTTACACCATGACATGGAAAACCGTGGGCTGGAAATAAGAGAGAAACTCCATTTATCGGTTTCAGCCTGGAAACAGCGCAGTCTTTTTTTTTTTTTGAGATTTTCCAAAATATGATTTTCTCCAAGTAGCTTTGATGGGGGTATCAAGGCTGAATGAGGAAAAAAAACCTGCTTTTAGCACTGCTTCTCACAGAGGTCATGGTGACATAAAAGATGTGCAAAGGAAATGAAGCATAAAATAAACTGACCGTGTGTTATTCAGCTAAACACTGCTAATTGGATAATTACCACTTGTACTGCAACTATGCATGATCTACGTTTTTATATACACTACAGGTCTAAAGTTTGGGGTTGGTGAAGATTTTTTCTTAATTGCTCTTCAATCTAAAATGATAAAACACATTATAACTAATATAACTGGGATTTTAAAATAACGGTTTTCCATTAAATTATAATACCCAAGATAGGGCTGGGCGATTCACTGAAAAGTAATCGAAATTCAGACCCCAGTATTCAGTAATGAATATATTCAGTAATGAAATCATGTGACCCCACTCTGTTAAGGCTGATTTACACTTCTGCGATAAAAGCACGTATGGTCCGGCACAGTCATCTTTAAAATGTAACTACACATCGCACGGTTGCACTACATTAACGATGATTGGAAGCTGTGCCAGAGATGCCTTGAGACGGCATATTTTCCATTACATTAAAATTATTATTTACATTAAAATATTGTTTACAGAAGATGCAAGAAATGCACTGTTTAAAATATTATTTACATGCAAGTGTTATTTTATTTAGAAAAGACACTGCTTATTTTCTACTTTTAATATGAAAAAACATTAAAAATAATAGATTTCGTTTCCAAAATTGCAGGATATTTATTTTCACTTATAAGAAAAAAAAGTGACTGTTGGTTTTAGGCAATGTGTGTTTTAGGGTGCTTTCACACCTAGACTTTTGTTTCGGAACCTGGTGCGTTTCCCCAGTTAGCGCGGTACGTTTGGCATACTGTATGTTAATCCAGTAATCGCACTCGGATCCGCAGCAAAACAATCAGTCTGAGATTGCCTGAATGAGGTGGTCTTGGCTTGATTGAAACGAACTCTGGAGCGGATCGATTGTAGTGAGAAAGCAATATCACAGTGTATTATGGATATGTAATAGGCATATATGGCTATATAGAAAGAGAATTATGAGTGGGGCGGGATGTCATTACTACCGGTAAATGTGCATTTCATGTCAAATACGAAAGTGAAAGCTTGCTGAAATATTAACGAAAGCTGTTTATCTGTTAGGAAAATTGACTGAACAGCAGTCTTGGTTTATCTGTTATTTCTCTCTATAATGTTAAGCCTATAATGCATAAGATTTATATTTGGTGACGATGTCTGTGGGTATCACCATTCAAAATGAAAGTGGAGCTTTTCGCTTATAATGTCTTACTGCTCATCGTCATAAATTAAAATAAGAACTCATGACAGTTGACACGGGACTCTGCAAAATAAACCCTGAAACTCTGACCAATGTGAGGAGAGTTTACTCACACGTGACTTGTTTTAGCTCTTTTGGTCTGTTTAGAAACTTTGCCGTGTGAAAACGAACTGCACCAAGAACAAAGAGCAACAATGTAACAATTTTAATCTCTGTTTCGGAAAAAAAGATTCAATCCACAGGTGTGAGAGCCCCCTTAATTTCAGTTACGCAACATGGACACCTCCAAATAGTGTTGAAAGAGTCACAAACTGTATTTATAAGGTATAATTTACCCACAAAGTATTTTCTGACTTTATGTAATGACATATTTGCGACTGCAAAAATCACACGTGAGCTGAGTGTGAGCTGTTTGTTTACTACAGAGAGGACACGCCTTCCTTAAAGGGCACCTATGATGAAAAATCTACTTTTCAAGCTGTTTGGACAGACATATGTGTATGTATGGTGTATAGACCGTCATATCGGGGTGATATAAACACACCCAGTCCTTTTTTTTCAATTTAACAACATAAAAACGGTGTACCAATTGGAGCGGTTTTCAGACCGACCGCAACTTGACGTAGGAGTGCGTTCCCCCCGCCCACCGAATTGATTGACAGCTGCGTATTAACATGTCTCCGTAGTAACGTGTGTAATCATATCAACTAGACACAGGACCAGGATGTGGGCAAACTAAGCAACCATAAATAAAAGTCTGTTCAGTTTGCTAGGATCATCAATCATCATCAAATGTGATCAAGAGTGAGTTTTACAAGTTTAAAATGTTTTAAAACAGTGCATGTGTGTAATGAATTACAGCCATTTACTTCATCAACACAGCCGCGTGTCAGAACAATCATAAAAGACGCTTCAATCCCGGTTTGTGGACATTAAATCAGGTTTATTTTGTACATTAACATAACAGACATCCATACAGCAGTGGATATTAACCTGTATTCTGTCACATTTGCGTGCAAAAACAGTGCAAAGCTAAACTCGCGCTGTCTGTGTGTGCCTGTCAGCGCTGTGTGTGTGTGTGTGTGTGTGTGTGTGTGTGTGTGTGTATTTGTGTGTGTGCATGAACTTTGTAACGACATTGTGTGCGACTCATCCTGCAACTCTACAACATGCACCAAATACTCATTGGTAAAGTTCTTACTGTAGTTTCTCCTCACAAACGTTACGTGAGATCTTATTCGTTCGTGTTTGTCTGTTGCCTGACGCAGCCTAGGGAGCCGCTGCCAGGCACGTGGAAACGGTGGGCGTGAAGGACTAGCCTTAAAGGCGCAGTACACAAAAACAGCTAGCTTCTGCTAAATGCTACAAAAAAGAAACTTATGTCAGGTATAATAAAAAATCTGATGTGTGTTTTGAGATGAAACTTTACAGACACATTCTGGAGACACAAAAGACTTATATTAAATCTGGAAAAAGTGGTAACCTAGGTGCCCTTTAATGATGTCTAGTTAGTGAACAGAACCTGCATAGGTTGTGAATAACAGATAATAAAGTTGTAAATAACGTTCAGTTTTTTTGCACAGAGCGATTGCTTGGAGGTATGATTTGCATGTATGTTTTTTTTCTCAGTGACGGCAGCCATAACATAAGCACACTCGGCAGAGAAAGTGAAACCAAAACCATGCACCTCATTTAAATAATCATATCGCATTGCAGTTATGATTACGGCAAGCATTTGATATGTTTTTTCTTTCATAGCAGAGTGTTGTGCATTAGAATAAAAGTGTTACAGTGTCAATTACTACTCTCTAGTCTATATAATGTTGAATATACTGCAGGATCGAACCTGATGATGACAAATGTCTCATTTTAAAAGTGGTCTAATAATGTTGTCAGTGACAGATTGCATACGTCTCAAACACAATAATTCAACTTCAGAATTGTTGAATATTTGTATACTGATGCAATCACTTTACTGCGCATTAATGACCAGGGCATTTAAAGTCTGTTCAAGTCCACCAGTCCAAGTCTATACAAAATTTAGCATTTTAACCAACAGTAGATTGACACATAGGCCTAATATTATTGTTGTTTTACCATGTTTGGGAAATAACAATAATAATAAATTAACTTTATTTTACATCTACAGAATCGTGAGAAAATAGATATCTTGATTTTAATCAAAACAAAAATCCTAATTATCATTTTAGCCAGAAAACTGCAGTCCTACCCCAAAACATCTGAACTGTAGTGTATACCTAGATAATGTATAATAATGATAACATTGCATATTATTACATTAATACATGCAGTAACTAAATCATGTTTATGCATAAACTAGCCTTTTAAATAAAAAATATCCGACAGACTTGCGTTCATTGTCTACAAGGCAACATTATAAGTTTAATAACTCAGAGAAGTTTATATGCACCTCAGAACACTGCACAATTTGTGCTGCTCTGAGGTTACACAATCAAGCAATAGCAATTCTGCTTATAATTTATAATTTAGATGATGCTTTGGTGAACGATAACAAAAAAAAAAAAAACATTGCAAGCACTTGAACTAGCTCAATCGTTCATACATAACACTCTATCTCACATACACACACACACACACACACACACACACACACACACACACACACACA
>CAIGQZ010033112.1:13929756-13958378 GCA_903798205.1 Danio tinwini
TGTGTGTGTGTGTGTGTGTGTGTACAGTGAGCTGTAGGGTGAATGAGGGTTTTTCTCTGGGTGAGTGTAAGCAGTCACCGTTTCTTCACTTTGTTGAATTCTCTCTTTTGGTCTCTGACAGTCAAATAACCTGTTACAACAGAAAAGATGTGTGTGCGTGTGTGTGTGTTTGTATTAAAAGGCCTTCTGAACATTACTGGCCCCAAAGACTTCTCTTATCAGGCCAAACGCTGGGAACTCAGCACCAGGTCTGCCTCTACTGTCACGCTGCTTCTCAATATTACATGAGACAGCCTTCAGCCTTTACACAAACACACTCACACACAAAGCCGCCCAGTCAGGCTTAAGCTGATGTGGCCCACAGCGGCCCAACGCCCTCACCACAGTACATGCACACACACACACACACTTAGGAGATTTCTGCAGCTGCACCCAACAGGAAACATGCGCCTGTACCATTGGGGGCTTCTGCAAAAAACACACACATCAGTTTCTCACCATCAAACACTCAACTTCAAGCGTTTACTCTGTCTTGAGTGCATTTTAAACTGCACGGAAATGACCCTTTAATCTTGACAAACGTAACAAAACATGCTTCACTTTCCTCTAAACACACACATTTCAAGTTTCAAATGAATAGTTCACTCAAAATGGCACTTTCGTCATTGTTTACTATTATTTCTGTCATTTGTTTACTATTCATTCATAGTTTATAGTGACAAGTCGTTGAATCTGTTGAGTCCAATCCATTTTGATCTTCTGAGACTCACTTTAACTCTTTTGTTAAGGCTATTTGATAATGTTGGATAGGCTTTTATGCGAGTAACAGATTCACATTTAGGTTATTACATGACCATCTTCCAATGGTGAATTAAAATAACCAAATATTTAGTCAGTTAGTTAAACTCAGGAATGGAAATAGTCAAGTAATCTGAAATACATTTTTTTCAACTCTGCTTCTGGCAAGGCCACGTTACAGTTTTGTGAGTAAAAGACAGAAATTTAGGTTATTCAATAAAAAAAATTACCCTTCAATCTTGAGAGAAGCCAAAAAACAATCATTTTTGATGTTATTATTTGCAACAGTTTTTATAACAGACTTTATAGTGACAAGTGCATCAATCAGAGTCAATGAGTACCAAAACAAAACAACAATAAGCTGTTGCGAGATTCTTTAGCTGAGATTTTATGATTCGTTTTACTCAACTTTATTTACTATTCAGTTAAACTCAAGAAGCATTACAACTATCTGAGATACTCGTAAACTCTTTTGTAGTTCTGTGTGCAAGTAATAAACACAAATTTAAGTTGTTATTCATTGATAATCATCCCTTTAATTAGTAATTAACTCAAAAACCAAAGTAAGCAAATCATTGGGTCAGTTATGCCAAGTTCAGAGACAGACTGCATGATTTTAGCCCGATTATGACTCGCCGACAGATATACTACACAACCTCACGTTGTTTCCATGTCACTTCTCGCGCGTGTTTGGTTGTGTGACATAGTTTGCAAAGCGAGACAAAGTTGTCGGCAGTTCTTACTATAGTAAAGTCATGCAGTGTAAAACACTGTCGGTGATCCATCTTGCAGTGTAACACAGCAGCGATGAAACACTACCTCAGATAGTCATGTAGTGTGAAAACATCTATGACGTGGCTACTTTAAAAATCGTGCAGTCTGAATTCGCCATTAGTTAAACTCAGCAAACAGACCAGTCCAATTTGACAACAAAAGATTAGTTTAAGTGCTTTCTTTGTAATTAACGACTTAATGCTACTCATTATAAGCATAAAAATGCATGAAAAAAAACAGTATAGAGGTGTGAAATAGCCATGAGGGAGGTTCAATGAAATATTATTTTATTTTTGAGTGAATAATCTATTTATTTCAAGAAATATTCCAGAAACTTCCACTGCCGCCATTCCTTCCATGTTAACATTACATGCCCCAGAACAACAACCACACACACACACACAGTCGCCATCTTGTGTTGGATGGGTCGGACGCCGGATGGACACTGTGCGTGTGTTTGTGTGCAAGCCACTTTTTCCTCTCTGGCCAAAGGCAGGAGGTGGTAGAGGGTGCAGCTGTCCCTACCTCTCCTGTCCCACCATCGTCCAGGCAGCTCGCCAGCAGCGTATAGAGACCCACAGGCCTCTGAAACCACCCTTCATGCTCTCTAGACGGGCACACACACACTCTTTCACTCCCACACATGCACTTCATCTCCTTATGGGTGCGTGTTTAGCTATGTAAAACAAAAAATGATCTACGTGCAGTTTTGTAGATTTACACTAAAACTTTTTTGGTTTTTGGTCACCATTGTAATTCATTCTTAGATGTATTTGGTGTTCCACATGGATTAGTGCTGCACAATATATAAATTCAGCATTGATATTGCAATGTGAACTTTCGCAATAATCACATCTAGGGCTGCAGCTATCATAATTGATTAATCTACCACTGAAAACAACTGAGTAATAGAATAAGAGCAGTAAAGGTTTGTAATGTTACATTAGACTGTAATGTTAGAGCTTAGCCTTAACACACAATAGCGCAAAAGAATTTATACGATTACGTTAGTCTGTTAACATAATGTTGACGTTAGCCTTAATATGCAACACTGCGCCAAAGAAGGGAAAAAAGATAACACTGTCCGGCTATTACATATGTTGGCCATATGGTCTTTAGCCAAACTGACATGCCGATTGCGTTTAAAAGTTTTTTATCTTGTGTTATGCTTGAGATGACTTCTCGCCATCAAACAACCACACTTCTGTTTACCGGTTGATAAAGTGATGTCTTATATCGATTTTTTTTAAAAAAAGAAACGTTAATTACTACAATTTGAATCAATTATTTTTTGTAATCGATTAAATTGCATAATTCAATAAAAAGATTCAGCCCTAGTCACATCAGAGGATTAGCCATGTTGAGCCTGTACTATAATTGATCATCTGCATGTGTTTTTGTGGCCTGTGACTGTATGATTTTAAAAGCTTTCAGACATAAGAAATTGTACCGTTAGTAATTTTAATAACGATTCATTTTATTTAATTGTTTTTAATTTCAAAATTCTGTTACTGTAACTGAAAATTCTAAGACTTGGAAAATTAGCCAGTTTATTTCAATTGTAACTTTTATTTACTGTATTTATCTATGCTTTTAATTAGTTTTTTTATATTTTATGCATTACTCACTCGCCTACAGAATCATCCCAATCAATCTGAAATGATAAATTCTTTTCCAAATAGAGATATTCAAGTCACCTGGTGAAATTGTACTCATATCGCAAAATATCGTAGAATAACAAAATAATCCAATGTTAGATATTTCTATCATGCAGCCCAACACACAGAAACTTTTAGATCAAATTAGCATGGTCAAAATCCATAGTGAGTGTTCACTACCTAATGAAACAAAACATTTAGATTTAGTTACAGTTTTCAACAAAGGTCAAAATAAATGAGGAAGAAACATTGTGAAAAAAATAATAAATTAAGCTATCGCAATTACAGACATTCCAATTTGGACGAGATCTTTCTCTGTGGATTTGAAAGTTAGCCGGAAAACAGTAGGTAATTTGTTCTGTGATTTTAACAAGGTTTCTGTGAGGAAAAACACACAAATTTACCTGGCCTCATCCTCAGGGGAAACTAGTTCCGACCAAATGGGGATATTGACTGAACTACTGCAACCAAATTAACACTGTTCACCAGACAGGAAAGAAGGAATGGAAGAAGAGAAGGAGCAAACAAATAAAGGATGAGCAAGACCAAAAGACAAACAAAACAATTTCCTGGCACCTGGAGGAGGAAGAGATGATGGCGAGTTTGTATGTCTGCGTTACCTCAATGATGTCTGCGTTGGTCCTGCTTTCGTGTGGCTCATTGTACTCTGTGTATTTGAGGAGCACTTTGTCCATGTCAGTGCTGGCATACTGGAAGAGCTTGTTTGAGTGATTGAAAATAATGAGGGCAATCTCGCAGTCACACAACACACTGAGCTCGTAGGCTTTCTTCATCAGACCAAACTTCCGTTTAGTGAAGGTCACCTGTGGAGAAAAAGAGAAAGGAAACTCAACTGAGATGGAGAGAAAAAGAAGATAAAGGATAACTGAAAGCTACATCTTATGCGATTTTGCTTCTCAGATAAATCTGTTCAACTTCAAGGATGTTTAGTTATTATTTTACGAAAAAATAAATCAGAGAATGACTCTTTTTTTTTCATCATTGTTTATATATGTCTAATTACCGTGAATGAAAGACATTCTCAATTACATAAAAGCACCATTTATAGCGTGTAGTAGAATTCAGTATTTATTTTCAGGTGACACCGGTGGCCATTAAGTGAACTGCAGCCAGCAACTAAAAGCTCATTTATACTTCTGCGTTGAATGATCGCCGTAACCCATGGCGCATGCCTTGGGAGAAGTTGTGCACTTAAACTTTTGCACGCTGTTTGTGTTGCTCTGTAATAACACTTTGAAATGCTAGCTGTCAGTAGGTTTTAATGTTCCTCTGTGTCAAGTTTCTTCACAGGAGTTTTGTTTTTTCAGAATGCTACCTTAACGTATACGTAGCTAAAACTCGCTCATTTAGAGGTGGGAGCCGGTGGACGTGGAACAACTTTAATCATAAGGTAAAAACAAAACAAAAGTTTCCTTCTGGAGCTACTCCACAAGACTTAACACTTGTAAACACTCATTCCATCGAGCTCTAAGCCCTGCCCAGTATCGTCACAGCTACCAAGACGACCAAACATCGAGCTTGCAACCACGCGAAGGCTGCGCCAGACCATACAGTACGTGTGCGCTTGACGCAGAACTGTTCATGATTGAACCTATATGCATGCAATGTAAATTATGTTACACAAACATGCAAATGTAAATTAGACTATATATTTGGAAAACATTTAAAAAACATCATATCACACAAACATCATAAAAACATAATGGTCTGACCTAACATGAGCGAAAGAAATATATACGCATTAACATTTTTCTAAAACGTAAAAAAAATACGTAATATGTTCTGAATAACTATTAACGGAATGAAAACAGAAAGCAGCACTTATAGAACAGCAGTAGTGTTTTTAGCACTAAAAAACACATTTATGACTAAACAACTAACATTTCACACCTCACAAGCTATGAGCTGCTATGTCTGGGATAGATTCCAATCTATGTTTCTGCAGGTGGATTTTTCAAATGAATAATATTTTCAAGTAATTGTGCAACTCTGGAAGACTAAATTTGTAATGACTACTTGATAGTTTTCCTGTCAAAGAGGTGTAGAAATGATTTAAGGGTGTAAATAAAAAATGAATAGAAGTCACCAAGTCAGTGAGTTAAACAAAAGAATCAGTCTGATTATGTGAGATTCTTATGCTAAGGTCTTATAATAATTTTAAAAGACAAATTTTAAGTTACTGACTGATAATTGAGTTGTTCAGCGAGTTAAACTCAAGAAGCAAACTAGTATAATTATCTAAGATACTCTTCTGTTGAGGTCAAACTATTTTGTGTGAGTAAAAAGCACACATTTAAGTTGTTATTCACTGACAATAATCTCTTCTAATGAGTTATTAACTCAAGAACTAAAGTAACTAAATCACGTCAGTCAGATAGTTAAATCAGGGCTGCCAACTTTTTGTTTTAGCTAGGAGTGAGAATTTACGCCCGCCCCTATGCCCCCAAGCTGTGCCCCTCACCAAGCCACAGCCCCATGTATTTGTATGTAAAAAAAAAAAAATCTAAATGTAACAATGTAAAGACACAACTGAAGATCATTTAAGAAATCTTTTGCATAAATATATTAGTTTCATTAGAATAAAATTCTATAGAAAATTTTATAGAACACAAAAAATATGTTTTAAAGAATTATCTGTTGTCAGACCCGACTCGACTATGGCCGAGAATTAGGTTTATTAAATCTAAACTCCTTGACTTTATCACTCCTTTCTGCTTCACACACACACAAAAAAAATATCAGGAGCCTTTAGTCAAAATAAGATCATCATCATATTATTCAAATTTTAGACTTCCAAAACTCACTGAGTACAGACACCTGTAGCCTACATAAAAGGCTGTTACCCCTGCCATAATATCCACCCCCTTTGAAATGTGCATCTATTAACTTAAATTGATAACATTTTTGAGAGTGAACCCTTCCCTAACAGAAGATATATATATATATATATACATACAGTTGAAGTCAGAATTATTAGCCCCCTTTGTATTTGTTTTCTTTTTCAAATATTTTCTAAATGATGTTTAACAGAGCAAGGAAATTTTATTAGAAATTTATTAGAGATTTTATTAGTTATTAGAAATGAGTTATTAAAAACTATGTTTAGAAATGTGTTGAAAAAATCTTCTCTTCATTAAACAAAAATAAATAAACAGAGGGGCTAATAATTCTGACTTCAACCGTATATATTGACCTATACATAAAATACAGACGAGATTATGTAAAATGAATTGTTTAATGTGTGGTTTGCAATCGACAACAACAATTTTATGTTTTCCATGTAAATGTTTGTTTAAAACCCACCAAAAAGCCTAATTTTAGAAACAGGCTCATTACATCAGTTTTCTACAATATAGTCAGTTTTTTTATTTTACATTAATTTGTAAACTAGTGCGTTTTAAAATGTATTTCACTTATTGTTTTTGCTTTATCCATCAAATAATAATCATATCACGTTTTAATCAATTATGGCCTTTTTTAAAATGTAGACTGAGAATCCTAATGAAAGTCTATGAAAGGGGTGCATTTTACATCAGGAGTGCGTTTCTCAGCACAGCACAACACAATGCACGAGCGGTGCGTGAGCAGGGCATATTTTTTTGCAATGCATGTTTACAACTGGGATTTATACCCGGAGCGGGAACGGGAGGAGCATGTCAGCGTCAAGCAGGAGCGGTGCATGAGGCGCGCGGGTATGTTTTCTGCACCCATGCGACAGTTTGTTTTTGATTATATTGCTTTCACCAGTGTTGGTTCGGTTGCAAACAGAGAATAACGTCTTTATATGAACGCAAAAAGTCTTTAATATTTAAATATTTCATGGGGAAGATTTTTCTGCATGAGAAAATGGATGTGTGGCGTAAGAGCGTAAGAATACTGTCAATTGCGTGACTCTCATGTCTTAATTTGACTAGAAATGATTCTATACCAAAAACAAATCTTACTTTCAATAACACAAAACCATTATATTAAAAACCAAAAAAAAACAAAAAGCCATCAGACATTTAAATATTGTTAAACATACAGAAAAAAAGGTTGACATTCATGAATGAAGAAGCAAATATTGAAAATTTTGCTTCTCAGGTAAATATGCTTATTTAAAAGATGCTGAAAAACATCTAAAGACAAAGTAAAATATTTATATTGACCACTGTTATGGTTCTTCTATGGAGCTTTGGTGTGGTTTTCACAGCTTCTAAGCTCCAGACCTCAGAAAGCAATGAAAAGACAGACTAGCTAAACTCTTAGAAAAACACCCTTTTGCATTCAACGAAAGAAAATCATCCAGGTTCCACATGAGGGTAAATAAATAGACAGGACTTTTTAAAATCCTTGGCCAACTAGTCCTCTAAGATTTTTTGCAGTTGACTTGAGATCAGCCAATTCCTCTCTCTCTCAAAAAAAAATTTGAGTACATACTGAGTACAACTGTATATGTATATGTATATGTATATATATATATATATATATATATACATATACATATACAGTTGAAGTCAGAATTATTAGCCCCCTTTGTATTTGTTTTCTTTTTCAAATATTTCCTAAATGATGTTTAACAGAGCAAGGAAATTTTTACAGTATGTCTGTTAATATTTTTTCTTCCTGAGAAAGTCTTATTTGTTTTATTTTTTAAAAAAAAAAAACATTTTAAGGTCAAAATTATTAACCCCTTTAAGCTATTTTTTGATAGTCTACAGAACAAATCATTGTTATACAATAACTTGTCTAATTACCCTAACCTGCATAGTTAACCTAATTAACCTAGTTAAGCCTTTAAATGTATTTTAAGCTGTATAGAAGTGCCTTGAAAAATATCTGGTAAAATATTATTTACTGCCATCATGGCAAAGATAAAATATTAGAAATGAGTTATTAGAAATGAGTTATTAAAAACTATGTTTAGAAATGTGTTGAAAAAATCTTCTCTTCATTAAACAAAAATAAATAAACAGAGGGGCTAATAATGATTTTTTGCAGTTGACGTGAGATCAGCCAATTCCTCTCTCTCTCAAAAAAACCCCCCTGATGGGCAAAGTTCTACCACTTTCTGCAACCAAAAGTGTCGACTCAAAAACAAAAAGTTACTTTTTCTGTTCAAACCTTAAAAGCTTGACAGCGTTAGCAGACAGTGATTGCACCTCAGTATATAAAAGCCCCTTTCTATTAGGTGAAAGAATCTTCTCCACCTCAACAATCAGTGAGCTGATGTTCTCTCTCTTCACCACCAGCACCAGGACAAACACCAGCAGCATAATTGCTGTCGAAAATAGAAAAGTCGCAGGTAACCAATGGCAACAAGAGGACACAACTTTATCATTGTGAGGAATGTTGAGAGGCGGCGACCCGACTTCTTTCCGCTCCTCTCTCGATCCAATTAACCTCAGGGCCGAATGCTTACCTACTGACCTTTACTGCACACGCGGCTCAAGCTCGCACTCTCACCTGCTGCCGTCTGTCAGTTCTGGAAACCTCTGAACTTCTACATTGTTCCTATAGACTCGCCTCAGAGCTGGAGTTTGGTAATTAAAAGGCACATTTCAATGCTGCAAAGACAGTAGTTCATGTCCTCTTCTCACACTCTTAAATTCTTTAATTGCTCAAATGCGTGTTACATCTCAGGAAGGTCATGAGGTGTGAGATGTGCAAAGCCAGATAATCTTTACAACGAAATCTCAATTAAAAGTGATATTTAGTACAAAAATGAGAACTAATCTGGGTCAGACAAACTACAAGACTTCTTTTTTTTTTGGTAACTTTGTTAAAAATGTGATTAGTCAGGCACACCTGAGGGAGACAGAGAGTGCTGACAAAGCGAAGCAAGAGAAGGTTGAGTTTGCACACCTGCTCCGGTCAGAGTCACTACACCTCTCAGCACAACTGTGACCACAAAAACATTTGCCACACATTCACAACCATCTTGAACACGAAGGGCAAGAGTATGCAACGGGGTGGAAAGATTCAGTCAGTCATCTCAACACAGCAAACCATTTAAATTAAGTCGGCGGTTTATATTTTTTATTATGACAGATTTATCTATAGGAACACAAGGAGCAAAGACAGCAGAAATAGAACTATACGTAAATACACTGTTTTTTTTAGCAGCCAGTTTTTTTTTATAAACATGTTACGTTGGATAAAAAGAATAAACTGATATTACTGGGCTATAATTAAATCTTTTGTAAACAAAACAAAATGTAATAAAAATGGCAATCAGACGGTTTCAATGTTGTCATGTAGGGCTGCACAATATATAATTTCAGCATCAATATCACAATGTGAGCATTTGCAATACACATCGCAAAATCTAAAATGTGGAGTCAGGATTATAGTTGACCATGAGCCACAGTTTTTTGTTACACTGATTAGTTGCATATATTTTTAAGGTCTGTGAGTGTGATGCCCCATTTACACGAGGCGTCAGCGTCAACGCTTCCCATTCACTTTGAATGGGTGACCAGGCGTTGCCGAACTGCATTGTGGATCTGTTGGCGGTGCTTCAGCAGCGATGCTCAAAGAAGTTGGGAATTTCTCAACTTTTCAAGCGCCAACAGATGCGTCAGCCAATAAGATCACTTTATGCAAATACACCAGCTCAGACTATAGTTGATTGCAGACTAATTTCATTGGCTGACGCTGCTATGATGATCGAGTCAACCCATATCTCGGACACGCCTCTATCAAGCGTTGACATTGAAGCAGTGACCGGTCTAGGGGGGGCAGGGGGGGCCGGTGCCCCCATGTCAATAAGCTTAACATAGTTTTTTTTTAATTAAAACTGGAATTAATTTTATTTAAGAAATAAACTAAAAGAAATAAGACTTAATATGACTCCACAATATATATTTTTTGCTTTATAGGGAATACTGTGAAAATCTTGGTTTGTTAAAGATCACTTGGAAAACATTATTTTAGGTTAACGGGAGGGCAAAGAAGTTGACTTCAATTGCGTCTGTTAAATTTACAGGTGCAAAAATGTGCCTTGATGTACTTAAATGTTATAAATGTCTTATCCTGCTACAATACAAAGTTAGTTGTCAAATAAATTAACATGGAATATTATCTTGAGTTTAAGTTATTTAATTAGCTGGTTTATGAAGACTGCAGAGTGATACATGAAAACAATGACTTTGAATAATTGTTTAAGCAGTTTGTGATGCATGTTAAAGTGTGCACCCTAAAAGTTACTCTGGTCTAGAACTGCCACTGCGTTGAAGCCCCGTGTGAATCGGGCGTAAGCATTCCAACCAAATTTTAAGCATTCAGGCATCAACGATTGATCAAGATTTGTAACTTAAAGAAAGATGAATAAAGTCTATACAGTTGTTTTACACTTGATAATTCAATTTATGTACTTGAATACTTCTAGACTCACATAAAACAATAAAAAGCATTATTTGTTTTATTTGTATCTATACTACTGCATTTTCCAATATAATAGTGTTATATAATAGTGTTTATTATATATTTTATGCAGATATACTGGCCTACAAATTTATCTCAATTAATCTAAAATAACAAATTCTTTTTAAATAGAGCCATTTAAGTCATCTAGTGAAATTATGCTCAATGTCACAATATGACAGAAAAATAAAATATTGCAATGTTAATTTTTTCCAGTATCATGCAGCCTATTATCATGTACTGTTTGTTAATAGACCTTCGAATTGTTTAAAATTACATTTAGATAAAGTATACAAAATCATAATTATAATTAAGTATTAAAAACAGTCAGATGCTGATTAATAAAAAAAAAATCAGCTATTAACAAATTTGGCAACAACCATATTGAACATTTTTGAATAAAACTAATAATAATACTGAAGGGACCAGGGCATAAGTGCAAGGTAATGAAAACTAAAATTCTGCTGCCTCTGCCAAAAAAGAAAAAGCGCACTCAAACAAACAGTAATGTTTTAAAAGCACCAGTGTTTACATCCTTAGGGATGACAACCCATGAGTAGTTAACTTGTAGTCGTCTCTTTTCATTAAATTGGGACAGGAGAAAGTGCTTTAACATAACTATAAATCAACAGCGATGACTTTGATGCACTGGAGGAGCAAGATTTAATTTTGCCTCACGCTGTTTGCCTTGTACAAGACATCTACATTTCAGATGCAACTCACAAGAGTCACAAGAAATAGAAAGGTTTAAAAGGTTTAAAATTTCAGGTTAAACGCCAATAATCTCTTCCAAACTCTCCTGTGAATATTCGTTGCATTAATTTAGAGAATGCTGTTGAAATGGATTCTTTCCAGTTGCAAATTTAAAACTAGTTTTATCAAAATACTGGAATTTGATATGATACCTTCAAAAATATCAATATTCGATACCATTTTCGATACCATATGAAAATATTGCAACAGCATTAATTAAAATGAAAATCTTTGAAATTGGGAGGAACTGGGAATTCACTTATTAATTTTGGCTCCGGTGGCTAGGACTGCATGATATTGGAAACAGCTGACATTGCGATATTTAGTTTTTCTGCAATATATATAGTGATGTGAATATAATTTCAAAAGATAACTATTTTGAAAAAACTATTTTACATTGATTGTGATGATTTTGTAGGGAAGTCCATCTGCATAAAATATACACAATTATACAAAAATACACAAAATAATATCATTTAAAGCACAGATAAAAATGAAATAAACAACACTTTATGGTTTTTGGTGGATAACAGTATTAAATTTTAGAAATGTAATAATCAAATGAGAAATAACAGTGTCTTTTTTTATATAAATATACATTTTATATATTTTTCTTCGATTTTATATAATTTATATCTGTTTTCTTCTATTCATAAACATATAAACCCATTCAATTGAATTTAATCTAATTGTTAAAGCAGAAAACGTCATAATCTCTTGTGTCTAAATGGCTTAAATGAACTTGAAATCACTTGAAAACCTGCAATGTGACTATTGCTGATTCACACATTGCATTATCAATGCTGAAACGATATATATTGTGCAGCCCTACCAGTGGCCATTAAGTGAAGTGCAGCCAGCAACTAATTGTTGACGGTAGAACTTGTGCACATGTAATGTAAAAATAAGGTAACCCAAACATGTAAATTAGACAAAATATTTGCTTAATATTTTTAAATCATAAAAACATAACATATCTGACATAATATAATAAACAAAATGAAAAAGATAGTGGCACTTATAAATAGCAGTAATAGTGTTTTCAAATATTCTAATTCAATAGTGGTGTCATAATACTGCACTTTGATGTGATGCCTTCAAAAATATCGATATTCGATACCATTTTCGGTACCATATGAAAAAACTGCAACAGCATTAAGTAAAATTAAACTTTATAAGGGTGAAATGGGTGAACATGGATTTGGTGCAATCGTGAAACCATGATTATTATTTTTAGGTGACTCCGGTGGCCATTAAGTGAACTGCAGCCAGCAACTAATTGTTCACAGTTGATCTTGTGCACTTGCAATGTAAAAATTAGGCAACACAAACATGTAAATTAGACAAAATTTTTGCTTAATATTTTTAAATCATAAAAATGTAACATATCTGACATAATATAATGAAAAAAAAAAGACAGGGGCATTTATAGATGGCAGTAATAGTGTTTTCAAAAATTCTATTTCAATAGTGCTGTCGTAATACTGGTCTTCGATATGATACTTTCAAAAAATAATGATATTTGATACAGTTTCAGTACCACAAGGAAATATTGCCA
Organism: Danio tinwini; assembly: GCA_903798205.1. NCBI lineage: Eukaryota > Metazoa > Chordata > Actinopteri > Cypriniformes > Danionidae > Danio > Danio tinwini. The sequence continues at coordinate 13,942,723 of CAIGQZ010033112.1, forward strand.
CAGCATTAATTGAAATGACTAACTCCTATTTGAAATAATTGAATGTAGAACTGCGTTAAGTGTGAATTCTGACAGCATTGAAAACTGAAATGAATTCTGCAATGTTCATTCATTACGCAGAAAGTCAGGCTGTGAGCTCACCTGTCTGTTACGCTCGTCTGTGATTCGCTGAATCTGGATCTTTTTCCTCCCCATGGCTGCTGTGATTGGCCGAGCAGGGGTGGAGGGGCAAGGTTGGGGGTGTGGTGAGGTCAGAGGTCAAATGTTCTCCAGGCAGTTAAAGGAGCACAATAGTGGCTGTTCGTCTTGGTGTATGAAGATGAGTGTGTGTGTGAGAGAGTCTTTCTCTCTCTCTCTGCCACCTGTCTGAGTCAGCTGGGCTCACCCGTCTTCCTCCACTGACAAAAAGGAAGGAGGGAAGGAAGAAAGAAAGTGCGTGGCCTCCTGGTAGGGCCTTCAGATCATGGTCTGCTCAGGGTGCATGTCATCCGACAGGTGTCTGTTCTGATATCCAAACCCCCCCTGGAAAAATCTGGTGATGGAGATGATGAGGGTCTTGTGATGAATTCTGTGAAAGAAAGAAAAAAAAAACAGGACTTAAAAACCAAACTGAGGAGTCAGTTGATAAATTTATTTAATATAGTTTGAAGGGGGTCGTGAAAATTTGAACAGAATCTACAGCGCTCAACATAATTGAGTACACTCCATTTTGAAAATGAATATTTGTATCCATTTCTCAGTGAATATAGGCAATGTATATTGGTGTGTTCAAACAAAACAGATTAGTTAAACATATATATTTATCAAAATTTATATTTTAGTCACCAAACATATTTAGAAATTAAAAGACAATACAATTAAATCCAAGCAAAATATTGCAAAAAAAAATAATAATACAACCTACAAAATTTCAACAATTTTTTTTCTTTTTTGCTTCTCTTGATTCTTCCTCTTTTAAAATTTGTATTTAATATTTTTCTATAACATATATTGGGTATTAATTTATACATCAATACTCAAAATTCATAATCCAATAATTCAATAAAGTCTTATGCTCTGCCAACCGATTCTGTGTTCATGTCTTCATGTTGTCCCAACTCAAATCAATTAAGTTAATACGTTTTACAAATTTAAGTCGATTCAACAAAACAATTAAGTTGTTCCAAAAAAACCTTAACAATGTTTCAACTCATTTTAAATAAGTAGTTTGAACAAGCAGCAAAAGCAGGGTGTGAAAACAAATAAAATATTGCTCAAATATTATTAACAATAATAATTTCTAACATAAATCATTAATAAGCAAGCCTTTCAAATATCCCTGTGGTCTGCCTGAGATCATTCGCTTTTCTGTTATCAACAAACACTACATGAGCAAACTAACTTTGCATTACAAGCATTCAAAACTTTAAGATTTACACCCATTTTTATCAGTAAATCACTTTTTTTTAAATCATTTTATAGACACACACACAATCTTCCCTAGCTGAACAAATACTTAATAAACTATGAAATGATTCATTCTCCATGACCTTTTAAGACCTTCAATTTCAATAACTTTTCCATGCCTTGAAATGACACTTTTAAAATTTCCTGATATTGCCATGTTTTCAAGTTGGGAACATTAAAGCTCAAAAAGAGCTGTCTGAACCTTGAGCCTCTGCCATATCTGGGTTTCCCCTAAACCGCACATATCATGACACTCACGTATAAGCCTGACAGAGTCTGTGCTCTGGTTGAGAAACCGCTGACGCTGATGCTGCTTGCAGAGCTAAAACATCTTCACCTGCAGGGAAACACCTGCTCAAGTGTCTCTGTGCTTGAGAGGGTCATCCAGCTCAACTCAAGTACCCCTTTTAACCGTTTAATCAACATGGATATTTTAGCTACGTTTGAAGCTTTTCAAGAGAAATTTTCACTTTAAATATAACAACAACACCAAAAAAAGAGAATTGGAGAGTGAGAACAGATGCCTGGAAGTGAGACAGCATAAGTTTGTGTACTACTGTGTGTGTGTGTGTGTGTGTGTGTGTGTGTGTGTGTGTGTGTGTGTGTGTGTGTGTGTGTGTGTGTATGAACGACTGCATGAATGAATTTACTGCAGTCTTACAATTGTCATATGGGCCAGGATAATTTTAAAACATGCTATTATTATCTCTGGCTGCGATTAAAAAAAAAAACAACAACCAGGGGCTTAAAACAGAATTCTATATATACATCCAGACTGAACACAGTCATGCTCACACATCCCCATATGACTGCTGACACAAGATGACTCCCTGATCAGCAAAGCCTGCAAACTTCCTCATTTCCCTTCATCAGGTCAGAGTGCACATGCTAGAGATAATCTGATGAGGCCGCGCTGCATTTCAACAAGGCAAATTACAAGGCGTCAATTCAGAGCCACTATTTATTCAATAAAAAAGCTAACTTAAGAGATCTTCAAGAAAGCGCATATTTTATAGGTGAAGTGCAGAGTTATATTTGGGTAGAAGGAAGTGGAAAAACTTTTCCACCTTGTTTTTGCCAAACAAATTCCTTTCGGTAAAGTTAACATTTTCAAAGGGTCACCGTTTGTTCAAGCCATATGAAAAGTCAAAATTACATCATAACAATTCTGATTGGCCGATGGCACCGTGAGAACACAAACGTAGCAGATCTCATGGGGCCAAATTTTTTTCAGTTTGAGCAGCACACAGAAAAACATTTTACCATTACAAGCCTTAAAGCCTGAGAAAGCTGAACAAAAACTGTATAATTCTGAAATTTTTGACTAATACTGATAACTAATAAGAGTTTCAAGCTGATAAAGAAAATGTGTCTAAATAAATTAAATTCAGATATTTTTTTCTTTATATTCACTATTAGCATTTCACAATTTCTGACATGTGTACAACTGTTAAATTTCTCCACTAGCGGCAGTCAACAAAGCTTTCAAATTATTAAAAAATACATTCATTCATTTTCTTTTCGGCTTAGTCCCTTTATTACTCCAGGGTCACCACAGCGGAATGAACGGCCAACTTATCCAGTACATGTTTTACGCAGAGGATGCCCTTCCAGATGCAACCCATCTCTGAAAAACTTTTTTGAAAATTATTAGTTGAAAATAATTAATAACAGATCAATGTACAGGTATATCAGAAGCAATTAGGGATGCACCAAATTTTTGTCCGCTGAAAGTTATCGGCCCAAAAAAATTGATTTTCGTTCTTTGCCAAGAAACGCCTAAAAATATAAGCCAAAAAAACTTCTGTCTCAGTTAAGCATGCAGGTTTCACTCTAACTCCAGTCATCATTACTGTGCAGTGCAAAGCGTCTTTCACACAGAAAACGTGAAAAACATCAATCTATGAATTCCATTCATTTCCATGGCTTGTGCCCGGCCAATCAAATCGCAAGAGAGGTAGAGTACTCTGTTGACTAGACATTCAAAATAGTTCACTATTTTTTGTATACATTTATTAGAGGTGTCAAAATTAATTGTTTCTTCACTATTGCAAGTTTGTGTGGTCATGGAAACACTGGTAAAATGACATCTTTCAACTTATTCACTGTCAATAAATTAAACAGATGTGGTAATTTAATTGGCTTGTGTTTTTTTATCAGTATAATTTAAGTTATTGAGTTAAATTTAAAAAGTCATACAAAATTACTTTAACTTTACATAATACTTTACACCTTCAAAAATGCAAAAAACAGTGCTTTTTGAAACCCATTCATTTCAATGGCTTGTGCTGCGCCCGGCCAATCAAAGCGCAAGAAAAGTAGAGCACTCTGTTGACTAGTCATTCAAAATAGCTCAATATTTTTTGGATACATTTATTGTACTCTTGTAGTTGTATAACACATATACAAAATTACTTTACATAATTTATTAATAAACAATTATTACAATTAATTTTCGGCATTCAGCCAAGTGCATCCAGAATTGACAGATTTCGACCATAATTTAGGTGCATTTCAAAGCATATGACATAAAAAAGTATTTCTTTTTTTTCCAGGGGAAATCAACATAATTATTTAGTTGCACTGCTGTAATGATTTTTACTGGAATGAATGCATCCAGTCAGGCAATCATATATAATCCAATACACGCCTGAACATCTCAAATACGCACATTAAAGAGCCCCTATTATGGGTTTTTTAAAATGACCTTCCATGTAGTGTTTAACACAGCTCTTAGTGAAGTGAAATATCCAGCTAAAGCTTAAATCTAAAAGTGGATAGTTTTTAAAACTATTGATTCATCTATAAAAGAGTCGACTCATAGTGGTTTAAATGAATCGTCTTGATAACGAATCTTCAGCCGTTTCGGTGTGACGTCGTCACGAAACATAATGGTTGCGCGCGCAGACCCGGCAAAATTCTAACCTGCGGCCCCGTCCACTAACACAGCAGCAAGACGCTCATGAAGACGCTGTGTTTACCTGGATATTGTTGGAAGTGTGAAGGAAAGAGTCATACAGAAATCTGCACGCTTACAATAGTAACAGACAAGACATCAGGGGTGCAGGCAAAATAAGGACAAAATAATAAGTACACCGGCAGGCTGCTGAACGCTGAGTGAGCAGCACTGAAAAGGCTTGCGAATGGAGAGCGGGAGCCCGCAGAGATAGCTTGTCAGAGGACAGAGGATGCTACAACCTCCCGGCTGGGGATGTGATCGTTTAGAAGAGTACAGGTAAGCACTTAGAACTTATATAGCAGTTCACGGACGAGGTGCCACAGCAATGATTGCAAATAGAAATGATCTACATGTTTTGTTACTAGTAACCGCGTGTACTGTATCAGGTTAACTCTTTATATTCTCATATCGCGTCTAATGCCACGTTGTAAACGCGACGCGTGCTGCTTTGTTTACAGATTTAAATGCTTTCGTGAGCTCGTTCCACTGCCATTTGTCGTTGCTATGGCCACCGTTAGCTGATCCTGCACACGTGCAGTGGTCAAGGTTCAGAATAGTTTGGCTTTTGCTGCTGTGTGGATTAAAACTGAATATATGTCATGCATATGCTAGTGTTTAACTGCACTGCTTTCAGCGCTGAGATGTCTGAATAACACTGTTGAGAACCGGGTACTGTTTACTGTGGTGTTAGTAAGTTTACTTTGAAGCGTGTTTCGAGCGTTCGCTGCAATCTGATCCTATACCAATGTTGGTGACCCGCGGCCGCGGGCTTGATAAACCATGCTGGCCATATTACTGTCTCGCGCTGAATGCTGTCGACCAATAGCAACAGGCTGTCATCGGTCCAATCAGCGCAGATTAGCTTTGCACTAAGCAGGGGTTTGGGAACAAATGAATCGCTGAACGATTCATATAGGAGTCGCTGGGATAATTAGGTAAAAATAAATGCATATTATAAGACCATGAACGTGTTTTTTGACCTTGCATACATATCAGTATGTTGTTGGAGACCCATAAAACCGAAATATGACCCTTTTCAATGTGTAATAGGGGCTCTAACAAAATATGACACTATGTGAAATATGGTGAATTGCTGTTAAAAACAATTGATGTTTTTTGTTTATTTGTATGTCCACATAACTGGTGAACAAACCAAGTAGTTCACAAACAATTCAAAGCACTTATATGTGCAAGCTGTGCATACAGTTTTCATAGTTAAATAAATACTGTGCTACACCAGTCTGTGTGGTTCAGACCAGTTCAGAAGCATTCAGCGATTCAACAAGAAGAGTCAATACAAACAAGTTGTGCTAATTATACCAAGGAACTGTTAGTGCTCAGAGAATTAGGAGTTAGAGTAAGTCGTGGTTTGATAGTATTAAGCAACTGTATACGGACCCCTATTTAGGCATATTTAGGCCACTATTTAGACATAAGAAAACAAGTGAGACAGACACGAACGACTAGAAATTCACAATATATCTGTTTGTTCCAGCATCCAGAGTGACAGAAAAGGTCAGAACGCACTAGCTCAGATACTTTATACTCGGTCTAAGCTGCAGGGCATGACAAAACAGTGCCCAGCACAAGCTTCTTCCATTCTTTCGCAGAGAAACACCAAAACGCGTGTGTATGCAGGTTTATGTGCGTTTTCGGACTCCAAATGGAGAGGATGTGTTGACAGGAAAGGTTTCCTCAGCAGTGCAGGCTTGACTTCAAAGCGATTCAGAGTTCGTGTGTGTTTTGGTCTGCGGGGCCAGCACATGAAAAGACTTCTTTATCTGCAATGAGAGTCAGAGTTTGACCTTTCACCCTGTGAGCGTTGAGAGGGGCTAATTCCCAGCTCTGATCTCAGTCACTTCACAAGGGACCTGGAAAGTGTCCTCAGACTGTAGTTCCTCACAGCCTGAGTCTCTGACCAAAGAGAGCTCATGAAGGACCAGTTGGTAACCTTATAGTGCTTTTTTTTTTTTTATTAAATAAGGATTCCAAAAGGGAGGTTATGTAGTAAAGCAACAGAAGAACAATTCAGTGAATAGTTTTTCAAAGGAACATCTTAAAAGAACATCTTGAAGATCTTATTAAAAGTTTTACAAAACTGGAAATGCCAATAAAACAAACTTTCCTTTTTAGAGTGTTTGGAGTCCACAGCAACATTTTTGTTTTTCCCTCCACAGTCTACTTGTGCTGCAAAAATGTTATGCAATAAAATAATCTGACAATTGTTTTAGATTAAAGATGCCCAAAGTAGGGCCCGTGGGCCAAAGTTGGGCAACGGTAAACTTTGATTAGGCCCACCATCCCATCTGAAAAGAAAGGGAGAATGATGGGGAGGTGGTTGGGGCAAATGCCTTTGACAGTGATCATCATTTCGAATTTAACGTAACCTTTTTTTTCTTTGTTTTATTGCTAAGCTACAAAAAAAGCTGACTGAAATGAAATGATTCAATTAAATACTGTAAATGAATCAGACTTTTAAAATGTAAATACTGTCAGCAAACTGTGCAAGACATCTGCGAGCAAATCAAAGTAAGCTTGACTAGTGTTTTCAGCATTGAACTTGTGTTACAATTGGGATTGTTTATGTTTTACTGTAATAAGTTCATTATAATATGGTAAAAATTATACTGCATTAGTCAATGATTTAAAGCAACGTTTTCTAGTTAATTTTAAATATTACAGAGTAAGTTAGAAAATTATCCATGGCAAATTTATTGTAATACAGTTTGGTATATATTCAGCCCACACCCCTCAATCAAGTTTGCTTTTTGGCCCTTTATAGGAAAAGGTTTGGGCACCCCTGTTTTAGAGAATCATATAAAGCATGGGTTCCCAAACTTTTTCGTATGAAGGGCTAAAAAAATTTCATTGAGAGCCATGGGCCGAAAGTTTAAGTTGCCATAGGTAATTTCCCAATTTATTTCAGAATATTTAAAAAATAAATAGAAAACATTACTTTGAAACATATTAACTAATGCAGTATAATTTTGAATTATAACTTATTCTAATAAAAACATAAACAATTTATGACACAGTAGAGTTCAATGCTGAATACACTGGTCAAGCACAATCTGCCTTTGTCTTCATTTGCTCACTGATGTCTCTGCATTGTTCAATATCTGTCAGGTGACAGTTTGTACATTAAGAAAAAAAATCTGATTTATTTACAATATTTAATTGAATATTTAATATTTAGTATTCAGTATTCGGTTTTCAGCCGCAACCTGGTACTGGGAAACACCCATACACTCTCACATTCATACATGCTCTCATACACCAAGGTCAATTTTGTTTACCCAATTCACCAATAGCGCACCAATAGACTGTGGGGGAAACCAAAGCACCAGGAGTAAACCTACACAAACTCCACACAGATATGCCAACTGGCCCAGCTGGGATTCAAACCAGCGTCTTTCTTGCTGCAAGGCGACAGTGCGAACCACTGAGCCACCGTGCCGTCCTGAGTAATTATTAAAAATACAAAACTAGAAAACATTTTTGAAAGCAGTTAAAAATAGAACACAATAAAAAAAGTTTATAAATTACCAAATATATTTCACTATTCACATTATTTTTTATAGTCGAAATAAAAAAATAAAGACTGAAAAGAAGTGAATATTGTTTTGATGGTTTGATGCTGACTAAACTTGATTCTTTGATTTTCTCAGGAGAAGCAGCGGTGTTTGCTCACTTGCCACCACAATATTAGGGTGTTAAAAGTATTCTGTGTGGTTTTTAGCACATTTTTGTGGTTGCTGGAATGTGCTAGAAGAGTCCAGCTACTGCAAGGGTTCTTTCTTATTTCTTTTCTTAGTTTGATGTAGTGTATCATCCAGAAGGTGAAAATTACAAGTTTGATGGCGGAGAAAAAAAACAATTCTCACACAAGAGGCAAAAATTGAGGCCTCAATTAAGTTTGTTTCAAAAATAAAGATGTGAGGACAAACCTTGGGTTTTGTTTAACCTAAGCTCTTACTCTATGAATGAACATTAGCAGTAAACAAGGTTAATAGTTTTACATTTTTCATTAGCTTTAGTTTTTTTCTTGTTTTGACTTTTTATTTTTCCTAATATTTATCTAGTTTATATAGTGCTTTTCTGGACACTAATTGCTTTACACATTTTTGGGGGGAATCTCCTCATCCACCACCAGAGTGCAGCATCGACCTGGATGACGCGACGGCAGCCATATTGCACCAGACCACACACCAGCTGATTGGTGGAGAGGAGACATCATGATATGGGAATGGTTAGGAGGCCATGATGGACAGAAACCAGTGGACAAATTTGGCCAGGATGCTGGGGTTTAACCCCTACTCTTTTTCAAAGTACATCCAAGGATTTTTAACAACCACAGAGAATCAGGACCTCTGTTTAACATCCCATCCGAAAGACGGTCCTCACTGAGCAGTATAGAGTCCCCATCAATATACTGGGGCGTTAGGAACCACACAGACTGCAGGTTGAGTGCCCCCTGATGGTCTCACTAAAACCAATTCCGGCAGCAACCTAGCTTTCAAACGTGGTCTCCCATCCAGTTACTAACTGCTTCGCTTCAGTGGGCGACCATGTGAGAGTTGCAGACAGCTAGCTGCCTGCATGTTTTCGTTGAGGGAGCAACAGCGAGGACTGACTGAAGGAGGACCGGCTTGATCTGGCCAATGGCATCAGGATTACAGACTCTAAGGTGCCGTACGGGTCAAACACCTGGCATTGCAAAGTAAATAGATGTACAGTACTTCTAAAAGGCGTAGAGCAGGCTTATGCATTTACAAAGACAAAAAACAAAGGACATTTTTGCAATAAATTTTCATTAGTTTTAGTTAGTTTTGTATGTACACAATACAGATTTAGTTAGGGGTGCTCCGATCGATCAGCCGGAGATCCTTATCGGCCGATAATCACATTTCATGACTCGATTGGTACTCACTAATCTGGCCGATCTCATGAACCAATCACAAGTGTTTGTTTACGAGTTTACAAGCAGAGGAACCTCATTTTATCTTCTTATGCATCAAATCTGCACTCCCAACTTTTTCTTGATTGAGATGAATTGAGTTATTCAGTATTGGCCGATTAACATGACGAGGAATCAATACTCTGTATCGGCTGCAAAATCCTGATCATAGCATCCCTAGTTTTAGTTAGTTCTAGTTTTTTTTTATCTCTTGTTTTTATTTTTTATTTCAGTTAATGAAAATATTTTTACATTTTAGTTTGTTTTTTTCGTTTTCGTAAACTATAATAACCTTGGGAGACAACCCAAGTTGCTAAACAAAGAAAAAGAAAGTTACAGATAACGCATCAATTCTTTTTCATTTTCAACAGGGGAAGCCCTGCAACAAAGCCAAAAAAACTTTACATTGAAAACTAATAATGCTCAAGAAAATCAACTGATATACAATAAATTCTCCCATTTGTGCGCACACACACACACACACACACACACAAACACACACACACACAAAAGGCATTTCTCACTGCTATCAGTGCACAAAGGTGAGCTGTTGTAAGCTGCAGCTGCCACACACATACACAGAGGGAAGGTGTTATAATTTTTTTGAGATGTGGCTTTGCTAAACCACTGAGGAAATCCTGCGGAACCAAACTTCAGTGTGCAACACAAGCAAAACAACATTTACATGCCTGCAAACAAGTGAAAAAACACCTTGGTGTAAACACGTCCAACAACACATGCGCTCAGGAGCCAGAAGAGTGAGGGAAAAAAAAGAGAAGTCACATGAGTGACCTTTCACTGTATCAAGTAACTCTCCATGTCTGAGCAGCTTGGACCCACACGTTTGGGTTGGGGCGCTCCTCATCATAAGGACTGTGAAGTACCAGAGCTCTGCTGGGTAAAGCGCACGCAGTCCTCTCGTCCATGTGTGGGCATATGGTATTCTGTGGGAGCGTGTATGCGTGTGTAAGCATATCTCCTCCACGGGGTGTGTGTGAGAGAGTCCAGTTTTGTTATCCCTGCCTGTAACTAGAGGCAGAGTAGCCTGGGGCTCGGAGATAAGAGACCTTGCCAGAACTGGGCTTGGACCAGATCCAAAGCTGTGCTGAGAAATCCATCACCTTCCCGACTCAGAGCGGGAGGTCACCGACTGGGACAGAGAGTTGTTTAATTCGGCCATTTACAGTTTCCGTACATTGGTGCTATACAAAACACCCCATGACCACAGCCGGCAATATCTCAGCTGTCTCGAGGCCAATATAAGCCATTTCAAACAAAAGGATAAAGCGAAGTGTGCAGCTGCGGAACACTGACGTATTGCGACAGTATAATGGATGTGAATGGTGACCAAAATTACAAAAAAAACAGACTATTAAGGCATCTTTACCAAGGCTGCATAATCAGAGTAAACAGGATTTAGAGAGTGAAATTCAATACTTTTAAGACCTTTTTAAGACTCTTCCATACATTGATTTAAAGACCTTATAATAATTTTTTATCCGGAAACACTGGCGAGATTTTAACTTACAGTATAATTTGTAAATATTAATGTGAGAAATTAATCCAAATCTAAATCATTATTCATATACTGAATAAAAATCTATAAAATTTAGCCAATTTAGAAGGTTGGCGCCTCTAGAACTGCAAAAACAATGGTGTTGCCTTGGTTACTGCAGTAAACAAAGCAGCATGATGTCAAATCTAGTAGGATTTCATTGATTTCATAAACTACACAGCATCTGTATATTCGCAGATTTAATTCAGGCAAACTTTAGCATACACCATACATTGCATAATCAAAAATGATATCCAATTTAATACCTTACAAAATAGCACTTAAGACTTTTTAATACTTTAAGGGACTTAAATTTATCTACATTGATTTATCAACTTTTAATACTTCTTATGACTCTGCGGACACCCTGATAATATATTTATTCATCAGGATACCCATTAGCCACTACCAATGTAGTGGGTATTCTTCCTGGGGTCCATTTTTAATTGTAGATTGCTGATTAAATTTTTGCAGATGCACTCTCTTACAAAATCATCCCAATCTAAAATTATAAATTATTTTTTAATAGAGATATTCAAGTCATCTAGTGATATTGTATTAATATTGCAATATATATAGCACAGAATTTTTTTTTTTTTTTATAAATGTTAGATTTTTCTCATATTGTGCAGCCCTAATCTTTACACAGGAAAGGCGCCACAGAAACCAAACCTGAATAAGCATATACATTGTTTTTTACAGAAACCATTAAATGTGGCATAGAATCTTTACAATTAATTCCAAGCAGACACAGACTTGCTTTAGGACTAGCTTAATTGAGCTGTGTAAAGATGGCTAGAAAGGAAATTACAATTTCATTTCAGATGTAAACAAAAAATTACATGAAATTAAATGAATAAATCAAAAATAATGCAGTGCACTAGGGCTGGACATTCCAATGTCCGGATGGTATTTGATCCATTTTGACTGTTGGTTCAATTTCGATTTGATTCAGTAAATATAGGTTTTACACAAATTGATCTTAAAAAAAAAAAAAATCTGTCAACACGTTCACACATTTTAGGTGCATGGGAAATGACATATGCGAGGTGTAAAATTGTCAGTGGTTAGTACAAACTGAAACTACAAAAAATAACTTGATTGCCAATCATGAAATTAAAATTAGCATAATTCAATTTATATCTAATATATAATCCTGGTCCTACTGTGCATGAATTAGTTTGCACATGACAGCAAATGTAAAAAAAAATTGTGAGCTGTCAAAACTTTTTCAGATGATGTCCACAAGCCCCCTTATATTTAACACTTTTTTTCATAGCATTCTTAATCAATAAAACTGAGCTGAAATCTTTTTTGGCTCTCACATTTTGCTTTAGAAAAAAGCCACATTAATGATAGGGATAAACTACATTTAGGTACCATTACAGTTAGGGCTGGGCGATTTTTTCAATTAATTCGAATTTACGTTTTAAGTCGAGGTTTAAATCGAGGTATCGCGATTTAAAAAAAATATATATTAAAGCAGCTTTTCCACTATCGTGCCAAACCGTTCTACACTGTTAGACAACCGTGCTGAATTGTGCTGATAGATTCTGTGTGTTGACATGCTCTGTTAATGAGCTACCACAGCTGGCTTAGTCGCGAGGTGTGCGCACAGTCAGCGGAGGTGCGCAATGTGGTGCCAGGTGAAAGTATAAATCCAGCTTTACACTCAGGGCCGGCTCGTCCATAGAGGCGACCTAGGCGGCAGAATAGTGAGCGAGAACCCCCCGGTTCTCACTTTCATCCGCGACACCCATTACCTCCCGTTCCTTACTTTCATCCGCAAACCGGTAAGTTTCTATTTCACTTTCGGGTTGAGGGCGTTCGCCTAGACTAGAGCGCCAGTTCAGCTTGCTCCAGCCCTGATTACACTATATACATTACACTAAATAATAAAATAGGCTAAAAGTTTTATTCGTGGGGGCTAGAGCTTATTTATTTGATTGACATATAGGCAATGAGACCTTTACTTCGCCTGACTGAGCGTGAGTTTATTGCATGCTGCACTGTATTCGGTAGCACAGATCGCTCTGATCTGGGTGAGAACTTTACCAGCGACTACATGCTACCTGCTGCGCATCAAATCAACAACAACATATATCCATGGAACACGAACTTGCAGACTCTTTATATAAACGAGGAAATAGTTGTACCTAATTCAAAGCCCAGACGTCTGGTTTTGTATTTTATACCTGCACACCACCTGAAGGACGGTTAAGGCGTGTTGTGAATGTCGGCTTTCACTGCAGAAAGTCAAATCTTGCTTTAATTTGGACTTTTGCTTGAAAGCTTTATGGAGTGGCACAGTAGCTGTCCAGGGTACTGTAGCTATGAATTAAATCATAATCAGATATGCACCAATAAACAAGTAAAATGAATGAATAAATAAAATAAATATGGATTCTTAAATGTCGGTATTGTTTTTACTCCAAAAACATATCAATACGTTTTGACAAATGTTTTATAAAAATAAATTTAGCAATTTTCAACATTTTAGCTATAGGCTGTTATACGATTCAGTTAAATATAAGATATACATTTAAATATAGATAGATATGTAACAGGTTTCTGTGGGTTTTTTTGTTGTTCATGGTGATATTTAATATATACTGGGTGGTGTATCTACGCACAAATATTTTCTAAAACATCAAGCAGGAATTTGTCTATAGGAATGTAATAGGCTACCGCTTGTTGACCAATTTATGTATGTATGGCCATTAAAAATGCATGTTCCTTAACCAGATGGTTTTTTAAGTTACTTGTAAAGAGATTGTTATTTCAGTCATGTTGTTGTATTTCAGTCATGTCATGTTTTAAGTTGACTATAGTTCACAGAAAAAATAAAAAATGGAAATCGTGAATCGGTCAAACTTTATGAAAAAATCTAGATTTTTTTTTTGCCATATCGCCCAACCCTAATTACAGTAATCAGTTGTTATTTGAAGCTTTTAAAATGTAAAAAAGCCAGCCAATGCTCATTTATCTGTCTTTTTTTTTTAAATAATAAAACCAATTAGTTAAAGGGTCATGAAACACCAAAACACACATTTTGAGATGTTGACAGTCATATATATGTCTTACTTTGCTAAAAACGCTATTAGGACATATATTTTACTAACCAGTGAAATTTTGTTGTTTTTGCATTGTTTAGAGGAAATTTGTTCTTCCGGTTTGAAAATAATTTTTGAAGCAACATCACGGCGATGAGATTATTGTGTAAATATCAGCGAGAAAAACGTTTGTCAGTAACGGCCGGTACAAAGTGACGTCATGAGAAAAATTTAATTTGAACCAACCAGCACGCTCTATTGTGAACAAGATGCAACTTCATTAATATGCATGATATAGCTTCGAAGACTCCTTTTACCTGTTACAGTGTTTAGGGAGACGCCACATTGTGTTGCCAACCATAATTCAAACAAGAAGAATTGTTCGGAGACATGGGTCGTCAGTGTTGCATTTATAAATGTGCCGCAAAGAAGGTTTTGTTTCCATTTCCCTGCGATGATGGCACAGCTCGCATGTGGACCCACATGTGTGGATTACAGTGGTCTGCTAACATGCAACAAAAAAAATTTAGTAAGGAACATTTTTTACCCAAGAGCTTTTCAAATCTGGAAATGGTGAAATCCGGATTTGCCACTCATCTTCTTTTTTTTTTTTTTTTTTAAAGACACTGTTCCAGTTGGTGTTGATTGTTCTCTCTCTACGAATTTGGTAAGTGTGTGATCAATGTTCTTTGTTTATGTTTATTCAGATGGCAGAGTTAGTTAGTATCGTCAGCAGTAGTCTTTCAGTCTTTAAAGACATACCTTAGTTAAAATGATTTAGTTACTAAGTTTTAAGGGGGGTGGGAGGTCCATGGCCCTTTATAAAGAATTGACTACCAAAGTGAAAATCTAATTTTCTTTCAGAAAATTTCAAAATAAAAGTCCATTCACCAAATTAAAATGAACTTAGGAGATTTATATTTAAATTAACTAAAAAAATTATTCCCAAAACTGTACTGGAGTAGAAGAATCGCAAAAGACTATTATCTTCTATATGACTCACAAACACACCACACACAAAAAAACAAGCTTAGCTGGTCCAACATGGTGCAACAAAGGTGTTTTGAGGAGACACCCTCATGCTTATTAGTTCTATTTGAAGCGAGTCCTGTTCAAAACATTAGCTGTGGCTAAACTGGTACAAACCAAAAAAAAAATTGGAGTCCTGTGAGACCCTTCAGCGATTTACTCCAACCTTAGGATTGTACTGCCAGCACCAACTGCAGGATATTTCCAGCCTGTTGACTCAACCTCCCCACACGGCAGGAACTCACCCCGTCCAATATGGCCACTCTGCTGCTGACCACAGCGCATGATTTCTGTGATTCAACACAGCCATTTGTCCAGTACACAACATATACTGATGATACGACAGCCTTCCATGCTGAAAGCCGCCACTGGACCTTCTCCAGGAGTGAGGAGATAGGTGGCGTAATGTCTGCCAAACCACAAGCGTAACCCAATCCCTGAGGTGGGGGGAGGGCGGTGGGTAAGGCACTGCAAGGACAGCATTTCAGGGGGAGGGGTGTAATGGATCTGTGGTCTTCAGCTTGTGAATCACACCCCTGCTGTCCGTCAGGTCAACTCTGATAAGCAAACTACAATGTTGAGTTACCAATTTCAGATTTTTGTGTGTGTTTGTGTGTGTGTGTGTGTGTGTGTGTGTGTGTGTGTGTGTGTGTGTGT
>CAIGQZ010033112.1:13958388-13969896 GCA_903798205.1 Danio tinwini
GTGTGTGTGTGTGTGTGTGTGTGTGTGTGTGTGTGTGTGTGTGTGTGTTTGTGTGTGTTTGTGTGTGTGTGTCATTAAGGTCATAAAAGTCGTTGAGTCTTTTTCTTTCAGACTCATTTGCCAAACAAAATACTTAGTGCACCATAGTTGTTTGGTGTGTTATCTACAGTTCTATAGGCTGTTGTTTACCCCAGCTTATCGTTTCCAGTATCAGTGTGGACAATGTGGTCAAACTTGTCAGTTTACAGCACCACCACACGGCCCAACAGACCAGAGTGCAAAACTCTCAGGCTACTGCATGAGTCTGCAAATACCGACATGCTAGCTAACATGCTGTTCTCAGGTCAGGTAAATCCTTACCCGTCTCACCCACCATGACCCCAGTTTACTGCTAAAGGTCTTTGGCAAGCACACACACCTTCCCTTGCAGCATAACGCTGGTGACATCAATGTGACAATTGGAAAAGAGGGTGTGTTGACAACAGTTCGTCATAACCACGTCACGTTTTTTTTTTGTAAGTGATAGGTTACACAACAACACAAACAATTTTTTTAAGGTTCAAACAAAAGATAAACTTGTTGGTTCAGTAGTATATCAAAATTACAATCAGAAGACAAGACAGACAAGGAACAGATGTCATTCGTGTTTCTATAGCAAGACTCAAAGGTGAAAAGGAAACTAGCGCAAAGTTATGCTGGAAAACGAGACATAACAACCTGATATGCCACAACATTCACAGCCATAAACATACCTAATGATATTTCTTTCCTGGCAATATTGACATACATGTCAAGTGAAAAACACTACAAACCAAGTTTTTGTCTGAATCAACAAGACTTACCTGAAAAATAAAACGAATCATTGCTTTTCCAGTAAATATTAGTTATGGCATTTTTAGAAAACTTTCCAATTCAAATATTATTAAAATAAAGGCTGATTTATACTTCTGCATCAAGCTCATGCATATGCTCTGGCGCAGCCTTCGCGTAGAACTTCGCCGTGGCTGACGCCGATGCTGACACGCACCTCTCAAAAAATTTGTCTACATGTCGCAATGAGGCATAGCACAAGCTCTGTGATTGGTCGGCTTGGTACTGACGACGAGTGTGGGCAGTGCTGAGACCCGCGAGCCCGATAGAGTGATTGTTCACAAGTGCCGATTCCTGTGAATGAGCTTCGCATAAAAACTTTTGTTTTGTGTTTACCTTATGATTAAAGTTGTTGATTGTCCGCCGGTTCCTGCCTATGAATGAGCAAGTTTTAGCTACTTGTAGCGTTGAAAAAAAACTAAATACCCACAAAGAAACTCGACACTGAGGAAAATAAAAACCTACTGCCAGCTAGCTTTTCTGAAGTGTTATTGCAACACAAACAGCATGCAGAAGTATAAATGCATGGTTATGCGCCAATCACTCGACGCAGAAGCATAAATCAGCCTTAAGACTGGTGCATTTGTGATGATCAGCCTCTCTCTACAGTGTAAATATCACATCTATTTTTTTCATCGAAACCATACTATAATGCTTAAATGATGGGTCTACTTAGAGAATGGCACAGAATTATATTAGTGAGCAGAAAACAATGTCTGTATTTCTCCTGATGGACTGGGGAAATCCCAAATTTGGCATTTCTCATTTATTTAAAGACTTTAGACAGATTTTAGTGATCAGATTTGATCTGGTAAAACTAAAAATAATCTTTAAAAAGTCAGTTGAAGTCATCATTATACACAATCATTCAAAAGATCTGTCATTTTTATTTAAAATATTTTTTAAAAGTTTCATGCTCACCAACCAAACTAACATATACTTAACCAAAACACAATTACTGTGAAATATTATTACACTGTAACTTATTTTAATGTTTCTAATATGCTAATAATTGGTTCTTAAAAAACATTTCTTCTTATTATCAAGGGTGATCAGCTGCCTAACATTTTTAAGTAAACTATGACATTTTTTTCATAGTTTACACACAGCATAACAAAATCCAACAGAATTCCTATTCAAACATACTGAAAGCAAGGTGTACAGTGACAAGAGTGCACATGAAGCAAGAGAACGAGATTGAGAGAGGCAGACAGAGATGTGAACTGCTCTCTGTGTGTAGAGTGAAGCTGTCATGCAGTACAGCACATGGTCCTGTCACACCACACCACTCTTCAACGCTCGGAAATACCCTGAAGGCAACACATTGTTCATGTCAACCTGATCCCTTAGTGACGTTTACGGAATATACAAATCTGAAAAACAAACTAGTAAACTATTTTAGGACGTCACGAGGCTCTATTTCTGTCACATTCCATTATTTTAGCAGAAACCAAAGAAGTGTGAAACTATATAAAACAACTCTTAACGTCACACTGGAAATACATTAAGCTTCTTCTTACCCCTTATTAGTGAAGATGTACAAATAGCCTTTCGATATGTTCCTCACAAGTTCCTTCACGGTGACTCAATGAAGCAACTAATAAAATCCAAGTGGACTGCAGCGTAGCTCGTCCCGTGACTGATGCCTGGCTGACAGTGGAGACCAGTACAGCAATGAGCCTCTAATGCCGAGCGCTTAGACCCCTCTCAGATCCCCCACCCTCACCCTTTGCCCTAATATGCCTTTAGCAACTGCCTTCAATCCATCAGTGTCTTTGAATGTAATTGAGAGGGTGGATGGGTGTCAGGATTGGGACGCTTGTCACAATGTCAGATCCTCTGTTCTCCTGCCTGTACATGTGTGTGTTAAATGTAGTGGCAGCTGCCTACACACCTTTTGTTCCGACACCCCCTTGCGACAACTATGCTGTCACAGCTGTAGGAAATTCAAGTTTTCAGGTCCAAAGCTGCTGCAGGCAACACCCCACGCCGGAGCGTCTTCCAAAAAATGCTGCACACTACTTTTACATTTAGGGTACATTTACATGACAACGAAACACTTTGCTCATAGGCGACAACATTGACATGACAACGAAACACTTTGCTCATAGGCGACAACATTGTCAAAATGATTCAATGTATTATACGTGTTAGGCCAGTAGTGGGCGATATCACTCAGTATCTTGCGCAGAACAAACACAGTTATGTAATCAGTCTGAAATTGCATACTTCTTTACAATATAGTACAATATATAGTGGTCCCTCGCTATAACGTGGTTTACCTTTCGTGGCAATTTGACATGCTTTTTTTTTTTACAGCCCATTGTGTTCTGCGTTCTGATTGGCTGTAGACCATTGTCAATCAATCTCTTCCATGTCTCCTGTACAGTAATGAATGTGTTCAGCTTGCAAAATTAACATAACTCTTTAATTGATAGCAGTGTGAGTTTGGATGCAAAAAGGGTTGTAACTGTCCGCAGCAAGACCATCGTAAAGTTCGGTCGCACAGTGAATGCGCTAACAGTGGACAGCTAAGACTCAGGACACCGTTCATATTTGAGCCGCGCCACAGAGCGCCATCTGAATAAGTTCAATTAAGATAGCATGCGAATGTGTGCGTCCGGTGTGTGTTGCTTCCAACTGTCATGTGCATGGCACATCCGATGTACGACCCCCTTAAGGATGGAGTCCGTTTGGCTTTGTGGATCAGTGACTGCAGAAAAAAAAAGAACATAATGCTGGATGAATTTTTGCACCTGACAACAGGTTTTGATCTTTGGTTTCATTCTGGAACTTACTGGACTTCTGAAACATACTGCACTCATTTTTTTTATAAAGGTTTGTGTTTAATCAAGAGAGAAAAGTGTGAAAATGTTAATGTCTGTCTGAGAAAAGTGTATATAAAGTGTGCAGTGAGGAGGTTTACAGCCTTAAAACTTCTATAATAATAGTAAAAACTAAAGCTCACTACTTCGTGGATTTTGCTAATTGTGGGTTATATTTAGAATGTAACACCCACAATAAACGTGGGACCACTGTACGTTCAAATTCATAGCATAAAAAAAGTACCTGGAAAATCCCAAACTTTCACTAAAGGTGCTTTCACTTAGACTTTTGTTTCAGAACCTGGCGTACTTTACCGCGTTAGCGCGGTTCGTTTGGCATATGTGCATCCAGCAATCGCACTCTGTTCCACGCCAAAACAATCGGTCTGAGATCGCCTGAATAAGGTGGTTTCGGTTCAATTAAAACAAACTCTGGAGTGGATCGATTGTAGTGAGAAAGCAATACGATCCAATGAACTAACAAACCAGGCTATTTCACAGTGTACTATGGATATGTAACAGGCATGGCGATATGAAGTGAGAATAATGAGTAGGGTGGGAGGTCATTCCTACCGGTAAATGAGTGTTTCATGTCAAATATGAAAGTGAAAGCTTGCTAAAATATTAACGAGAGCTGTTTATATGTTAGGAAAATTGATCAAACTGCATTCTTGGTTTATCTGTTATTTCTCTCTATAATTTAAAGCCTATAATGCATAATTATAGCCAACAGCTATGTATGAGAAAGTCTTACCTCTGATTTATATTTGGTGACGATGTCTGTGGGTGTCACTATTCAAAATTAAAGCACAGCTTTTCACTTATAACATCTTATTGCTCATCATCAGAAATTAAAATAAGGACTCATGACAGCTGAACGGGACTGAAAAATAAACCGTGGAACTCTGACCCATGTGAGGAGAGTTTACTCGCACGTGACTTACTTCAAAAATTTTGGTTTGTTTTTAGAAACTTTGCAGAGTGAAAGTGAACCACAACATTTTAACAATTTTTATCCCCGTTTCGAAACAAAACCCTGTGATTTTAAAGTGTGCATGATCCAATGGTCAATTTACTTTACCAAGAGCCCACAGGAGAAAAATTATGAATGAAAGTGACACAACTTGTTGCACACAGGTTATGCTATTATGATGATATGGTGGATGTAGCATGTCGTAATTTTATGCATACTGCTCATTATTCATACTATGCAAAATATGTTTCTAACCATTGTTAAGTACATTCTAATTCAAACGTAGTACCTAGTCAGTGTGCAGTTTTTGGTGTGATACTAGTGACTTAGTTCCTAAGTACTTGTGGATCCCAGTGGACCAAACACGCAATGCATAACAGAAAACCTTTCCGCATTTCATTTTTTGAAAATAAAATCAACTTGATTGCGTTTTGCTTTTGTAATCAGTCTAAAAATCTCATAAAAAGATTTCCAAAAGGTTTCCAAATATATAGAGACTTATCAGTTATTAGTATCAACTATAATTCCAAATCTGTACATCCCATAGACCTACTACTTTCAGCAAGATTCTTTAGTGTGCATTCAATGTACATTGCACAATACTATGAGGCCATGGAAGATGAATCATAAATGGCAAAAAAGCAATAAAAGACCCAAATGACACTAACGACATGGCAGATGCAGTGTGTCCAAACGTATTTTCTTTTTATTTGTCATGAAGTAAACTGCAATTCAAACATGGCACATACTGAGACAGTATATTATTTCAGATGCAATAACAATGTACTGTTAATGAAATGATAAACGTAGCAATGACCTGTTGTTTTCAAACCTACAGTCCTTTAGGAAAAAAAAAAGAACAAACCTCAACATTCCTGACCTCAAACTCTCGGAAGGGCTGTTGAAGGGTGTGGGAATGCAAAGGCTGTGGGTCTGTAAAATTGCAACTTCAAGAGTAGTGACAAAAAACGTTTAAGGCACAAATCACAAACTGTAGTTAAAATGTTACAGGTCAAGGAGGTGGTACTGGATACTGTGGTTTCTCATGAAGAGTAACTTACATGGATACATGTTTTGGAGGGATAATCTAAGCCTCCCTACGCTACATCAAGCTGAAAGACTGTTACACATCTTTAATTTAATGGACCAGGGCCAAAATCAAGAAGATACAATTGCCAGAATAACAAAAACACTGACTGGTCATCAGTCTGCTAAGATCCTGTTTTCATTTCAACTCATCATTGCTGTTTTTGTAGTGAAAGAATTGTAAATACTCAGGTTTAGGAAGTGGAATAAAATATATTAACACTGCCCAACATGCTTCATTACTATGGAGGAATGCTGTATTATATACTGAATATTGGGACCATCTGTTTATGGAGTTTTATTATATTATTATATATTACATTATATATTAAATATATTATTTTATACAAGAAATGGTTTACAAGAAACAAAAATAATTATTGGTCTCATTGAGGCAGAAAAAGAAAGTCATAACTGTTAAGGCATGATTTGTAACATTAAACTGCCTATATGCTTTTACTACAAATGTGTTTGGACAGTGATACCTTTTGTTAATTCTTATATTATCTTATGGCAATATTGCAATGCAAACTCATTTTAATGCTTCTGAAAATAAAACTAAAGATGACTTTACACAGGATTTGAGCGAAGAGTTTTGTTTCCCCTATTTGTGAAACATCATACAAATGTCGTCCAGTATTAACATAAAATCAGGAAGATGATAGATTTTCAGGGAATATAGTTCCATGTATAAGGTGTGGGCTGAAAGCAAACGTCAGTTACTCCATCAGGTCTTTCCATATCCCATTTCAAAGAAAAAGCACTGTCATAAAAAGCATTTCCATACCAGGAACAGCTGCTGGCTTGTGGCCTTTTAACTAACCAGACCAAATAACTGAACAAGCACAGTCCTATTCAAATGACTTGAGGTCAGTAGACAAATATCACTTTCAACAGCTTTTTCCTAACAGTACTTCAACATTTCAAATGTCTGCAGTGAAATCATTCAACAGATCTATCTGAAGCATAAAATACATTATGCCTTAATATAACAGCAACATGCTTTAAAAGGATCACGCTGTCATATCTAAAATGTTCTGAGATTCAGAGAAACGTGCTATCTGGACTGACAGATACAGCTAAAGGTTAAATGTCAAGAGAAGCTTGATGAGTCCTAACAGTCAATGCAACCTGTTTCTCTATTCCCAAGTCCTTCAGTTGCCAATTGAAAAAATGGTGCCACAATATGAAATAATTTCCTCTGACCCTTCAAAGAACACTTAAACGGGCACAAGCCGAAGCGCGTGTCAAACCATGATGTATTCCAAATCAGTGAAGCTAACCAGAGTTTAGTTCAGATTTACACAGTCAAAACATTTACAATTGAAATGTTTTAAAGAAAAAGTGAGGTAGTAGGTGTAAACATTGCAGATACAAACCCAGAATATTGTCAATAAATGTGTATTATTTAGCCGGTTTTGCTAAAGGTTTGCTAGATAGTTGCCACCTCCAATTCTCCGTGATTTCATTTATACCTGAAATTAACATGAAATTTATGTGCTCTGATCGATACATTTGATGAAGTGTGACTGTAAATGTGTTTTACAATCTCTTTCGATTCAAACCATGTTTATTTGTTTTGACATCTATTTTTATTCACGTTTGCTATGCGTTAATATTAAAACTTTGTCAGAAGTGATAAGGTGACAATTAATCTATGTTAGGGTTTATATGTACAAGACTAAGTTGTCAAATTGAATTAATATATTTTTTTAAGCAACCGATTGATCAATTTCTAAAGAATTAATTTAAGTATTTAGTAGGGGTGTGAACCTACGCTGGTCTCACAGTTTGGTTCGGTTACGATTATCATGCCATCGATTCGGTTCAATTCGATGTCTCGGTGCATCACGATGCATTGACGATGCTTTTCATACATAATTAGATTTTTTCTTTAAAACACAATAATTTTTTTATTAAAATCTATAAATATGTTTATATTTATGTATTATTTGTAATACAATTTTGTCCTTAAATACAAGCAGTAAGATATATGAACTGTACCTTTAATTTTACCTGCTCAAAAAAAACACTTTTTTATGAAATTTTATATATATATATTTAGTTAATGTTTTAGACAAAACTCCAACACATGCACAGAAGACGGCACGAGCATTCATATAAACTAATGTAAATATTATCCCGCTTGCTTTTTGAGCGCTGGCAAGTTCTTACACCCCTATGATTGGTCATTGTCTTCACCCGCTCAACAGAAAGGGCTGTTATTAGAATAGAAAGCGCCCCTAGAGTGACGCAGGAAAAAAAGCCGCGGGTCAAGGCCGTCACACACCGGATGCGCCGCTCAGCGCCGCAACACGGCGAGCACATGACAGTTGAAAGTATTGCACACCAGAAGCGCACATTTGCAGGCTATTTAAAACAAAACTAATTAGATGGAACTCTGTGGCGTGGCAGAATTATGAACAGTGTCCTGAGTCGTGGCTGGGCGCCGCGGACAGCCGCCGACTTGGGGCGCTGGTGTGTGTACTCTAACTGAAACCTATTTTTAGAATTCTGAAATGCGTGGCACTGCGCGTCGTGTCGCAGAGCGGCGTTTCTTGCGTGCTACCTGCTTCAGTCTATATGCACATAATACGCGGTTAGCAGGTAATCCGTAATAGAATAAATACAATACAATAAACTTGCACCACAGGCACGCTTGTGTCTGGATCCACAAGTATCGCTTTAACAGCCGAGAGGAGAGGAAACTTTACCTTACGAACATGCCAACGGGTCAAATGCTGTGTCAGTGAAAGATTTGCTTATTAAGTAGTAGGAGTGTTTTATTTACTCACCCTCGCCTCCTTCGCCATAGTATTCCACCGCAACATCGCGCATAGGGGATAAATGATGTCAGTGCGTAATAACCGGTTATGATCTATTACTGAACCGATATTGAATTGTCCCCATCTGCATCGCGGTGCACCAAAGAAACAATTAATTTTGACACCCTGATGTAAAGTAATGTAATGTAACACATCGTAACACGATATAACATAACAACATAACGTAACGTAACATTATTTAAAGTAACAATGTAAATGTAACTTAACACAACCTAACAATGTAACATGTAACATGATGCAACATGTAACGATGTCACGTAACATAACATAGCGTAACAACATAACATAACATAACAACATGACGTAACATGATGTAATGTAGCAACATAACATGATGCAACATGATGTAACATAACATAGTATAACATAACATAACGAAACAAAAAGTAACAAAATATAATGTAACAAACTGCAGTCAGACAACCAAGACATTTCACATAAATGTAAAATAACATTTTTTATGTTAATCCTTGATGGCATTTGTTCACATGCTTTAATTTAATTTAATTTCATTATACAGACTGACAGCAATTTATATGGCACAATTATTATGGGTTTCCCCTTATAATTTAGATGCGTTTAGACAGGCTAAATATTATTTCCAAATATTGAAAATGAGCATAAGCAATTAAATCAACCATTTTCAAGAATTACCAAAACATTGCCTGACATATACATTGCAGGCCTAGCATATATCAATGCCATTTTCCACATGTTGCTCTGATCATAGTCTAAAATGTTCAAGGACACGAGTAAACGTTTTAACTGTATAACAAAGAGTCATTGGCAGTCAGCAAGAGGTGATGTCTTGTCTCTACACTGTTTTCAAGGGTGAGGAGGGATGGGGCTCTGGTGTTAAAAAAAACTTATTCCCAAAAGGTATTTAACAAGAGAGAAGCAGCCCACACACACACAGATTCTGCCATCCTATTGAACACTAAAAGAAACTCACTCTCTCTCAAACACACGCGCGCTTCTCAGAAACAGCTGACGTTTCAACAGGCAACAGCTGACAGGCTACAGGTGGGAAGAGCACAACCTCTTTAACCCTATACATCCTCTCAACCCCCAACACACAGCTCTTGTTCTCATCCACACACACACTCACACCTGTTAGTTAGTACAGTGCAGGAACTAAGATAAAGCCTTCCTACACCACAGCTTATGTATTTGTGATGTCGACTCGGCCTCCCCGTCTCCCTCTCCGTTTCCTCCGTGCAGCGAGTCTCCTTGTTCTGTCAGCGTCTTTGAAAACCTCAGCAAATGTTTCTATTCTCTGTGTGTGTGCAGCAAGCAAAATGTTCAGACGGCAACAGAAACAGGGTCACGTGTGTCGGACATGCCAGGCTTCTGAAGGAATGCATTATTACCCCGCGACTGAAAACAGCTTTTGTCTAATAAATGTAAATTGGTCCTTGAAAAGAAAAATGTGCCTGAGTATCTTTTGTTAAAGATGCCCGATTACTGACATTGTGTTTTATATGGCTGACATTATGACTGTGTAAACTGATTTGCACATTTATTTTAAAGGTGCTTTATGTAAGTTTTTGACTCTTCTAAAGCATAAAAATACCATAATATGTGTGCAGATATTGAAGAAACATCCCAAGTGAACATACTTGTTTAACTGAAAAACAATGCTGAAGTCAGATATTCTGCTTTAAAAAAGTTTTTTCCGTGCCGGAACGCTGTCTTTGTTTAGGTAAATTTAACCTGCACAATGCCAGTTTAGTCAATTATAATTCAGCACACTGGGGTTGCCTTGTTGGAAAACAGCGTATTTCATTCATTCATTCAGAAAGACTCTGAAAGCATGCGTCCGTGACCGGAATAGACAGTATCAGACGTCAAAATGAGACAGTTTTAGTTCCATATGAGGTTATTAATTAGCAAATGATATAAATATTACGAACGTAAACGTTAGGTGAGCAGGTTACATTGTAACTGCGTGTCCTAACAAAACGCTTTGTGACGAGATACGCAGTAATGAGCAGTTTGGTTGTTTGCACCAGACAAAACATGACAGAAATGTAAATACAGCCTTTCAGAAGCACAGAATATGCACTCATTCACAAAACGGTAAGGTTTAGAATCTATTCAAACTCACATTGTTAGCATTTAGCACTAAATAAAGCACACAAGGTTTACCTGAGGTGATCACTGTCATAGGTTTCACATGTTGAGCTGTGAGAAATAGAAGTTGTTTGTAATATATCAATTTGAGGTGTTGGTTAGAACCAAAACTTCTTTTAATATGGAAAATATTCCCTCTATTGCGTGTCGTTGCTTTTATTTAGAACACAGTTTTAAATCACTCGCTCCTGTACTCAATCTGGCATCCTGTGCTTGCGTCTATTTTGATCCAGGAGTGCAATACCTAGTTCAACCACTGGGTGTCAAACTTGCATACTGCACCTTTAACCACGGGTCAATCTGGGGTTATCTGATGCTTCACTCTGCCAATATGTTTAATTCTGCTAATAAGCACAAACAATCTTAAAATAAAAAGGGCTCCAAAATCGCCTACTACTACTCCGGTGTTCACGGTGACCCGAGTTCAATTCCCATTTCGAGGTTATATGCCAATCCTTCCCCTCTCTCTGCTACTCAAGCTTACCTGTCTATACTCTCTTTAATTCATTACAGGTGGAACCCAAAAACATTTATTAAAAAAAAAAAAAAGTTTGCCATTTCAAGTAGCCTTAAAATAATAACAAAATTTGTTCAAATAATTTAATATTAGTTATGAAAACAATAACGAAAATAGTTTTCTGTTTTGTTTAGTCAAGATTTAAAAGAAATCAAGTCATTATTGTTTTTTGATGACTATTTGAACATGTTAATGGAAGTGAAGCCACTCAGTGTGTGTGTGTGTGTGTGTGTGTGTGTGTGTGTGTGTGTGTGTGTG
>CAIGQZ010033112.1:13969906-13987832 GCA_903798205.1 Danio tinwini
GTGTGTGTGTGTGTGTGTGTGTGTGTGTGTGTGTGTGTGTGTGTGTGCGTGTGTGTGTGTGCGAGAGAGAGACACAGAGAATGCTTATGATAACAAACTGCATCTGTGAAATCTTTCAGAAGCTTTGCGATTGATACAATGGCTTTGGCTGAATACATGTTGCCATAACGTCATGACGTGGGTCTCACACGCCACACACACACAAAAGTAAATAAATGCCACAACTTGCGCACTAGACACGAATTCCGTGTGTTCAAGGCAACATATTATGTTGTGATAATTAGCTTTTATTTGCATGTTTGCATTGATTTTATGTAATTTACAATGAATACACACAAAAAATTCAGTGTTTGATGCGAACCAAGAATAAAAGCCGGATTTATTTATTTTCGCCGGGCTCAGCTGATTTCCATCTGGTTGACATCGTAAAAACGTTTGTTTGTTTAATAAAAGAAAGTATAGATCTGTTCTCTAGGAAAAAAACTTTACCATTTGATGTCTGTTCTGGCTCTATATATATATATATATATATATATATATATATATATATATATGACTTGACAACGGTGGTGGGTCATGCCGGGTGTCCCCAAAGACAATAGTAGGGAAAACATTGCAATATACAATATGATATATTAAACTTATTTATGCATTGGTTCAATCAGGTGGGGCCTCACTATCTTTATACCCACCTCCCCAGTAGCTGCTATTAGCTAGAGCGGTGGAGAGGTGAAAAATCAATACTTACGGGCCGGCTGAAGTCAAGACAAGAGTTAAAAATGACAACAGCCAATCAGAGTCAGAATATCTGCTGATGTTTTTACTCTTTCATAGTGTTTTAAAGACTAAATGTTTGAAACCTTAACATGAATTAGATCTGAAAATGATCTTTCATCCGTTTATTTTAATATAATTAAATAAATAATTTTGAACACAAATCTCTTTTGCCTTCTAAAGATGAATGAAAGGTATTACAGGTTTGAAGCATGAAAAGAAGTAATTATTGACAGAATTTTTGAAGGAATTAGTTACATTAGAGCAAAGCCATAATCTAAAATGTCAAAAAACACAAAAACTGATCAAAAGAGACAGTGAAGTCCTTTATGAAGATCTGTACATACAAAAGAGCTCTTTGAGAACCAACCAGCATATGAATTTTAATTAACGTGACACTTAAACTGGAGTGCTAAATGTTCAGCTTCACCATCACAAAAATAAATTCCCTCCCTAAATAAGGTGGATACAGTTCAAAATGTAACAATTTTAATATTATAATTTTTTTGTGATCTTATAAGTGGTGAGCGGGCATCACAGTGGCGCAGTTGGTAGCATGATCGGCTTGCAGCAAGCTGGTTCAAGTCCCGGCTGGGGCAGTTGGCATTTCTATGTGGAGTTTGCATGATCTCCCCATGTTCGCATGGGTTTCCTCTGGGTGCTCCAATTTCCCCTACAGTCCAAAGACATGCGGTATAGGTGAATTGAATAAGCTAAATTGGCCGTAGTGTATGAGTGTGAATGCAAGAGAGTATGGGTGTTTCCCAGTGCTGGGTTGCAGCTGGAAGGGCATCCGCTGCGTAAAACACATGCTGGATAAGTTGGCGGTTCATTCTGTTGTGATGACTCCTGATGAATAAAGGGACTAAGCCAAAAAGAAAATGAAAGAATAAATGAATGAATAAGTGGTGAGCATGAAACATTACAAACAGCTCATCCTGTAACCATTTTTTTCCTATAACCAAGCTCCACAGTTTAACATTGAAGTCATACCCACTAACAACTAGGAAACAGCTCTGACTAAAATTATATCTCTCTCAAAAAAAAACCATCTCTAAAATAATTCAAATTCAAATGTAGACAACACAAAACATGTATCAAAGACTTCCAGCCTTTAAAAAAAAAAAGCTCTGTAACATATTCAGGCAAAAGCACTTCATAAAGACTTACAAAGTAGAAGACAACCAAAAGAAGAGAGGGAATAAAAAAAGAAAGAAAAGTGCTGCCCTCAAGATGGACTGTAGGAGTGCTTATGTAGCATTTGAATAATATAAACATTGGCTGTAATCCCCAGAAGAAAACATGTAGTGGTTAAGATTCACAAAATCCTTGCTGAAGGCAGATCATGGAAAAGATGCGTAAACATTTACGTGTAAGCAAGCGTATGGGATGAGAAAAAAAGAGAGACGACTAAGAAAAAATCCAGATATTTCATTAATCAATTAAATCCACCTCATGAAACTCAAACATTAACATGAGGTAATGTTTTATACACATCTACAAATAAATATCCTTTAGCCAGATCCGACTGGCCGACTGAGCTTTGTTGTTTTAAGTGCACGATTGCTTTCAGAGCTCCATCTGAGAGAAGCGTGCATATTCACATGAGTAAACACTCACAAACACTCATACACACGCACACTAAGTGTGTCACATTGGAAGGAGAAAGAGGGGATTTTTTTTCTTCTCGGTGTCCCTCCTCCTCCTCCTCTGGCATATTTCCCGGCTCTCCATACTGCTGCCTGCATCTCCTGTGATGAGAAGAGGCCAGCCAGCAATCTTCCATTAAAACATGGCGGAGATCGGCCATACTGAGCCTCAAGAGCGAAGGAGACAATGTGTGCAGATGGCCCTAGACAAGAACCACAGCTGTACTGCCATAGAACTGTAGCGCCCCATGAGAGAAAGAGACAGCAGCAAGTAAAAGAGCAGAATAACGAGAAATACAGCTGCAGACAGCAATTACTGAGGCCAAGCAACTATATACACACACCACAATTTAAACAAAATATCTCATCTCTTTATAATAAAATAAACAATATTAAAGAGATTCTTAAACTTAATAAATAAAATGCTGACAAGTGTGTGCAATGGTAAAGGTAGATCAACATCTGTAAGGTGTAATTAATAATGATACAGTAAACCTCAAACTCTGTAAACAAAACTAATTATGATAATTAAGTCTGAGCTTTCAAGTAAAGGAACGGACCATCATAATTCAAACATATATTGCAACATTACAAATTGTGAAGTTGAATGACTACATTAACACCTATGCTAAAAAATATTTCCGATGGGGAGCTAGTGGCTCCAAGAAACCAAAAAGCCACTTTGGCGGCATCCTTACATCCTTTATTTACAATCTCCTCACTGCTGCTATACGACACTCATATTCGCATTGTTGTTATTCTGACCTGAAGTGACAAGCACGAGCTTGTAGTTTCCTTAATCATTTTATATAGCGTCTCTCATAACTAGGCGACAGTCAAGCGTTTTCTCAGAGTATGACAGAAGAACAAACCATTGCTGCAGCTCCTACACAAGTTTATGAAGAAAAGTAAAAAGCGCTGCATTGTTTGGTGCGCTGTGTTTGTCTGAGGCTATTAGTCTGCCATTATTACTGAAATGTGTATATTCCATACAAAGCGTGAAGCAGTTTGGTTGGTTATACTTAGATGAAGGGTGGTGTGCTCACAGCATTCAGAAAAGTTCAGATGTTTTTCAACTAGGTGTACCTGGAAAATGCGTGCTTCACATGTGTGCTGCTTGCACGCCATTTGCGTGTCATGCAAGTCACATGCCTCAATTAGAAGTCATGTAAAATGTTTGGTTCCACACAATCAATTTTGTGTTGGGATAACGTGAAGGATACCCCCCCCCCCAATAAAAAAAAAAAACAAGAATTGTGTTGTTTATCTCATTTTAAAAAAGTAGTTTGACCAAATGGGCAGCACGGTGGCGCAGTGGGTAGCGATCTCGCCTTACAGCAAGAAGGTCACTGGTTCGAGCCTTGGCTGGGTCAGTTAGCATTTCTGTGTGGAGTTTGCATGTTCTCCCCGTTTGTGTGGGTTTCCTCCGGGTGCTCTGGTTTCCCCCACAGTCCAAAGACATGCGCAATAGGTGAATTGGGTAAACAAAATAGTCCGTGAATGGAAGTGTTCGGGTGTTTCCCAGTGATGGGTTGCAGCTGGAAGGGCATCCGCTGCGTAAAACGTATGCTGGATAAGTTGGCGGTTCATTCTGCTATGGCGACCCCAGATTAATAAAGAGACTAAGCCGAAAAGAAAATGAATGAATGAATGAATGAATGAATGAATGAATGAATGAATGACCAAATAGCACATATAATGTCTAGCATGGACATATTCTGATACAATTTTAATCAGATGATTTTAAAGATCGAAGTCCTGTTAATTCATTGTGCTGCAAAGCATTTTTTGCAATCCAATCAAAAGTGCACGACACAAAATACAGATGTCAGGTGACAGGTCAGCTTGTCAACATTTGACCACTTTGAGAGGTAGACGAAAACACATTTTGACTGGATTGCTTTCGTAGTGTAAATGCTCATGTGGTTGAATGAATTCAAACAGATCACCTACTCTCTGCCTACTGACCTAAATCTTATACATAACGGGATGCGTTGTTGCAGCACACTAGCCAGATGGGATATGATGTTGTAATCTGAAATGGTAAGTTTGGTTTGAAGGCAATTAAAACAAAACAAAACAAAAAAACCACAACATTCATTTTCTAGTCCTGAGCCTAGCACAATTGCAAGCAAAATTTCATAAACAGGGCAAACAAAGCAATTTTGCAAACAGGGTTTTACAATTCACTTTTACAAATGGTTTATATTTGGACTGTTTAAAATTAGACTTTCACAGTGCATTATATACACTGTGTGCATATATTATAAATGTATACAAAGTGCCATTTAAATTTTTTTGATTTAATTTTTTTCACACATTAAGTGTGCTGGGATATGTGCGAAGGCTACGTTTACACAACAACAATGTAGGCAAAACTGAAAAGTCTTTCCCTTGAGTTTTAAAAATAAAAGTTTCACGTTTACACAACATATTCAAAACAATCATTTACAAAAATTATGTATTACTTTCCATATGCCAGGTATGCCAATTTGGTGTTCACCTTGTTAGTAAACAGTAACTAAGGAATAGAAGAATTTGCCGTGTGTGCGTTGTTGCTCAATACTTGTGTGTTGTTGCTCAGCACAAGAACATGTTTTGTTGTGTAAACGAACAGGTAAAACGGATAAACAATTTTCCATTTCAGGCTGAAAACGTCATGTAAACGATCACTAAACCAACTGGTACGAGATCACATGAACAAGGTGGTCCTGGCCTGCATATCACATGTCATATCACATATGAGTTCTTATGAACACTCTATCAAAATTAGAAGTGTTTGATTTGCTAATGCCCCTCAAAATGAATCAGGAGTTAACCTGGAGCAAAGATGACGTGAAATAAATAACTAAAATTTGCTTAATATAACATATTTTAGAAAACTGCCCAAAATTTATTAAAAAGAAATTGATTAAACAACTCTTGCACAAAATCAGAACGTAATAACCTATTCTGGCAGCCTCAAAGAAATCCACTGTGGAGCTGCCGCCTGTCCATTCTACCAGTTGACTGATAAGAGCTGAGTCCAGAAACATGAACAAGTGTTTTCTGATCAATGAAATAAAAGTTTACTTGCATGGTATAGATTCTGCTCTGTTTAGAAATACTGCCTTGTGAAAGTAAGTTGAGCCAAGAAGAACAATGTAGCCGTTTTAATTCCAGTTTCAGAACAAAACAATGCTGAAGTGTGAAAACGCCCAAACACATAATTCACTAAATGAACATTGAACAGCTTCAGAAAACTTGCACTTTTATCATACTTGAAATGTTTTTGCCTTTTGGGAAGCTAAACTTAACAAGTTAACACCGAAAGTAACAACAGATACAGTACTGAAAAATGAGAAATTACAATAACTGGACTAAAACTGTGTGATTAATTGAAGGCAAAGTTCATGTTCATTTTGGCAGAAAACCAGCTTTGTAAAATCTCTAGCTCCTGCCTTGAGATAGAACAACATTTACTACACAGAGCCAGAGTTCACTGACAAGACACACTGTACAAAATGCTGGGTTCCACACAATTTCTTCATGCTGTCCCAACGAAAATTGACTAAATTAACTTAATTGTTTTAACAAATTGAAGTGGAAACAATTAAGTTGTTCCACCAAAAAACTTAAGAACTGTATTGATTCATCTCATTTGAATTAAGTAGTTTGAACAAGCACCAAAAAAGATTTGCAGATGATTTAATTGGTCCAATTCTGAAATCGAAGATAATCATTCTGTGATTGGACAGTTTTTCTGTGTTGCTTCTCAGTGAAATGTGGCTCTGTGTTGCTGCTGATCTAAAAGAATGTGAAAAATCCCACATTTAATAACGTTTTTACTCCGAACTCACCTCAAAACTTCAGTCAAGTGGTTGAAATATTTAATTCTGTCAGACTATTCTGCAGCTGTATGTTTATTTGTCACACTGAATCAATAAATGCTATTAAATCCTCTGCTCTGTATGAATTCATGTCTCTAGTTTTTGTGGCATATTTGGTGATTCTGCACAAGAGCGCCCTATGGCCTTCAGAGAAGATTTACTACTGATCACAAAAAATGACATTTGCTGTTTGTTCAAATTCTTATTTTAAATAAGCTGAAAAAACAAAATTCTTGAGTTTTTTTTGTTAAATTATTTTACAGGGAGTGCAGAATTTTTAGGCAAATATTTTGCCCACATCATTCTCTTTATGCATGTTGTCTTACTCCAAGCTGTATAGGCTCGAAAGCCTACTACGAATTAAGCATATTAGGTGATGTGCATCTCTGTAATGAGAAGGGGTGTGGTCTAATGACATCAACACCCTATATCAGGTGGGCATAATTATTAGGTACCTTCCTTTCCTTTGCCAAAATGGGTCAAAAGAAGGACTTGACAGGCTCTGAAAAGTCAAAAATAGTGAGATGTCTTGCAGAGGGATGCAGCACTCTTAAAATTGCCAAACTTCTAAAGCGTGATCATCGAACAATCAATCTTTTCATTCAAAATAGTCAACAGGGTCGCAAGAAGCGTGTGGAAAAACCAAGGCGCAAAATAACTGCCCATGAACTGAGAAAAGTCAAGCGTGCAGCTGCCAAGATGCCACTTGCCACCAGTTTTGCCTTATTTCAGAGCTGCAACATCACTGGAGTGCCCAAAAGCACAAGGTGTGCAATACTTCTCAACTCCTTTGAGACATGGCCAAGGTAAAAAAGGCTGAAAAATGACCACCACTGAACAAAACAAACAAGCTGAAACGTCAAGACTGGGCCAAGAAATATCTCAAGACTGATTTTTCTAAGGTTTTATGGACTGATGAAATGAGAGTGAGTCTTGATGGGCCAGATGGATGGGCCCGTGGCTGGATCGGTAAAGGGCAGAGAGCTCTAGTCCGACTCAGATGCCAGCAAGGTGGAGTACTGGTTTGGGCTGGTATCATCAAAGATGAGCTTGTGGGGCCTTTTCGGGTTGAGGATGGAGTCAAGCTCAACTCCCAGTCCTACTGCCAGTTTCTGGAAGACACCTTCTTCAAGCAGTGGTACAGGAAGAAGTCTGCATCCTTCAAGAAAAACATGATTTTCATGCAGGACAATGCTCCATCACATGCATCCAAGTACTCCACAGCGTGGCTGGCAAGAAAGGGTCTAAAAGAAGAAAAACTAATGACATGGCCTCCTTGTTGACCTGATCTGAACCCCATAGAGAACCTGTGGTCCATCATAAAATGTGAGATTTACAAGGAGGGAAAACAGTACAACTCTCTGAACAGTGTCTGGTAGGCTGTGGTTGCTGCTGCACACAATGTTGATGGTGAACAGATCAAAACACTGACAGAATCCATGGATGGTAGACTTTTGAGTGTCCTTGCAAAGAAAGGTGGCTATATTGGTCACTGATATGTTTTTCTTTTGTTTTTGAATGTCAGAAATGTATATTTGTGAATGTTGAGATGTTATATTGGTTTCACTGGTGAAAATAAAATTGAAATAGGTATATATTTGTTTTTTGTTAAGTTGCCTAATAATTATGCACAGTAATAGTCACCTGCACACACAGATATCCTCCTTAAATAGCTAAAACTAAAAACAAACTAAAAACTACTTCCAAAAATATTCAGCTTTGGTATTAATGAGTTTTTTGGGTTCATTAAGAACATGGTGGTTGATCAATAATAAAATTAATCCTCAAAAATACAACTTGCCTAATAATTCTTCACTCCCTGTATGCTCAATCAATTTAAATTTGTAAAAACTAATATATTAACTTAATTCCTTCATGTTGTCCCAACACAAATCAATTGTGTTGAACCCAGTATTTTTCACAGTGTACATCCTAACAAGATGTACATAAGAATCACATCTTTTTGCTGAACTGGAAATGGAATTTAATGCAGTTCTTCTTGTCCAGTCTGAGACTCACTTTACATTGTATATCTATCAGGCAGTGAAGATCACTGATTTAAGTCAGACCTTAAACGTGGCAATTTTATAATGGAAAGACCGGAAGCACTGATGCTGGCTGGCTTAAAAGAAAAGTCTGTGTGAATATGCTCTACTGTTTTAACCCCAGCTTGGCTCTGTACCAGATTGCCAAGGAATTTCTGATTCTAGATTTTAA
This sequence comes from Danio tinwini, assembly GCA_903798205.1. Classification (NCBI taxonomy): domain Eukaryota; kingdom Metazoa; phylum Chordata; class Actinopteri; order Cypriniformes; family Danionidae; genus Danio; species Danio tinwini. Next base: position 13,978,416 of record CAIGQZ010033112.1, read on the forward strand.
AAACTAAAACATAGCTGATGATTTGAATGCCCCCAAGATGATCTGACTACTATTTAGTCCAAACCCAATCCGAGTGCAAAATTTCTCACCTTTCTAGTGGCCAACATATACAATAGGCCCTACATGCATGCGGTGCTTGTCCTTAAACTACATTTAAAAAAAAGAAGCCACAGAGAGAAAGTATTGTCAAGAAATCAGATCAAACGGCTGGAGTAAGAAAGAAAGAACAGGAGCGAAATGAGAGATGTAGGGGTGTACGGTTTCAGCACTTGGCTTCGATGCTTGCTGTTTCAGCTGTGTGCGAGTGATGATGGCCAACCCTTGCTCTCACGCCACTGTAACCCCGTTAGCCTGTCCATTCGCAAACACGGGCGACACTAGGTTGTGCGACTGCTCATGCCAACAGTGTTTGATCAATTTGGTGTGGATTTGGTGGATCTATCATAATTTCTTTACCGTCATGTCAATCTAAACCTGTATGATGTTCTTTCTGAGTAAAAAGAACCTGTGGGATTCAGTGTCAACTTTGATCCCACTGACTTTCATTATAGGTGTTCATTATAACATTTTATTTGGAGGGGTGGAGGCAGCTATTTATGGCCTTTCTTTAACTCAAATATCCTGAACAACCCTGAACGTCAAGCAGAGCTAATCTATGTTAGGCTGTATATCATTAGTAAGCCAGTTGCTGACAGACAGAGAAGAGGAAGAATTGCTGTTATCTCTGTCTGTTTTTATGAACACGGAATTGAAATCATTAGGATCTTATTCCATCTTCTCCTACATCACGCTGCAAAATCAGGTACAAGGTTGCAATAAATGACTTTGTGTGTGTTCCCAAGGGAAATATCTTTGTGAGGTATGCATTGGTTAGACTAGACGAGACCTGACAAGATGACAGTGAGTTTTCCGCTTTGTTCTGAAAAAAAAAAAGCACACACAGTCAGTCAGACACCGACAGAGTGAGCTAACGGTAAAAGATGATGATATTTAGAAAAACATATTATTGTCTCGGTTTTAGATCTATAAAAAGAAAGTAAGCAGGGTCCAAAAGAACACTGGAACCCACCCAGCAAGCATTTTTTGTTTTTAATGAATGACTGCACATATAAAGTCTGTCTAATCTGTCTATTTGACGACTAGTTTTGGGCGATTCTTAGATGTCTTTAGGTTTTCACTGACAGCGCAAGTTTAGCCTTGTTTGAGCCAAACTCTCTACATTTAGATGTCTATTAAATACAAAAATGTTTGCTGGACAGTAGGGATGGGTACCAAAACTCTGTACTTTATTGGTATCGGTGCAAAATTATAAAACGTATAAGACCTTAACGGTTCTGCTATCAGTACTGGATAATTATTGCTGAATAAACATTACTTACAGTAGCATAATTTACCTGACCAATTTTTTTAATTTGCGATATTTGATATTCGTCTGGTTTCTGAGTGGAGTTTGCATGTTCTCCCTGCGTTCGCGTGGGTTTACTCCGGGTGCTCCGGTTCCCCCACAGTCCAAAGACATGCGGTACAGGTGAATTGGGTAGGCTAAATTGTCCATAGTGTATCAGTGTGAATGAGTGTGTATGGAGGTTTCCCAGAGATGGGTTGCAGCTGGAAGGGCATCCTCTGCTTAAAACATATGCTGGATAAGTGGCAACCCCAGATTAATAAAGGGACTAAGCCTAAAAGAAAATGTATGAATGAATGAATGATATCTGTCTGCATAGTTGGCAATCTCACACGAGAAACGCCCATGTTTTTGCCCAATAGTACAACAGCGAGCGCATCAAGTATAAAAACCTTCACAGTTCTCGGCTGTGCGTGCAATCTTAGTGGAGGCTCGCGATAAGTGCACACACATAGCTTGCAACACAGACTCGCACACACACAGCTTGTAAGCTTGCGGAGTGGTGGAGAGAACCAAACGGATTGTATTTCCCAAACGGACACAGACAATGCCCGTTGCAACAAACACAAGTTGTTTTGCAACTCAAAGAGGGTATTTTCAACTGATGGGAACACAATAAACCAGAAAAAATCTGCCAGAAAAGGCAAACATGGTAATTTTCCTTCAAACCATTGTACATTCTTTTACAGAAAATTTTGTTTTTATTTGTTTTACAATTTTTGGTTTTGTTTTATTTTACATTAAAAATGAAATAATAAAATTAAGTGTAAATTCTGTTCAAATCATTGTTTTTTTTTTTCATTAAAAAAACACTACAAAAAGTACAGATAAGAGAATCCTTAAAGTGCCAAACCGATAAATGGTATCGATAAAAGTAGTAATACCGTTAAAACCTTAACAATACCCATCCCTAGTCGTCTTGGCTAAAACAAGGCTATTTGGGCTGTCAGTGAAAATCTAATAGACGTCTAAGAATAGGCCAAATCTATATTCATCAAATAAACAGAAACGAATGACTACACATATAAAGTCTGTCTAATCTGTCTATTTGACGACTAGTCTAGTTTTGGGCTATTCTTAGATGTCTTTAGATTTTCACTGACAGCTCAAGTTTAGCCTTGTTTTAGCCAAGCTGTCTACGTTTAGATGCCTATTAAACACAAACATTTTTGCTGGGCAGTTACTTGGGCAATAAAGACATTTTTTACCAAACTGTGTTTTACCAAAGAATGATTTGGAATGACATGAAGGTTGAGTCAAAGATTTTTCCCCCTTTTATAACAGCAAATCATTCACAAATAAAACAGAAATGATTCCAATAAATATCATGCATGTGAAAATCAAAGCGACACTTATATAGGTCATGGCTGAGCTAACCTCCACACATGCACGGTCTGTTTTATGCAATCACATATCTCATCCACTTACACTTACATTCAGTAGGGGGAGAGAAAAAAAAAGCATAATCTGGATAAAATCCTTGACTAAACACCACAGTTACACAAGTACCAAAATATCCTCACAGAAAGCAGCATCCATTCACCATATTTACAAGAAACATCTAAATATACGGCTTCTGCATAGATTAATCCCAAACCAAAAATACACCGGATTTGATTTTTCAGGTTCTCATTTGTTTTCCTCTTAACTGCACGCCTGGAATGAGGTCAACACACATCATATTAGCTCGAGGGGGAATTGTTAAGGAATTCAGTACTACTGATGATGACATATTTCAAGCTCAGCCCAATACGCCTGATTCATGATATGGAAATCAGTTGACGTGAGGACGGACCGCATGAAAATGTCCAAGCATGACAGATGTCTGAGCTGCCTGCGTTCGTTAATCAAAGATTCAAGTGTTATCCAGCATAAAGGCAATGATTTCATCATTTAACAATAATACATTCAGCGTCTTGCATAATAAAATGATTAAAAGATGTTCACATCAAAAAAATAAAAAAGGCCTTCTACAAAAGTGAAAAATGGTTCTGTGGTGTGGTTAAGAATACTGTGAAAGCATATGTGTTAGCTCTGATTCAGTGAAACTGAAAATATCAGGTGGAAATCACTTGGATCTGAACATAGGTATTACAGAGATTCTCAAAGGTTAAATCTTCAGGCTGTGTGAGCATGAATGGTGGTCTGTCTTTTTATTAACCCATGTGTTTGTGTGAGTGCATGAGTGGTGGTCTTTATAAGGGATTCAGCTGCTCTCTCCTCAGTAAGATGACACCAGTACTTCAGCACTGAGGTAACCACACTGTTCTCTAGACCTTGTTTGGACAGCAAAACCTACTCCAGAAACCTTCTGCCTTTCCAGTTTGTCTAGCAAATCCATGCAGTCTAAAGGAAACAGGAACAATGTTTTTTACTTCTGCAGTAAGAAGAATTAAACAATATTTTGCTGAGTGTGTTTTTGTGCTGGCGCTGGTTTCGGTGTGTCATGAATAAAATAGATTGACACTTAAACTGCCAGTGTTTGACAGGAAGTTGCAGTGTTAATAAGTGATTTATTAAATCAATCTTTCAAATGATTTGTTCAAAACAGCTGATTCATTTACAAACTAACTAAGTGACTGTCATTGTAAATGAATTATTCAATCTTTGGCTTTGTATGAAACAAATTTTGCTGATGAAAGAGCAAATCAGCTAAAAATCATAGCGTAAATCACTCAATATTAATTTCTTGTTTGCTGAACTGTTAAAAAAATCCACAAGTCACATGCTGATATTCTGGAAATCGGTATTCTTACTTTTGTGATATTACTGTACTTAATTGTCTTGTATCTTATAATAAACAAACATTTATTTATTTGTTCCTTTGACCTGTAAAATGGGTAAAATATTTAAAACATGCTGTAGAGATTAATTAATAGCTCATTAATTACACATTAAATTTAAAATAGTTAATTAACTGTAGATTAAAGCTAAAACCTCAAAGATCAAATTTACACCATTACTATATTAAATGAGAAAAGCATTATTTTGTTAATATTTTTTTTTATTAACACATTTGTTACATATAAAGGTTTAGTCTGAAACATCCTAACATAACCTATCCAACAGAAAAATGACTGTGTATATTTGTTCATACAATGCAAGCAAATAGTAACCAAAACATTTTGGTTACCAACATTACCTACAGTATGTTTCCATCCAAAGATGTGAATTAAATGCACAAAACTGGAATATCACATAAAAGACATGCGAATAAAGCAGCGTTTCCATGCATCCAATGAGTCAAAAAGAACAAAATCGTCACTTCCTGATAAACTGGTGCCAAATATAAACAGTAAAGACGGAATTTGTTGCGGTAGGAGAAGCTGTGTGAATCTTTTCTTTATTTAATAAATGACTTGCACCTCAAAAACCAACACGCAATTAACACGTGGTGGCGTTTGAAGGCATGAGATGGGAAGCACAGATGCTATTGACAGTTCTGGAGGTAATAAAATAATATAATAATACTAATACTGAAACAGTTACAGCATTTTAGAAAGACCAAAACAAGATTTCAGATGTTTTACAGTGTGGTCAGCCTGCAGATTTGTCCATTCGCATTTTTATCATCACATGAACTCTTATAACAAAATTACATTACTTTTTTAATGAGCATACTGGAATTTGTTCGATAAAAGTGTTTTCATCGTAGTTTATGCACATCTTTTCTTATCGAATAAGTTATGCGCTATACTACTCAGTTATGTGCATACATTTTTTTATGCCCATTTTCAAAATCGATGCGCATCTTGCTGTTTCCATCAACTGATTTTTTTATGTGCATATCGAAAATACAAATAAAAATAGTTGGATAGAAACATAGCTATTGTTTAATATATGGGTTATGTTCCATAAAAAAGTAATAACTGAACTGATGTATAAAATCAATATCACACAGCATCTGCGTGATATTGCACTCGTTGATTGTGCAATACTGCTTAAATTAGGCAAAAAAAAAAAGTTTATTCCCCAATATCTTTTTCAATGGCATATACCCACATTTCACTGTTGGCCTGCATCATGGGCACCATCACCAATCAACTGTCTGACTCATAATGTTGGTCTGGGGCAAGTGCAGTAAATGTGTTATTACTGTATTAAATGTATTAACCCATTAATTAAAGTGTTACAGTCCTAATAATATTCATACTGTAGGCTATTATTACATCAGCCGCAAACTACTGTAATGTTAACCATGACCATTTGAAGTCTGAGATACCAATGCACAGTTTGGAAAAACCTAAAGCATGGCTGCTAACATTTCAAAAGCTCTTTTAAAAAAAACAACAACATGCAACTCTGATTGCTTGTCAAAAGCCCTAAACCCCTGCCAATCTCGTCTGATCTGCAGTGGAAAAGGGTTGACCTCATCTTCAGTGGTCTCTTTTCACACTGCTCATTACCTTAATTGATGTTTAACCCCCAGATCAGCTGATGACGGCTCAATTAAGAGCTTGCTGGAGGAGAGATTAACTTAGGGATGGAGGGATGTGCTCTTCTCGAAGAAGCTTCAGCCCTTCACAATGCCTTGCTCCACCAGCTGCACGGACAGTGAGGACACAGAGACCATTCTGAATGGGAAAGGGCACAGAAGGGCTTCCCTCTTACCGTAAAACTTAATTTAATCATCAGTGCTTTGACCTTAAAGTGGATTTGTTTCCAATCAGATGCTGGCCAATATCAGATGCCACTGATGAAGGACAAAATAGCTATTGAGGGCATATAATATTAAATATCTACACTAGGGCTGGGCCAATAAACAATATTATATCGAATGACGATAAAATTTATGTCAATAACAATGATAAGCTCTGGCCTTTTTTACTCTATATTGATCTAACAGCCAATCACACAGAAATATGCAACAATGCGAATCTAAAAGTGTGTTGATATTAGAGATGCTCCAGTTCGGCCACCAAAAAATTATCGGCCGAAAATATATTATGCCATTTCAATGGACCCTCTAATTTTTGTGGCTTCAGTCATTGTTGGGGTACTCTTTTACATCTGGAAGCATTAACAACTTACATCCAAATATATATTGTTATCGTTCAATATAGAAAATAATTATCGAGATTACATTTTTGCCAATGTGCCCAGCCCTAATCTACACACTTATAACCATGCCTTCTCCTGACATCATTATTATTTCCAAATAAGTATGATGTTCATAACACCAAAAAATATTTTTGAATGTTTTTTTTTCCCCTCTCCTATTTTCAATTTAAGAAAATCAGTGGGATTCAGTGTCCTTAAGTGCCTTTATATTTTCCAAAGCAACTGATCCAATAACTGACTGAGTTATTGGATAAAAAAATAAATAAATAAATCGGTAAACATTTTTATAGGGACGCTCCAATCAGGATTTTGCAGCCAAAACAAAGTACCAATTCTTTGTCTTGGTGATCGGACATTACAGAGTACTGATTCTAATGCTTTAAGCTTTATAATGCATTTTGCACATTTTATCTCCAAGTATGATACTTAAGTGGAGGTCTCGCCTTACCTAATAGAATAAATGAAGGATGCTGCATATTCCTTAAACACATCTTTTTTAACCATTTACTGTAAACATGTCATGGCCAGAAGCAGCTTTACAGAAAACTAAAAATTGGTATGAAAAATGACAAACAATGCAATTTAGAAACATTGCAAATGATAAAAGAAGAATTCCACATGGCTTAATCAGGAAAAAGGTTGGAGCACATATTTGATGCATAATAAGTTAAAATACGCACCTATAAATCAATTTATTCTTTACTAAAAGGAAATATGCCTATAAACTATTGTTTATTGCAATAAGTATATTACAAGAAGTTATATTATTAACTATTTAAACCCCTGCGATCAGTTCATGAGATCGGCCAGATTGGCGGGTACCGATCGAGTCATTAAATGTGATTATCAGTGATTATCGATTACCGATCGATCATAGCATCCCTAATTTTTAATAGTTTAATTGAGGAAAATAATCATATATATGTGACCAAAAAGTATGCAAGTTTAAAGTATACGACATACTTTGTTGCAATTCTGTCAATTAAACTGCTCAACGAAAAAAATAATGCTAATTAAAAGGATAAGAGCTGGCTCTCTATATATCAAAAATTATTGATTTTATGACATTTTTGCATTTATGAGGAAAAAGCTTTGTTATGGATGTAACATCTCTCCGTTATGGATGTGACAGAAGTGAAATTGCCACATGTGACTTTAGTAAATCAAATACAATTGTTTGAAAATACTGACAGAGACATTTTTGATTATTTTTACAGTATTGCGAAATACAAGCCTACTCAAAAAAACCTAGAAAGAGTTTCATTATTTTGGTGAAAACTTTATTTTTATCACAGCAGGGTTGACATTTGGCTGGAACGGCTCTTTTACACTTTTTGGTATAGTTCATTACTATAAATGTGAACACTGCCATCCAAACCTTGGTGCACACCATAATAAAAAGACCAAGACCACCGAAATGGTGGATCTACGTCCACTTCCAACAAACTCTAAATGTAGTCTAACTGAAATAATGCAGCATGATCAAAGACATCCAGCAAATCAATAACAGGACATGATGTAACACGATGCGACCATAAAGCATCAGATATTTATTTCACATCATAGTTGCTGTTTTTCATTACAGGCATGAGAAACACATCACCTTGCACAAGACCTTTGTACAGAAATTTCTGACCCTGGTCTGACTTCTGAAGTTTTCATCACATGTACACAAACATACAACCAAAAATGTTCAGGCCCGCACAGTTTTGGATCATAAAATCCATTTTAGGTTCAGTCTTCAAACTCGCTATGACTAAAATATTTTTATTTTCTGGTCCAGATCAAAACAACCAAACTAAAAGTGTGAAATGTTGACAGAATTTACATTTATGGATAAACTATCCCTTTAACCTTGCTGCTATTTGGCAAAAAAAAAAAACACCGGATCGCAGCTGGATATCTGGGTAAAGTCCACAGCAAGCATTTATGTCAAATGCTTTCAGGAAGATTCTAAAGGCCAAAGACATTGTTCGAGTGGAAAAACAGATTAAAACATGACCAGAGGATACTGCGTGTCCAATCAGAAGAATATTTCACAAATCAGACAATGGGAACCAATGGTGACCTCCTTTATAGGCAGCAAAAGGCCTCTGACACATGAGAGAGCACAAAATACCAACATCAAATAAAATACAAGGCAGACAGATAGAAATCTATTAAAAACTCTGCCGTATAGTCAAAAATTTGTTTATGTGGACAAACAGATAAGAGACACAGGATGAATCGTCATTATTTTGACCTCATGTTGATGAAAACATCATTACAGATGATCAAGATGAAGACATAACACTGCTTTTGTTGTCGTGTTTTGCATCATCCTCCCTTGCTTAAATGGGTTTCATGTTCCATCATAAAAAAACTGCATCTGCTTAATCATTTCCATGCATCAAACTTCCCATTAGAAGGCAGCAATTTTGCACTAAATGAACACGATTGTTTGCAGGATGCTTGTTATTTTCAGGAAAACTTTCTTAAAACACCAGTGGCAGGTTTGTAATGCGTGAAGGAATCTTTTCTCTCTGACTGTTATTGGTGCCCCAGGTGGGAGGACATAACAGCATTGAATCTCAGGAGGTAGAGCTGACACCCTGCTGGGAATCACGACAGCACAGTACCTGTCTGCATGACCCAGACATTCAGCTCATTATGAGATTCGGCCTATAATGAGAGCTGGAATTCTGAAGCCATCAATCAAAGCTTTCTACACACACTTTGCACATTACAGCAAAGCATAGAACAAACGTGCTTCACACTTACAACTCAGCCTGTGGAAACTTCAAACTAACGTTTTTTTTTATGAGAGACTGAAGTCACACTTTATAACGTGTTAAAATTACAATTATACTCTGAACGCCTTAAAAACCTGTTGTTGTTTCTTACTGGGCTCTGGGGACATCCATTAGGCCACAGAGGAATGTTTTGTGCAAAATAATAGTATATATATATAT
>CAIGQZ010033112.1:13992832-14009671 GCA_903798205.1 Danio tinwini
GTAATAGGCATGGGCCGGTATAAGATTCTGACGGTATGATAACCTTGAAAAAAAATATCACTGTTTCACGGTATTGTGATTACTGCTCTAAAATATATTATTTTTTTAATGTCTGAGTAAAAAACTAAAACTTTTTCATGTTCTTTAAACATAATATATTTTATTTTGTGAAACATTTAAAATATTTTGTAAGAGTTATAGGGTATATACAGAGCTGGTGTTTCTTCCCATACCGATAAACTTCCGGTGAACAGTTATTGTGACTTTTTCAATTTTATACGGCCATCATCGATGTTGTAATATAATTAAAATACAATGAGTTAAATACAATATGAGCCATTTATATGGATATACCTTAATAAAATGGGAATGGTTCGCTGAATACAGTTTCCTGAAAAGTGGATTGGTCGTCATGGGCCAGTTGAATGGCCACCCAAGGTCTCCCGATTTAACTCCCTTAAACTTGTATCTTTGGGGTCATCTGAAGGCAATTGCCTATGTAATTTATTAAGATGTATCCATATAAATGGCCCACCCTGTAGACTTAAGCATTTATTTAGGTGTTGAAGTGTAACCCGATATAAAAAGCTGTTTACACGCACGCGCCCGTAAGGATCAGCGGGCTAGCGCAGAAACACCATTGGAAATACCAGAGTAAAATAAATGTAAATAGTTTAAATAGTTTCGCGGAAACATATAACTTAATGCAGTGCTTCTTGTACATTCTGAGACCCACTTTATAGCGTATATCATTTAGGCAGTGAAGATCGTTGATTTTGAAAGAAAATAGACATTAAATGCGCCAATTTTGTAACGACATACAGTTCACCGAAAGCATTTGACCCAGGTGACTAACAAATTTAAAGTCCTTCTGCATGCTTCTGCATATACCCTATTATGTCAGGCTAAATGATTCAATTGAAGACTTCTGCTGTCTTCATTAGTTTCAAAAACACAGATTTCTTTACAATTTAAAACAGCATCTTTGGATATATTTTCTTCTGGAGATACTGTGGTCCTAAAAAACGTAAATAAAAAAACTAAGACATACCTTAGGTGTAGTAGAAAATTTTTGCGGTTTTAAAACCTTGACTTTTCCAAACTGCGGTAAACGGTAACAGTCAATATTCAGTTATTTTATAAATTTTACACAAAAAAAAACACTGTAATATTTTAGAATAATAGTGAAATCGTTTGGCATTACTAAAAGCCTGACAAATTATTGACTTGAGGCTTAATTTACAGCAAAAATACTTAATATTTTCTTAAACAATATGAAATTTTCTGTTTTATTTCTATACTTATTTTAACAAGACAGTCACTTTGCCAAGGTGGTTATTTTTGGAGGTATCCTTAGAATCTAAACGTTAACTATAAAGCCAGCAAATGTTCGCAAAGATAGTTTGTAAGACTATGAAAACACCGAAAACACATGTTGTTATTGCATAACAGAAAGAGAGAGGGTGGTGTCGCAGAACTGCGTAGGTTAAACCAAACTTTTGTTTAGAGTCCGAACAGGATCAACCAAACTTGATATGTAAGTGCTAAAAATTGAGTCCACTCAAACCAAAATTCCCTCCTAATATCACTCGCGATATAATATACAATATATAATGTTACGCCACACAACACATGCTGTCCTGTAGCGCACTACACGGTGAGCTGAAATGTGTGCGACTGAATCAAAATCATGTTGACATTTCAGACAGCGACTAAATCTGACAGCTCGTCAGAAGCACCATAACAGCGAAGCGCGTTTATTTCGGCCCAGCAAGTCACGATTTCCAATAACCCGCCAAGGTGCAGGTTTATTAAAATATAATCTAATTGTGATTGGATATATTGTCTATCATTCTACCCAAATTGTTATTAAAATCCTAGTCTGACCCTCCGTATCCTACTAGCTTCTATTTCAGACGTTTCTTTCTCGCTTTGATGCAATGCAAGACCCAGACAACAAACTACGAGTTTATGTTAGCGTCAGAGCGCGAAAGAGCCTGAATTTGGATTATTTTTCAAATTAACACAAAGCAGTGACGGCTATAACTCGTCACTGTAAGCTTCATTTGGACTGGACGAACGACTTACCCGAAGCAGCTACCAGATCCACATCTGTGCGATAAACACCACTTTTCTTACGGCCCGGTACGTGGAAGAAGTGTAATATAGGTCAAACCAGGGAATAACATAAAAAATATCGAGCAGATGTCAATAATAATGAGTGGAATCCTTAACTCCTGTTCAGGGTTATTATTTAGCCCGTACAATCAAAACCCTCCATGTACAAAGTGTCCTATCCACCATGACTGGCAATACATTATGATAGACAGGCAACGTGGCCAATCAGAGACGAGCTTTGCGTGTCTGGTCCAATCGCGTTATAGGATAGATACTGCTGTGTAGAAGCAAAATTGTGGGCGGAGCTAATGTGCAGTAGGAAGAGATCACGCTGAAGCGGTTTATGTATTCATCCGCCTCCCCATCTTAATAAAAAGATCCTGTAAAATTCCTTTCCATGTTTACATCTGAGAGCTGGAATGTAATAATTACTTCAAGTCGCAAACGTATGATATATTTAAAATGCTTTTAATGTAGAAAGTTCTGGAAAATAGCACTTAAACGTGGTGTCGTATTGTGCCGGTGCGCTATATTAAACACGTTGTATTATTTATCATCAGATGTACACGGTTCACTAGGTTACGTCAGCTCTTACATTTTTATCAAAGCACATAATATGTGAATTAATCATTAGTAGGGATACATTCGCTCGTTTTATTCAATGTTCCCTTAAGCTCAAGGAAACATTAAGTGAGTACAAAAACTGCCTATTATTGAACTAAATATTAGATTGGAATATTAGGGATTTTGTGATTTCCAAAAACTAGAGACATTTCTGGCGAATCCAATAAAATCATGGAAAGTCCTATTTTTTGTGGAGGAGTATAGTGTTTACAGAGTGAATGGTGGTGGTGCAGAGAGAGAAAAATGAAAATGTCTGAGTGCGGTAAGTTAGTTTCATGGCAGTTGAAATGGATTCAGTTGAACTAATGATTCTGGAAATCCACACCAGGGGTTTTGAAATAACACGAGAACAAGAAACAAACCCGAAATCTTATTTCAAGGATTAAATAATGAGAATGCACTTGCGACATATACTCGGATCACAGCTGTGTGCGTCACTGCCGATGGAAGAGCATTTAAAGTCACAGAACGCCAAAACAAAACTTGAAGTCTGTGTTATGCACGAGATGCCTTCAAGATAGTCTTGAGGAGCTAATTGCATGTATTGTTGCGCAATGTGAAAATCTTAATTGTATAAAATCTCTTAAGGTTGTATTCATTTTAGTTTAGTTTTTAAGAGCTTTAATACAGTCAAATTTGCAGCTCACCGGGCAGAATTTAATCAAAAGCAACAGCTTCATGTTTTAAAGACACAGTTCAACAAAAAAAATAAAAATAAATCAAGATGTAGGTCACATGTAGGACACTAGATTAAAAAAGAAGCTGAAACTGTGCTCCTTGCTGATCTAATAAATGCAAGGCAGAGGCTACCAGCACTTTAAAAAACAACCACAGACAAAGTAAATTAATACACAGCTCTTTTTAAAAAATTGTGGCTGAATTAAGCAAATATTGTCAACATTATCATTTTTGATGCACATTATCTGCAAATTAACCTGTGTGTTCATAACAGTGTGGACTGTGAGCCACTTGTTGCATAATGATGTATATGCAGTTGCAAAATTGCATGAGTTGACACTGTTTGTTTACAGCCTTTTGTAATATAAGCTGTAGCATAAGTGTCATTATATGACAGAAAAATCTTGCTTACAAACATTTTGCTGCGTTGTCTGATTAATTGTAACGTTAGGCCAATTTATTTCACTCTGAAAGTGCCAAAATGTGTTCACTTACTTTTACGAATCACCAAGAAGAAGAGTTTCATCTTTTTTTAATGATCTAATGAAGAAAAACAAAAGTCAGCTACATCTTGCATGACCTGAGTAAATATACTCCCCATATTTTCATTTCATAAAAATAATAAAAATAGGGCAACATGGTTGTTCAGTGGTTAGTGATGTCTCCTCACAGCAAGAAGGTTGCTGGTTCGAATCCCGGCTGGGTCAGTTGACATATCTGTGTGGAGTTTGCATGCTCTTCCCGTGTTCACATGGGATTCCACCGGGTGCACTGGTTTCCCTACAGTCCAAAGACATGCGCTATAGGTAAATTATAGCTATGTAAAACATATGCTGGATAAGTTGGCGGTTCATTCCGCTGTGGCAACCCCTGATTAATATAGGGACTAAGGCGAAGGAAGAATGAATGAATAACAAGATTTGAATAACATTTAAAACACTTTACTTTTGAAGTAAAATCTCAATGCGCTACAGAAAAAAACTTGATGAAATAAAGCGAAATAAGTTAAAATCGGCTACGCTAAGATCTACATAAAGACTAAGACAATTCAAATGTCAAAAAAACTTCTTAAAAATGTATATTTATTTCTGAGTGATCTGTCCCTTTAATGTAGTCATGCACATGGGATTATCTTCAGTGTGAAAACAACATCCAGTTGCTTTTACTAAAATTATTTACAAATAAATCAACAAAATTTGCTCAATAGGAATAAAAGAAGTAAACAGGAGTGTGGCCCAGTGCATATAGACCTACCTGTAGAGGAGAGAGAGATTACTCTGTTTTATTCCTTATGTAAGGAGCTTATGCACTGGGGTTTTGTGGAAGAGCATTTATACAAACAGATGGACACCCTGTTGCCCTCTCTCAGATCACTCGCTTCCTACACTCAGCCTGCGCACTGAACAGAATGCCATTCAGCCACGAAACCCTCACTGCAGGCAAAAACAATCATGAAAGTGGGGCTGCGGTGGCAGAGATGACTCAGGCAAGCCCTCTGATCTGAGACCAGTTATTGACCGGTCACAGTGGGCAGTTATGAGCGAGTGAAATGCATTAATACACATCTATGGTTTTAAAAACTTGAGTTTGGCTAAATCTCCTGGTCACAGGTGATCACGGGGCTGCAGTGTCTGCGTGCTCCAACACGTGCTTGAAAAACAGCTGCTTTCAGAGCTCAAGATGACACTTTACAGATGGATTCTCTGTTGGCTTGCCTTCTCATTTCCTTGTCCCTTCTTTTTCCGCTCTCGCTTTGACACACAGATGCACGTGCAGATGCACACTTGTTTATGTTTGTTCTTTCTCTCTGCGCACGGCGGCTCTCCGTCTTCCTCATTCTCTCCTCTCCTTTATTTCTGAATGTATTAATCCAGATGAAAGGTGTGTGGGTGAACATGTTCCTCTCTGCAGTGACCCGCTGATCTGCTGCACTTGGCTTCCGTAGCATCCTGTCTGCTGCCTAGCAACTCTCTGTATCCATGGCAACAAAGCCAACAAACCCTCCTGCCTCTCTATCAGACGTACCCCCACAATAAGCTGCTATGAGTTTAGCAATCAGGCGCAGGGAAGAATTCAAGAAGTGGAAAAGCTTAGCAAAAAGGACCTGCATAGTAATATTCATTTATTTTATTTTCGGCTTAGTCTCTTTATTCATCAGGGGTCGCCACAGAGGGATGAACCGGCAACTTATCCAGCACATGTTTTACGCAGTGGATGCCTTTCCAGCTGCAAGTCAGTACTGGAAAACATCCATACACTCTTGCATTCACACGCACACATACGCTACGGGCAATTTAGTTCATTCAATTCACCTATAGTGCATGTCTTTGGACTGTGAAGGAAACCGGAGCACCCGGAGGAAACCCACATGAACACGGGGAGAACATGCAAACTCCACACAGAAATGCCAACTGACCCAGCCGGGGCTCGAACCAGTAACCTAGCTGTGAGACGACAGCGCTACCCACTGCGCCACCATGTTTCCCATAATAATATTAATAAAAGAAAAAATATATATTTTAAAGTGGATCTTACTGTCAAATTGTCACTGTAAAAACATGCAGATTTGTGTAATGCAATGCAACTAGATATATTATATTAATCAATCTTAGTATATGGATTTGCAGTGCATGCACTTTTGCAGTCATTTACCCCATTTGCAGCTGATGTTTATGGTACGATTTAAAAGGTATGATGTTGACATGCATTGTATTCATTTATATTTATTATAATTTACAGTGCTCAGCATATTTAAGTACACCCCTCACAAATCTATCATATTTTTAATAGGAATGCAATATTATATTTGTGCATATACATTAGATTAGTCAGTGCTGAAGCCAAATCTGGAGCTTATATGACAAAATAACTTACAATAACGATCCAACGGTCCTGTACACCTAAATTTATATGTTATGGAAAAAATTAAATACAAGAGGAAAAATCAAGAGAAGCAAAAAAAGGAAAAATTTAGTTGAAATTTTGTAGGTTGTATTTTATTTTTTTTTGCAATATTTTGCTTGAATTTAATTGTATTATCTTTCAATTTCTCAATTTCCAAAAATGTTTGGTGACTAAAATATTATTTTAATAAATACATCTGTTTAATAAATCTGTTTTGTTTAAATCCACTAAAATACATTGCTTATATTCACTGAGAAATGGATACAAATATTCATTCTCAAAATGGGGTGTACTCAGTTATCCTGACCACTCTATATATTATTTTCTAAATATAAAATCTTAAGAAATTATAGTAATGAAACTTTGCAAATGCTTTAATAAACCCAATTTTTTTCCCTAATTATTTTTATTTGTATGTGTAGAGTAGGCATGGGCCGGTATAAGTTTCTGACGGTAAGATAACCTTGGATCAAAATATCACGGTTTCATGGTATCACATTACTGTGATCACTGCTCTAAAATATGTTCTTTTTGTATAGCACGTCTTCATTATGTTTTTTCAAGGTTTTACAATAAATCAAACCCCAATACCCAAAACTTACCCCAGACAGGTTTAGGGAAAGATAAAAATTGAATAATAGTCATTTAAAAAAATATATAATAAAATATGTTTTCTTTTTAAATGTCTGGGTAAAAAATACTTTACAACATACATTTTTATTTTAGGAAACATTTATAATATTTTGGAGCAGTAAACATGTCAGACTAAATAATTAAAATAAATTATTGACTTCTGCTTCATTAGTTTCAAAAACACAGATTTCTTCACGACACATTTAAAACACATAAAAAACTCTTATAAAGAAGTATAATGTATAACAGAAAATTTTAGCGGCTTTAAAACCTTGACTTTTCCAAACTGAGGTAAACCTTGAAACTGGTTATCGTCCCATGCGTAGAATAGAAGTATGTGATATGCATAATTGAGTACACCCCATTTTGATAATTAATACTGTATTTGTATCCATTTCTCAGTGAATATAAGCAATGTATTTTTGAGCATTAAAACAAAACAGATTTATTAAACAGATAAATTTATTAAAATAATATTTTAGTCACCAAATATATTTAGAAAAGGAAAGATAATACAATTAAATTCAAGCAAAATATTGCATAAAACTACAAAATTTTAACTAAATTTTTTATTTTTTTTTTGGCTTTTCATTTTTCCTCTTTTTAAAATTTGTATTTAATATTTTTTACAACATAAACTTGGCTGTACTAGTTTTTGGACCGTTATCGTAAGTTCATTTGTTAGATAAGCTCCAGATTTGGCTTCAGTACTAACTAATCTAATGTATATGCACAAATATAATATTGTATAGCTTCCTATTAAAAATATTAATTTAAAAGATAGATTTGTAAGGGCTGTACTTATATATGCTAAGCACTGTATAACGGGCATGTACAGAGCATCTTTATTTTGAACTGTTCTATGAAGTTATATCAGTGTCTGATAACTTTTGTAAAATATTTTAAAGAATAACAGACATCTTTGGAACAATATTCATATTTTATTTATAATATATTTAAGTTGTAATCTTCAGAGTAATAGTTATGTTGTTTTGAATATTTGTATAAATCACAAATAATTTATTATTATTTATAATTATTAATAAATAATTATTAATAATGAATACTTCTAAATAGCAAGGCAAATACGGTGTTTAATGTACATTCATTAATTGTTTGTCTCAAATACAATTTCTTTAATTAAAAAAGTTTTGACTGCTTTATACTGTAAAATTGTGATTTTACTGTAGTATATGTGAGAATAATATTCTGAGTGTAATACATTATGGTGGTTATACGATTATTAAGACATCTTTTATCTTTTGCTCTCTTGACTTAAAAACTGATATAAGGACTATTGTCATCCAGTGTCTGATGCTTAGTGAAGGAATGCCACAGTATATTCGACTGTCTTCTCGAAGCTGGTGCCGTGGCGACCTCTAGTGGCCGCACTGGAACAAGAGCAAGGAAGTTGTTGAAACAACTGTACGAATCGTCTCATGATTATGAAATATTTTTTTAAAAGAATAGTAAATTGCAATATGTAAATATCCTAATTGAGGGCTTCTAGGAGAGAGAACAGAATACAATTATTGATTGGAAGAGAACTGTTTTGTAACTTCAAAAAAGCCAGCTCACCAAATGATTCATTATAAATTGTTTTTTAAGGCTTATGCTACCCCTCCCTATTATTTAAATTGAAAAGAAAATCAGACCCTCTTTGTCACAACTCTACACAAGGTACTTATATACATATGTTCTGGGAATGTCCCCAAATTGCATTATTCTGGTCCAAGGTACGAGACCTACTATCAGAGCTATTGGAATCTCAGAACCAATGTGACCCATTACTTTTTCTCATGCTGGACGATTCATGACTCTTCTTGTCCATCAACCAAAAAAAGATTCTGTCAGCTGTTCTGACTGCTGCTGCTGCTGCAAAAAAAAAAAAAAACTATTCTGGAAATATGGCTGGATCCGTCTGCTCCAGCTGATCTATCCTGGAGACTCTATCTACTGGACATTATTAGTTTGGAATACACCACAGCCAAAATAAATGGTGCCAGTAAAAAAATTACAATTTTGGTTAAATATGACTGTATCAGATATGTTTCAATCCTGATTGTGTACCTAATAATATAGTATTACTGATTTTATTTTATTTTATTTTTTTGTTTAGTGGATTTTGGGCTTTGTTAAATCAAAATGTTCAATAAATAAAAATAATAAAATAACATAATATTAATAATAATAATAATAATAATAATAATAATAAAAGAATAGTAAATAAAGTGTGTAAACTTGAAAACGAAACTTGAAAATCTGAAAGTATTTCAGGATCTTTTGGAATAAAGTAAATGTGAAGAGAATGCAGTGACCTAAAGGATTGTACAATATATTTCTATGTACTATTATTATTATTATTATTATTATTATGTATATTAGTATACTAAAAATAACAATAATAATCAATATAGTATAAATAAAGTTTTAAACAGCGAGATAACAACAAAATACCATTTATATGGTATAAAAATGCACATTTTTGCTTTAGAACCAGATAAGAAATTTCTTCAGTATCAGCTCTGTATACAGTTGCAATCAGAATTATTGAACCCCCTTTGATTTTTTTTTTCTTTTTTAAATATTTCCCAAATGATGTTTAACAGAACAAGGACATTTTCACAGTATGTCTGATAATATTTTTTTCTTCTGGAGAAAGTCTTATTTGTTTTATTTTGGCTAGAAATTTTATTTAATTTTTAAAACCCATTTTAAGGTCAAAATTATTAACACCTTTAAGCTATTTATTTTTTCCATAGTCTACAGAACAAACCATCATTATACAACAACTTGCCTAATTACCCTAACCGGCCTAGTTAACCTAATTAACCTAGTTAAGCGTTTAAATGTCACTTTAAGCTGTATAGAAGTGTCTTGAAAAATGTCTAGTCAAATATTATTTACTGTCATCATGTCAAAGATAAAATAAATCAGTTATTAGAGATGAGTTATTTAAACTATTATGTTTAGAAATGTGTTGAAAAAATATTCTCTCCGTTAAACAGAAATTGGGGAAAAAAATAAACAGGGGGCCTAATAAATCAGGGGGTTAAATAATTCTGATTGCAACTGTACATGTGGGTCAGATAGTAGGTCTAATTATTAGTTCTAATTGAAATGACACACACTAAGCATCTAAATAAACTGGACCAAAACCTCATTAGCACTGAGACACACTGTAAAACCCAAAAAGTTAAGGTAACCAAACCGTTTGATGAAACCGATTGCTACAAACCATTTGAGTTAAAAAGCTAATCTATATGAGTACTGTGAACTTACTCCATTTAAGTTGAAGTAATGAGGTATTTAATTACCTCACTACCTTCAACACTGAGTTCAAAACTCTTTTCAGATGAGTAGAATTAACTTTCAGTATATTTTGAGTTAACTACACCAATTTCATTTGATAAAGTTGATTGTTGGGTTTTACAGTGCAATAAAGTTTGAAATACTAATGTGAATATTTCATCTGTAAAATTTTGACAGCACGGTGGCTTAGTGGTTAGCACTATCGCCTCACAGCAAGAAGGTAACTGGTTCGAGTCCCAGCAGGGCCAGTTGGCATTTCTGTGTGGAGTTTGCATGTTCTCCACATGTTCACGTGTTTTTTCACCGGGTGCTCCAGTTTCCTCACAGTCAAAGACATGTGCTATAGGTGAATTGAATAAACTAAATTGGCCATAGTTTGTGTGGGACTAGTTTCTGGTGTTTCCCAGTACTGGGTTGCAGCTGGAAGGGCATCCGCTGCGTAAAACATAGGCTGGAGTACTTGGCGGTTCATTCCGCTGTGACAACCTCTAAAATTCAGTCTAAAGACTGAGCCAAAGGAAAATGAATTAATTTTGGCTGCTATTGGCACATATTTATAATAAACATATTGGAACTATATAAGTATGTCAATAAAAGTCACTTTATCAAAATACATTAAAAAAACATCAAAATCTCTGTTAAAATATAGTGAACCATGGAAAATCTTATTATACATTTTTTTCTGTATTTTAAAATTAGTGGTATTTTTTGTATTTTCTGTTTTGTCTTTATTCATTTATATGTTAATTTTTTATATTATATATTAATTTTCATTTTAGGTTGTTTTTATTTTACATATATATTTTACATCCAATTTCTATTATTTTTACTTTAGATTTAAGCGAAACAATAAAACAAAACAAAAATACTTCAAAGTTTAATGCATCTCGTTTATTCCTGTTTGTGTTTGCAAACAATGCAAACAAGTGAAGTGCACAACCTATAAATGACCAGCAGATGGCATTCAAGACTAAATCATTATGCTTTGAAACGAGCCATGTTTAAACTCCATCTCTTGTATTTAGATTTGGCTTTTACGGACTGCCTGGTACTGAACTGAAATTATTATTAGACCTATTTATCGTTCTAAATTAAAAGCCAGATCATGACCCAACGTGTTAAACAGATGGCCTAAATTTTTACTAAATCTGTTCTTTCGTTCTCTTTTTAGGAGTGATTAAAGAAGTGCAAAAACTTGTGATTTTCCTATATCTGATGCCTACAGAAATAGACTCCTGTCACAAGATAGTACAACGATCACGTTTTTCAGTATTTCACATAGCTTACTGAATTTCATTTTGATCAAATAACCTAAATGCCCATAAATGTGATCTTCAGTTGTCAAGAGAAAACTTATAACAAGTCTATTAAGTCACGGTGCCGGGGGTGGAGGAGCGGGGAAGTAAATCTGCTGGTCTGTGCGAATAAAAGAAGCAACATCTCAAAGCTGTTTGACTAATCTCTGCTTCTCTTGCTCGGTTATTGTGTGGGCCGCGGCCAGCAGCGACATGGGAAGGCGGGTTTGTTGCCCCCTCCTCCTGAAATTTAGCGTGTGAACAGTCAGCTTGTTCCTGGGCCAACAGAGTCCCTTCTTTCTTCTTTAAGAGGACCGCCTGCGCGCCCAATCTAGAACCCTCTCTCACTCTTAATTTATGCGCATATTAATTATGCTGTATTGTAATTTCCACCGTGGGATAGAGCATGCAAATGAGCAGTTTATGTTTATGTAGGCTACAATCTCCCTCAGGAGGGTGAAATTTAAACCTGTTCTCATGAAGCCGAACATCTCATTTCAGACTGACCAGAAGAATCTGTTCAACTGCATGTGTTTCCTGTTTTCTTTTTTTTAAATCAATGTGCCTTTGTGCCTCCTAGCTTCTCATTCAGCCTAAATTGTTATAATTTAGATTTAATTTAAGGTCATTTCATTTTATACCTGTCAGACAGATGATCTGACAGGTATAAAATGATCAAATCATTCTCCGCTCTTTTACAGTGCGGAGAATGATTTGGCGCGCACACACACATTTAAATAATTCAATTTGTCGATGTCGCTTGCCCTGAACATTTACTGCTGCTTGTTACCAAACAATTTCAAAATTGTAACAAGAGGTAATTTAATCATATCTTAATGCTAAAATGTCTGCCATAACATTATTTATGAATATGTGAAGCTTTTTGGATCTCTGGAAGACATGGAAATTCAAAAGAATACAGGAAATACATTAGGACTAATGTTATTGTTTACATGCCTCGAATGGTCAAGTCAAATGGTTATATTCAATTATGGAATACATTAGCAAATAATGTATGATAATGACGTCATCTAAAGGTGGTTTGACAAATAAACCACAAAATATTACTAGATAAACACAGAGAGAGAGAGAGAGAGAGAGAGAGAGGGGGGGGGAGACGTACAGTCTGCTGTTTTACAGTACTGACCTAATTTTATTTTCCATGCATTAAACCTAAACCTTTTTTTATACTTTCAGATGGTCATTTTGTATTTAGTTAATTTATTTGCTACATGGATTATTTCCTTAACAGGAAAACATGGGTATAAAAAGCTGTTTTGTATTGCAGACTACCTGTTGTGTTCTACTGTATATCTGGTCAGTGAAGTATTTTGCTGTTAATATAATATGTGTTTGTGTTAATTACGGTAGACGAAATAGACTAAACAATATTATTAATTTTAGAACTCATTGTTACTAAAGTATTAATCATTTTAGGATTCTGAAACACTATATTGGCTATAACAAGTATAGCATAATTCATTTGATATTATTCGATTATAAGTATTTAAAATTTGGTTTTTGCGTTTTTTAATGTATTTTATTACTATTTATCTGAGGCTGGTTGCTAATACCTGGACCAGGTTCTGTACTTTAATGTAACGAGTGTTTTCCAGACAAGTAAAGCAAACAGAACCAAATCTGAAGCTGTCGATTCCACAAGTGCTGAACGAAAGCCAAATATTTCGTTCAAAAAAGATCTCAGCGGTGTTTTTATTTTCAGCATTTTGAGAAAATTCGAAAAGAAACATGGCAATTTCAGCCATATGGTCAACAAGGTAGGCGGTTTCAACGACAATTGAATATGTGAATATGTGCAAATATATATTTAAATTTTGTGTGTATATATATATATATATATATATAATCTTAAAACCTATGGTATAAAACAATAAATGCAGGTTATTTTGTTGAACGTATATTGCCCTATTGTTTTTTTATTTGTTGCTATTAGGTCTTCAGTCTTTACTATGGTTAACTGTGTCGTATAGAATGGACTACACTTCGTTTCAGATGCGTTCGTCTGGATGATTGAGGTTGCGCATCTGAGAAGCCTACTGTGCGGCACTAGTTGGCATGCTGTGCCACACCGCTCTGCACAGCACACTGATACTGCTTTTAGAGGAGCTAAAAGCACTACGAAGACAGGCCGACATTCATTCAATTCACTTTTATTAGGCCTGATATATAACCACAGCCTATATTCCGTACTTTAAAAATAAGCTAGTTATAACATCTTAAATATTATAGTATAATCTATTTAAATTAACAATGTACTTAATTTTTTTTTCCAAAAATACTGCCTATTTATTACAATAAGTATGAAAGCAGGCCTACGGCAATTTAGTTATTTGCCTTTCATAATCAGAAGAAAACTAGCGATAAATCACGTGACCTCAGTAAGTTTCACTGAATAAATGCAGAGTAGGCTAACAAACAACTCCAAACTGGAATTCCATTAGGGCCTACTTTATACACAAAAAAGCCCAAAATCCAGCTTATTAACGTCTTTAAAAACTCATTCGTGTCCTGCAAAATCAAGCATGCGAAGTTGTTTCGGAACTTTATTGCTACCTGTGCCGTAAGTATTACCTCAAGTTGATTCAATTAGTTAATCCAAATCGTATTTTGAGCAAAAAAATAGTAATAATAAAAAGTCATAATTATTTTTAAGTTATTTGACAAAATTATTGAGGAATTATAAAATAGAGATCACTGGTTAAGACTGACTTCAGCACTGTTTCAGGGACAGCGCCTCACTTTATTCGAGGAAAAAAAGAGAACGTCATGCAGCGGCGTTAGAAAGACTATTCTAATAGAATAGAATAGATTCTTTAAATAGGCGCAGTTGATCATACTGTTGATGTTCCTTGTTTAAAGATAAACTATTCTATTGGTGTGGCTAACAGAACAAACAGAAGCGCAACTTTTTAAAAGAACGTGAGCGGTAAAAAGGGAAACTCGTTTTTTTCCATTATAAACACAAATATTCGCGTTTGTCTTGTGGAATAAAGCGTTACTTTTTGTAGACTGATCCATGTCTTCCTGATTCAATCTTACACTATGCTGGTATTTCAGATGTCTGTAGTTTTACTCGAAAATATGTAGAATAAGCCCTGTTGCCCCCTGCATCGAATGGCATCTCTTTTTCTGTTTCCCTTTATCACTTAAAAGAGAAGGATTAGTCAAACAAGTCACCAAGTCAACTCCATTTACTTTTCCCCCTTTATTTTTAAAGCAAGAAAGGGTTGGGGTGGAAGTTTTCCATCCATATCCCACCCATCCTCTGTCTGCTGTGGGAGGATAATTGCTCAAATATAATAACTCTAGAACGCAAATGAAAATTGGAGGTACAGCTCTAGTGTTTGTTCTGCTTTAAACCTGTAGGATCTTTAATAGATGATTCACGTCAAAATAATTATGACTGACTGAAAATGAATTCATTTCACAAACATAATCAACAGATTGTTGTTAATTAAAAAATAGGCTATATTAATAATGGCAGAAAGCCATACATTTCATTGAAAAACAGATATATGATATAGTAACGCTTTAATATCCATATTGCTTGCAGATAATTGGTAAAAGCATAAAACAGACAAAATTACACACAAATACAGGCTACAAAACACAAACCAACGAGGAGCCTTTACATGTAAGTTGGCACGCATTCAATTGGAAGGTGATCAAATCAACATAATAATTTCGTTCACTACAAAACATATTTCGTTAAATTATTATCTAAATAAACGAAATTCATACATGTAAACTGCCGTTTTGAAAAGATATATTCGTAATTAGCTACTGTAATGGCAGAGGTCACACATAGACTGCTGGAATTTCATTCTCTAACACACCACACGGCTTAACGCGGGGATAATTTTAAGCATCAGATTTGTGATTGATTTACATTTCATCAGGAGAACCAGGATAATTACTGTATTTATTTAATTTACAGACAACACTGGGTCAAATTCTAAACGTCTATAAATATCAAATGCCATGCTGCTTGTAAAAACATGAGAAAGGAAAAAGATATAGCTTAAAATAAATACAAAAAACAGACCATGTATAAAAATTATTAACCAATAACATTAGGCTCGGTTTATAGTGAAACTTTGAAAATAGAAAGGTATTTGATTTCGTGTCATTGTAAACAAATCATAGTGTGTACATAGAAACGTAAACTCCAAGAAATGCGTCAAGTAAACAGCTAATTCGGCCTTAGTCGACATCTGCCAAACGAACCACTGCTGATGAGAGACATTCTTCCGTTTTATTGTATAAAAAACAGTACAAGTCCTAAATTAAACTCCTGGTGTAAACGGAAAACGACTGAAAAAGTTAAACCCCTTTTTGAGTTGAGAAAGAGTTAACCTTCACAATGAAGACTGAATACCTAAAACGTTGCGGTTGTGAGAATATAAAGCGTGTAACCGGCGCCAGACTAAAAACAATGGCTTAATGAACGATAATGAGAAGGCTAATTTTACTTAGACAAATCTCACGATGGACTCTGCCTTACTGTTAATTGCAGAATCACATAAATACTCTCTCGTCAGCTGAAACCTAAACATTGCAATATATATAATAAAGTTGTGCATTTAATCTTCTAGTAGTCTGCTGCTTCACACAACCCCATTTTGTAGTCAAAACGAATTTCCAGGTCATTTGCATATGCAAATTAGGGTTAATTGCAAACCCTGTCAGGCGGTGCGTGGGAGATGTCAGAACGCCATTTTTGTTTCTCAGTCAGACCAGGCTTAGGGATTTGTCATTGAGAAAACAGCTCCTGTAGTTTTCAATAACCAGGAATGGAGTAGACTTGCTATCCTGTGGTAAAACTGGGTCGTGTTTAAGTACGAAATTTAAATAGAAGGATCAATAAAACCAGTCAGTGTCTGGCCCACATCTTTGAAAACATTTTTTACCATAAAGAAAAGCTTACACAGAATTAAGATATAGTTGACAGGGCAGAAAACATTTCCACGATTTGCAAAGGGATAAATGGTCTCACAGACCAATGTAAGACGACGTGCTACTTATGGATTTAGGGGAACAAAAGATGACATTTGAGTTGCTAATCACGTATAGGATTCTCAACCTTCCAGCATCCCAATTCCAACTTCACAAGTGAAGCCATATAACAACTCAAAGAAAGGTTTTTCTATAATTGTCCTCACTCTCATTTATACAATAGATATAGATAGATAGATAAAAAGATAAATAGATAGATAGATAGATAGATAGATAGATAGATAGATAGATAGATAGA
>CAIGQZ010033112.1:14017583-14044073 GCA_903798205.1 Danio tinwini
TATATATATATATATACTTTCTTTGAAGAAGCCTGTGATGGAGTTTGTTCATATTAGTCATACTTGTGTGCATTTAAAAAAAGACCAAACAAATCATAAGACTAGTCTTTTGGAGTAAATTGCATTATTCAGAGACTAGATCTGTTATGCATTAGACAAATAAATGAGATTTTTGATTCATAGCCGCACAGAACGCATGAAAAATGAAGAGGAACAAGAAAAACACACATTCACGTCAGTAGGCAATGGCTTTAGTTACAAAAATTGCAGAGAATGAAAGAAATGCTGAGCAATTATTAGTAGGATCCCACTGATTATATGTAGGTTCTTATGTAGATTAAAATGTGATACAGGATGTTTATTTTATATACAAAATTTATGGTTTATTTGAACATGCCGTGCAGTGGCATTTCGGTCAAACATGATCACGTTTAATCTGTAAGCGGCTAATCTGAGAGCACCAGGCCAAGGCTTAACGCAGGGTCCACATGACAATCACCCACGGGTGCCTGTACTAACACCCAGTTCAGTGCAGTATTAGTCTTCAAGCTCATTCACTGGTTACTTTTGTCATTCACTCGTTACCCCATTGTCTTTTTCAACACCTACCCGGTGCTTGATTCAACTCATGCATTTGAATAATTAACGGGCTAAAGCTTTCCCACGCAAATCTGGCTCCTATTCTAAGCTGCAGATACATTCGGACCTAGAGCCAGCGCTGAGAAACAAACATCGATTGTCTGTACTTGAATTTGTTAAGTTTGTACTAAGAGGTTCTTGATTGGATGTGACAGTTGGCTGTGGTATAAATGGGGCTGGTATGGTGCCAGCTTTGGGATGGATGCTTTCTAAGTGGCAAAGCTTGTTGGGATGGTCCTGAATGCAGGTCTGTGGGTTCAGCGGATGCATCTGAAGAGTTTTTGTTAGTAAAAAAAAAAACCTTAAGCAGGGCAATACTACAATTCCCATTCACCTTAAAGCTTGTGATTGGTACCACCAGCAGCTTTCCTAAAAAGTCATTTTAAATGGACCTTATTTGGAGATATTGAATTACTGTTTGAGCAATGCTATTTAGTAATGGATACATTTCAGATGTAGTGATGTACACTAAATGACAGGGATTATGTGTGGAGATCTGCTGTTATTCTGCTTGTGTTACTGCTGAAGCCACAGACAGTGCTACTGCATTGCAGGTGCAGGGATTAAACTATTCGTCTCTATTCGAGCAAAAGACAAATACAGTCCAAACGCTGTCAGTGAGATCATATGAATAAGTTTGAGCCAGACTGATTAGTACTTTATCTGCTTTAAAACTGCACAAATGGTTCCATTAAGTTTGACTAGATCATGGCATCCAAACAGTTTCAGACCACTTTCTACTGAATGCAGTGCACTAAAACCCTGTTATTTGTGTACAGTGGTTAAAATCCACAAAATTCCTTTACTACTTTGCATTGTAATCAATTGTCTTCCAGCCTGAATGTTTGCTATTTTAGCAATAATGTGTGCAACAAACTCAAACAATTTAGCTGGCCTTGATAGTATAAGCATTTTATGCACTACACTTACCTGTGTGTAGCAGATCAACACAGTCCTTTCTCCCCTCATTGAAGCTGTCTATTTTGCTGTAGTTACTCAATTTAGACTTTTATTTTTTTACAAAAAAAGTGCAATATATGCACGGAAAAAAAGATCTAAGAGCACTGACCTTCAATTTTAAGTGAATATCAACAATATGCTTCTTGAATGGTTAGCACTGACTGATTAGCATAAAGGGAGCAGGTAGCATTCAGGTTTGACACATCAAGGCCTGTGAGGAATAATGAATACCACTGCTGCTGGCTTTTAATCAAACTCAGAATGGTCTCTTCTCAGTTTTTCTACAGAGCAGGGAACAGAGGAACAGGAAGGAAAAGCACGAATGGTGTTTTTTTTGCACTTAGCGTTTCAAACTTTAAGTGTCAACTAGAAAAACAGGCATTATGCCCTTATCTTTACCACCCTCCTCCCCTCTCCCATCAACTGTACTGTCAATAGAGCCAGTCCACTTGTCACAGAGACAATGGATTCCTTTACCAACCTTTTGACAGCACCCCAGTCACATCAGCCAGGCTGCTTTTGGTGAGCGGCGCTCTGATTCCTGCCCCCGGCAATGCTTCTTTCTTTGGACGGAACTCACCAACCGAGCCCCAAAATGGCTGCACTGTTGGAGAGGAAACTGAGGAATAGACGCCGTTTTCTCTGACCCCCCTCCCGCCCTGACGTCGCCCCAAAGAACTGTGAATTCCCTTTAGGCTGTTAGAGAAGTCAATGGGCCCACACACACAAAGGGGATTAAACACTCAGCAGTAACAGGTGTAGCCAAACGCTGTCCTGACTACATGAAAGGCCGATTCATCACACACGCTGTACGGCGACAAGAAGACCACACCGTTCACGTTTAGACATTTAAATTTAGTCTAAAGGAATGAATGGGCAATTGAATAATGTCTTCATGTTTAGGCTGTGTCTGAAAAATAGCTGACTGCGAACATGACAATAACATTGGGTGTTATTTAGATTCTTAAAAAAGGTGGTGACTGGAAAAGCGGGTGGAGAAAACAAATTTCCAGATGATGAAAAATCATAAATCTTCTTGATTGTTCAATTTTAATGGGCCAATCTGTTGAGGCCTGGGCATGGCGAATTAGTACTTGCTCTGGTGAAGTGACATTGCCCCCCACCGAAGCATCATTTGGATGGCTTTTCACATGCTGTCCACTCTCTGCCACATTGTCCTGTGCTCTTTTCAACACACCTACATGTCCACTGAAAGCACACAGTCCTATTGTTACCTCAGCTGTTAATGTCAGAGGCCTGACAATGGCTCCTATTTGCAGTATTTGCATAAGGCACTTTTCCAGCAAGCGTCTGGAGTGGTCTTGAGAGAGGGTCCACTTTATCCAGCCACAGCAAAAAAAATGTCAAGTGCCAATTAGAGAAGGTTTTACTGCCTTTCAGCAGAACCCCACCCCTCCAATCCTACTCTTTATTTACCCCTCAGCCAGCTCTCTCACACTCCAGCATGGCCAACGGCACCCTAAAAAACAAAAACACCTCTACCTACAGCTACTAATGGAGGAACCTTTCCTAAAACTAGCTTGTCACACATTTCTCATGTGCAAGGCATAAAAGCTGCCTCTACCAAGATGACATCAAGATATCCGTCCATTAAATGTAAAAAAATATCAAATATAAGAGTGTTCCTTTTGAGAAGAAACACCACCAGTGACAGTGTTTGCACCTTTATATCTGTTAGAGTGGGATCGACCACCAGACTTCTCTTAAGATCTTTGGGCTTTTGAGATGATTTTGAGGTATTCATATTTCATTGTTTCTCTTGCAGATCTCTGAAGAGATTACTTTAACATGGATGTTTAAGTAGAAGCTCACGCTTCATCCTTCACTGTTTCAGTGTTGTCTAGAACATTCCTTGTTGGTTTATATGACTTCTATCTTATTCTCCATTATATTTTCATAGCCCCCCAACAGCAGGGGGTAAACATGCATACTTATAAGACAACTTTTACCATTTCATTTAGCACTATGACACGGATCAGTAGCCTTCGTTGTTTGGAGGACTGCTTTTTAATACTCAAATAAGATTTGTGTTTTGTGTGCGCACTAAAACACCATGAAGAAAGAGCGTGTTACAATCTTAAACGGCCATTTTTGTGCTCTCTGGGACACCGTTGTTCCTCCGCTGGCGTTTAGTTCTGTTAGCCGCCTCCTGCTACCCAAAGGATTTATCCTTCACTCTCTGTCTCTTTCATTTAATATCTCTGTGTAGATTTTTTCCCAGCCTTGATTCTCAGATGGTTGGGTCTGATTTGCATGCATTTGCATAATGAAAGTCATTTGCATGCTCAGGGCAGACTTTACCATGAGAACAGACATGAAAAGGTGTGCATGTGTGTGCACGTGCACATGCCCGATTGTGCTTATGCTCTCACATGCTTATGCATTTATGCCCTTCGTCTTCCTCCTTCATCTTTCTGTTTTCACTCTCATAGAGACCAACCATCCTTGATGCCAGGGAAAGGAATGGGCGAAGAAGCATGGCAGGTCGTAGTGTGGTTGTTGTCCTGCTGGCATTGCTGCTCCCCTCCCCTTCATCGCTCGCCTGCCCCCTTCCTCTCGTCACGAGATGCAGTTTGCACAAAGCCACCATCTTAGAGCATGCGGGCATTACATGGAAGTGGAAAATAAGCAGGTATGACCCACCATCACTCTCCTGCATCGTCTAACACCCGCCTCTCTTTTGCACACACTGTCCCCTCTCTCTCCCCCTGCTCGGAGGCACTGTTCATTACGGCAGATGTGTTTGTTAATTGTGAATATCACACGTCCTGTTTTTGATAGGCGCTGAAGGGGGCGGGGAGATATTTTGTAGTCGTTTGCATTAAATCATTCCCAGGCACAATGGAAGAGACAGAGCTGCATCTGCGGGCATCAACACTGAATAGCTCGCCATCAGGGATTCTGCTGCCCCGTCGCTGTACCATGCCAGCCACGGAGATGGCGTGCCGCCATTATTGAGAAGAACAGCAAGACTTCTTTCCAGCTTTCATCCACAGTAGACATATTAGCTTTCCCATGACAGAGTGTTTGAATGAGCAAAATAGACTGCCTTGCTTAACTATAGAAACCATAAGCTTGGATTATTCACCATATTTTTTAAGGAAAACAATTGGGAGTAGTAGGGAGCATTAAAGAGAGGACAAACTCTTTTGTACGTCTTGGTTTCTAAGAGTCGTTGGCCAGACAAGTTCTGTATTGTTCTTTGTGGCCAGATTGCTGCAGCGCACTGTTATTTAGGCCAGGAAGCTATAAGTTTAAAAACCGCTTAACCAAAACACCAATTAGAGCCGGCTGTGCTTGATTAAGTGAGGTAGCAAAGTAAACAATACAGGCCATTGTCCTTCATTCACTCAAAAGGGTGCTTTTGTTCAGGTCCCATCACTGAAAGTCCAGACAATACTATAAGCCAGTGGAGGGTTAGGGTGGTAATAGTGATGCGCAGAACTTAGAGGTGGTGGTGTAAAATAAATAAAAGGTACTGTGCCATATTTATACCATGTTTACTATGGTATTGGGATGGTCTTACATGGCAATTTTACTGTACTCTGGTACACTTTGTGTCAAGACATTAAGTATATCTGCAGCTTTATTTGGTAAGACTGTTTTTGAAAGTAAAAGGCAGCATTTATTCCGTTCAAAATTGAAAACATTTGTGCAGTTTGTGAATACTAGATAGATTTTTGGGGCTTTTTTATGAAAAGAAAGTTTATTTTGTCTTATAAACACCTTCATTCTTGCCACTTCAATGCATTCTATCTGAATACGTGTGTCAATTTCTTTAACACTGACCCCAAACCTTTAAATGCTATTGTATAACTAAGTGGCAGCAAATGTTAATGTGAGCAGAACAGCTCCACAAAAAGTTCACCACAAACTGAAACTAAAACTTTCCACTTTTATCACAACTACAATGTCATTTCTAATTTCTAAATTCCGAAACAAGGATTTGGTTGTTCACAAGAGATAAAAGTCTTTGTGCAGGTAGAAGAGAATTACAGGATTGCAGTTGTACTGGGTCCACAATCATGTCATTGTTTTCAGTAATCTAAGTGTGCTGCAGTAAACAGGTGGTAAACTGGGGGAAGAGCGGCTGAGAGGGACGGCACAGTAAATTATGCACAGTAAAAACAAAGCCTAAAGCACATCAGATGAAAAAAAGGAGTGAAGAATCTGTGGCAGCTTGTGTCTGGGAGCGTGCGAGGTGGCTGGGGCTTGGGCAAAGGGGCAGACACTCTCCCGTCTGCACACACACACACACAAGGCTCCCCTTTTCTGAGCAGCTGCTCACGCCTCTCCACACAGGCACCAGCCTTGGGAACCACCACGATGAGGCTCCCCCAAAAAAATGGGCACCGGGGCCTCCCAAAGTCTGAGTCTGTCTGCCCCCCCCCCCCCTCCTCCGTCTCTCCCTCCCCCTCCTGACGATGATGCTGGGTGCCTGGGAAGGATTCGGAGTTCATGGTCAGACTGCCTATTGAGCTGACAGGCTGACTGTTTGCTTAATTCAGTCTTCTATTCAACCGGGACAGGAGGAGGGAGACAGAGACACAGTAACACTCCAATGACTATTCATTTAGGGAAGACAACTGGAGGGAAATCATGAAAGAAAGAATGAAAGAAAGGCACGTTTGTTGCTGCATGATACCGGCGCCGACCATCATGTCCAAACTTCCACTCACACTTAAGGTGTGGTCACATTAGGTGTTTTTCACAGACAGCTTTCTATAGTTGATGGTGTAGTGGTGTATAAAGAGTGGCCTTTTGATTGATACCACGATTTTTGTGTGCCAAATTGAATTGACTTTTTTGCTCTTTGAATGAAATTCCCAATCTTGTGGATCCCTATTGAAATGACTGTGACATTTCTTAGACCAATGTACTCAATGTTATTCAAAGTTTCGACAAAAAAAAAAAAAAGAAAAAAACACAAGCATGGAGTCATTGCTGCCCCATAAATATGGATGAATGTTTGATCAGCTTAATCACCCACACGCCTCATGTTGCTTGTCTAAGCCACGTGGAGTGACTAAACTCTAGAGTTCTCTGGGTTTAGGTTGTGTCACATGCCTCTTCTTTGCTTCAGTTCCATGTTGTACCAAGCACAGAAGCACTGTCAACTCCGGCCTCAATCTCTCAACCTGGCACTCGCTGTGGCCTGCATGAGACATGGCCGTCTGAGGAGTTTGTTTGCTGCAAACTTGTTCACCCCAGAATTCGGGGTAAATACAGTAGCCAACATTTGAAGTCGATTAAAAAATTTTTTATTTTTTTTTAAGTTCAAAATTGTCCAAAGAAAAGAAAGGTATTTTTCAATAGTTGCAGGACAACTTTGATGGATGATCCATTTCAAATGTTGACTACAGTAGACTTTCAGTGAATAGAAAAAAAATCTTCTAGGTTTGGTTACAAAACAAATTTGGCAACATTATGAATAAACCCTTTTTGGTTACATACTGTATAGAAATTTCAATCAGGTTTTTTGTGTGTGACTAACATTTTAATGACCTAAAGAATCTTTTTCCACTACAAAGAAGCTTTCATTGAATATCTTTGGATATTTGGATGTTAAATGTTCTGCATGGAATCATTGATGCCAATAAGGAACCTTAATTTTTTTATGCGTGCAAGGATTCATATGGGTTTGGAAAGACATAAGTAAATGATATCAATGTTTATCTTAACCCTTAAAAATCCGATAAGAACATTATGATGTACCAGAGAGATAACCTGACAGTTCTCAGTAATAAAATGACCTAATTTGAATGTATTTATTAAATGGTTAAATTATTTGTTAAAAAACTATTTAACAGATTTCCTGTTCTTTTGTCTTTTCAGAGTCAAATGGAGTAATGTGAAATCCATAAAATGGAGAATCATTCATACTGACGATGGCGGATGGAGTTAAACGGGTCTTTACTATGCATGCACCCCAACATCAGATAAAAACAGCACTTTATGTTCTATATCACTTCAGTCTTGGTAGTTGTGAAGCAGTTATAACAGCTGTTATTGGCTGTTTGCTGTGAGCCAAGAGTATATGTGTGCATGTGTGTGTGAGGGAAAAAAAAGTGTATTAGAAAATATTATAAAGTAATACTGTTAGTCTTTCTTTG
This sequence comes from Danio tinwini, assembly GCA_903798205.1. Classification (NCBI taxonomy): domain Eukaryota; kingdom Metazoa; phylum Chordata; class Actinopteri; order Cypriniformes; family Danionidae; genus Danio; species Danio tinwini. The sequence continues at coordinate 14,025,317 of CAIGQZ010033112.1, forward strand.
TACGGGTCTGGGTTAAAGTACTTATCAAACTGTGTTTTAGTATATACACATTTATTTGTGTATACTGTATATTGTATGTATATATCTGAGTAATTCTAAAGTGAATCTAAAGACGTAGAAAATAACATTTTTAAAGGCCAACCATTTTAAAAGACATAAAAGATTAGGTTTAGCCTTTGAAATAAATTTAATACACAGTTACACTATCAGATCTAGTCTGTCTTGGAACAATCTCTAGCATAATGCACTTTTATACCACAAACTGATTTTTTTTAAGTAGTTATCAAAGATTATGTAGTGGCCTGTGTGCATTTCTCCAACAACTGATTACTAACTAAAATCTTACATAAATGATTAGAAATAAGGCTCTGTAGATTCTGCGATGTATGAGTGTGAGACCCACGGCAGCGGTGAACGATACTGCACTCTGATTGGACAGCTCAGTGTGTTGTGCGTCACACACTTGTTGGACAGAGAGCTGTTGTCTTTAATTTCTATGCAATTGCGTTGGGCTTGCAATCTTCCTGAAGAGAATCAGAGCAGCTATTTATGACAGAAGATGAAGATTTATTCGAATACGTTTGAATATTTCCTTCCAACTAAAACTGACTTCAACAAACAAACTGTGAAGATTTGAGTTTTTTTTTTGTTTCAGCAATCAAACTAGAAACAATTTTAAAGGGTATTAAATGCTCTCTAAGTGTCTCTCTGTATTTGTGCCACAATCAATCATGACTTAAGAAAAAAAAGAAATTGAATTAATTTTTGAATATGCAAGTGTTTTAAGAATATAGTACAATTTGAAGAGAAATGTGCAATCTCTTTTATAATATTTCTCTTAAAATATTTTACAGTCAAACTGTGATATTTGAAGAGAATTGTGCAAACTATTTTAGAATTATTTAACAAATATTTTTAATGACCTCAGTAAAACTGAGATATCAGAAGAGAATAGTGCAATCTATTTTAGAATAATCTTTCTTCATTTTTCTTCGTTACATCAGTAAAACTGAGATTTTTGAAGAGAATTTTAGAGTTATTATGTGTGCAAACATTTTTAAGTTGTTGTGTGCAAACAATTATATAGCCATTTTCTTAATTTCAATCACTTTAGTAAAACTGAGATATCTGAAGAGAACTGTGCAATCTATTTAATTATATTTTCCCTAAAGTAATTTTAAATTACATATAATAATCATTTTTTTCACTTCCCTGCAAAGTTTGACAAATCAAGTAAATGTGAAGACAATGAACTGATAAAATGGGGCCTTTTACTATGCAATTTTTAACTTTACTGATTTCCTAGAGAGTTGTTTTAGCTAGTTGTCCTGTAACAATATTAATCTATTCTTTTAACATGTAATGCTGTAGTCTTATTATTTTCCTTATTGTACGTTCTTTCATGTTGCAGTTGAACACAAATATGAGATATTTTGTTCACCGTGACTTATATTTGGTATTACCACATGTGCCTTTTAACAATGTCCTGTTATGGATGTTAATAAAAGTTTACTTTGAAGACTTGTGTTTTTGTGTGTTTTTGGGACCATCAAGGAGAACAAATCTAACTACTATCTGATTAAATATAAGCATCTTGAAGTCACAATGTCAGATTTTGCAAGAAACTGAATCTATATCTCTAAATCTGAAAAAAATAAAACCGATATGGTTTTGTTTTGAGGATTTTTCATTTCTTAAAAAGTTGTTCAACAACAAATGAGCCAGATACAGTCTAGAATATTACAGTCCAAGAACATTTCTTGGCTGCTAAGAGCAGCTTAAAATCTGCATGGCTGTGTGCCAAGAGACAAGGTGCATTAGTGTAGTGTAGTCTATAACGCTGCTGATTTGATACATGCTTTGGCGAGACCCTGAGACTGTGCTTGAATTTTAACCAGCCAATTAAACAACCAAAAATTAAACTTATTCACATTTTTGTATACACAAAGACAAGGTTAACAAGCTGTTAAACTGATATATTACAGCAGTGGCCTCATAGCAAACATTTTTGGTATTCTGAGCAAAATATTACATCATTTCAGAGAAAGGAATGATTAAATTTAATAGCATTACTTACAGAAGTGAAGAGAGCAGCACGCAGCAAACGGTGGTAACTGTGCCCTCTGGGCTGCAAACAAAATAAAGAAAACAGAGATCATTTTACACCCACCCACCAAAACATCTTACACGACACTGTCAATTCAATATATATCTAAAAGGGAGTATCTGTGAGGGATCAAGGATAAGAATTAGTGTCCTCTGATGATTACTAACTCCATGCAACCATCTCAAACTATTTTACATTTAATAGACTTCTAATAGACATCTAAGCATATATATCTTGTCTAAAGCAGGGTTGTCAATAAAAACCTAATAGACGTCTAAGATTTTCCCAAAATTAGAGTAATAAGACAGACTTGAACTAGCCCATTTCCCACATAACCAAAACATAGCCAAGACATGTATGTTTAGACATTTAGCAGACATCTAGACTTATTTTAAACACAAAATATGCTTGCTGGGTGGCTTAACACAAGCATAAAGTCACCACAAATTATGCATTCATATAAGTTGATTGTTAATGCAAAAATTGAATAAACAAATCAGATGGCTTCAACTTTACACATTTATGGATGTACATAAAGTCAATTTGTTGGTCTGAAGTTAGAAATGAGCATTGGAATGGGGTAGAAAGGTCATTTAAGGAGCTCGGAACATGACATAGTTGCTGGTGCCAGATACTGCTGATCTACTGGGGTTTTACACACAACCATCTTTAGGCTTTTTCATGAGTTCTGCATATATTTGACTGATTAGAATATGTGTATTTGGCATGCTGTTCGGGCAGAGGGATCCAAGCTTGGAAAGACACAATAACTCTTGATATTCCCCTTGTCAGGATAGAGAGAGAGAGATAGGGTCAGAGCAAAGTGTCTATGTTTCCCGCTCTGTTTAAAGAAGTGAAGTTAGGGTGGTGAAAGGATGCTGCAATACTAGATAAATTGTATAGGACATGATTGACTATGTATAGGGGTCTTATGCTGATCAGATATTAGTATGATGGTCAATAATGAATTAGCTTTGTCAAATCTGTGTGAGCTCCTCCCAAAATTAGTTTACAAAACATCACAAAGACATTGCTAAAGGGAAATGCAGTGAGCAGCAGTTCTTGACTTGTTGATGCCAGAGGTCAGTGGATAATTATCAGACTCATTGGAGCTGAAAGAAAGACAACAGTCACTAAAATGACCACTTGTTAAAACTGATATGTGCAGAAGAGCATCTCTGAACACAGATTAATCCTTAAAGCAGTTGAGCTACACCAATCACAACTGTCAGCTATTAAAACAGCAAACTATTTTCAGATTTCACCAGCTCACCAAAACCAAACGGTATAAGATTGGATAAAGGTCACCTGACCTGATAAATCTCAAATGATAAAAAGCTATTTTTACAAACCAACTGCCAATTATTTGCACATGATAGTAGGACATTTCTGGGGTATATGCTGCATTCAATACTAACCAAATAAAGAAATTACTAGACTAGTGGTGTTCTGATGAATCCTTGACACCCAGTCATGCTGATGATTGTCCTCACATCTCCACCTTAGCAATCAAATGTTGAACAATTCTTGTCATTACTCTCAGTAAATCAACACTGACAATACTCTTGCGAGTCAAAGAGCAATATTCTTTCGACAAACATAAAAGGGCCAAACAAACAAACAAACAAAAAACATATTCATAATTAAATCTATACTCTTAAAACAAGGATTGTTACAACCCAAATTTGGTGCAAATATGAACAAAAACACAACTTTTGGGATAGTTCTTTAAAACTAAGTTGAGTTTGTCCATTTTTTCACCCAAATAGGGGTCAGAACAACTCAGAATGTTTTCAGAGGGTACTTCAGATTTTAATATCGATAGCACTGGAAAAACTACTGAGTTATCAAGTGTAAATGCTATTAAAGCTAATGGTGTTAAAAAATAATTGTGTGGCTCAAAAAATGCAAGATTATCTCAACATAAACTTGGGTAAAACATAGATAAATCCCAAATGTGGGCTATACAACTTATTTTAAAAGTATTAACCCACCAGTATGTTTTGTATTTTAACACAATTTGGGTTGGAATGTCCCAGCCATTTTTAAAGTAGTATCCCAAGAGTTGCAAAGGGGTGGAAAATTTCCAGTAAATTTACAAACTTTTCCATGGGAACTTAGTCTTAGGCATTTTGGAAGCATTCCAAGTTAGAAATTTTATGGGAATTTATTTAAATTGCTTACAAATTTAGAGGAATTTATGTAAACTGTATAAATATTTTGTTCATAAGCTGACATGCACACAAACTAATACACATTAAAAATGACATATTTGACTGATTTAATTGATTAATAATTCCCATGTAAAGTTTTCAGTACTTAAAATTCCCAGAATTTTGCAACCCTAAGTATCACCATTTTTGTTGTTGGTGACAATATCTGAATTAGTAAAGCAAACCTCCAAATATTCAAATACTGATGCTACATACAAATGATCAATCTTAAAAAGGAAAAAAGATTGATGGTTCAATATTCACAATTTACAGTTGCAATCAGAATTATTGAACCCCCTTTGAATTTTTTTTTTCTTTTTTTAAATATTTCCCAAATGATGACAGAACAAGGAAATCTTCACAGTATGTCTGATAATATTTTTTTCTTCTGGAGAAAGTCTTATTTGTTTTATTTTGGCTAGAATAAAAGCAGTTTAAAATTTTTAAAACCCATTTTAAGGTCAAAATTATTAACCCCTTTAAGCTATTTATTTTTTCCATAGTCTACAGAACAAACCATCATTATACAATAGCTTGCCTAATTACCCTAACCTGCCTAGTTAATCTAATTAACCTAGTTAAGCCTTTAAATGTTACTTTAAGCTGTATAGAAGTGTCTTGAAAAATATCTAATCAAATATTATTTACTGTCATCATGTCAAAGATAAAATAAATCAGTTATTAGAGATGAGTTATTAAAACTATTATGTTTAGAAATGTGTTGAAAAAATCTCTCCGTTAAACAGAAATTGGGGAAAAAATAAACAGGGGGGCTAGTAAATCAGGGGGTTGAATAATTCTGATTGCAACTGTAACATGAAAAATCCTTTGCAAATAATTATAATTAACAAAAGTTTTGTAATTGTAACGCTTAAAATTTAGAAAAATAAGTGTACACAAACCACCCAAGATCAGACACATTGTATTTTTTAATGGTGCCCAAACAATTTGATCATTGTGCTGAAAGCTGGGAAAACAGAGTTCATGATTACCAGGATATCATTTATCAAGAGGTGCTTATATCCTCATGAATCACCATTTCATTGTGTGTTTGACAGCTCCACTCCAGTCCTGATCTACGTCTGACTCGTCGTCTGCTCGATTTGCAAATGCTGCTCGGGCCGCTCAAGTCACTCGGCTAAAACAAAAGCCAGTAAATACAAGATGGAGGATGTGGGAAAGGAATTCGCACCCTGGATTTTGGCTCATGGGAAAGCGAGCAGCCCCAATGGGCGTGTGTGCAAGGACGAGGTCGCCCAGGCCCACCGCACTAATGTGAATGACGAGAGAGAGCGCAGAGAGGAGTCAATGCAGACAACGCAACAATGAGAGTTTAAGGGTGAGAAGGAGGAGAGGAACAAGAGAATAGACCCGAGGTCAAGTTCAAGGCCATTCTCACTGTCTGCCCATGTAAATGAGGTTTAACACACACACACACACAAACACATTCACATAAACAAATTCACACTTTTCCCAGCCCACACAGCGTTCCCTGAATGCAGTCTCTGAAATGAGCTAATGTTTGGCCAACTGTTTTTTGTAGCTTTAATAGGCTGTTTATATGAGACACACAATTCTGCTTCAGGGTTACAATAAATAAATACAAAAAAATTATCTGACATATTGTGACTTTATCTCCCGATTGTGAATTTACATTTTATATTTTACATTTATGATTTTTTTTCTTTCACTCAAAGGTGTTTCAGCCCAGGTTATTGTTGTATCTACAGCTAAAGCTAAACAACATTACGTATGGCCAACTTAAACCAAAAACATTTTTGTTCCTTGAAATAAAACAAGTTTTAAAAGAAGTAAAATAAAAATATATGACAAAAAAATATATATTTTAAAAAAAATTATAAGACAAAAAATGTCAGCCAAAGGGCGGCACGGTGGCTCAGTTGTTAGCACTGTCGCCTCGCAGCAAGAAGGTCGCTGGTTCAACTCTCGGCTGGGTCAGTTGGCATTTCTGTGTGGAGTTTGCATGTTCTCCACGTGTCGTGTGGGTTTCCTCCGGGTGCTCCAGTTTCCCCCACTCCAAAGACATGCACTATACAGTTGAAGTCAGAAAAAAAATTATCAGACGTACTGTGAAAATTTCCCTGCTCACAAACATCATTTGGGAAATGTTTAAAAAAGTAAACTTATAATTCTGACTTTAACTGCAGAGGAATTGAATAAACTAAATCTGCCGAAGTGTGTACGGGTAATGGGTTTCCCAGTACTGTGTTGCAGCTAGAAGGAAATCCGCTGTGTAAAACATATGCTGGATAAGTTGGCAGTTCAAAAAATAATTTGTGACACAACCACACAAAAATTGACTAGAATTTTATTAGATTAATAATTTTTTTTTAATAATTGTAATATATTTACTACAAATACAAATATTATATATATATATATATATGGTGCTCAGCATCTATAAGTACAGCCCTCACAAATCTATCTTTTAAATTCACATTTTTAATAGGAAACTATACAATATTATTTGTGCATATACATTAGATTAGTCAGTACTGAAGCCAAATCTGGAGCTTATCTAACAAAATAACTTACGATAACGATCCAAAAACTAGTACACCCAAATGAAAAATGTTAAATGCAAATTTTTAAAAAGAGAAAAAAATCAAGAGAAGCAAAAAAAAAAAAGGAAATTGTATTTGAATTTTTTTTACATCGTAAATTTTTTTGCAATATTTTGCTCAAATGTAATTGTATTATCTTTCAATTTCTAAATATATTTGGTGACTAAAATATCAATTTAATAAATACATCTGTTTAATAAATCTGTTTTGTTTAAATGCACTAAAATACATTGCCTATAACCACTAAGAAATGGATACAAATATTCATTTTCACAATGGGGTGAACTCAATTATGCTGAGCACAGTATAATTTTTCTATTCTCATTTTATTCATGTTCGTTCATGTACCGATATGTCTTTTTACATTTTGTGATCTATTTATTTACATATTAGCTTTCAAAAAAACTCTGTACTTCATACAATAGAAGGTTTAATGCATTTCATCTTATTTATTAAAAAAGAAGAGGAATAAATTTTCTTTTATTTCTAAAAATCTTTTTCTTTATTACTTCCTTTTTATATATGTATCGGTATGATACAAAATATTAATATTCAGAGATAAACTAAGAATACATCACCTAAAATATACATTACCGACTACAAATTTCATGTTTAATGTGATCTATCAATAACAAATGCAGCTGCAATACCCAATTCCAGCATACAGACATTTACTTCTGACTATATATTCTTTACATATTTTCTCCAGGTCTTTTGCTAAAAATATCTTTACATTTTTTTGGTCTACCTGCTTCATTTGTAAATCTACCTAAACAACATTTCTGAACTGAACACGCAAAGAACCACCACATCCTACATGAATGACTCCAAAAGTCTCCCAATCACCCAGACTGTCAGAAGGATGCCTGTATTTGCTAAAACAATAGCTACACAAATTCCCTGACAACTATCTGTACTTAATCCCAGAATCTAACAACAATCTAAGCATTCAATAAAAAGATCCCCCCCCCCCCAACAGTAGATGATTTATGCATTATTATGTGCTGACAGACAGGACCACACAGACTCTGGTCCAGTCTCTCACCCACACCCAGAGAACGTGCACCGCGTCCCAGTGCTGTTGCACAGCTGCTGCGAGTGGGCTTTGTGCCAATGCTCCACCTCTCACTCTCTCTCTCTCTCTCTAGCGCCAGCTTTCATGCTGCCTCCTGGTTGCCGTAGCAACTGATGGCACTGACTCAGAGAGGAAAGAGGTCTGCAGCAGAGAACAACACTCGCTGCACACACACACTCACACACACATAACACAAATATATGCCAAGACACAAACAAACAAACAGCAGCACTGGGAATATACAATCGTGCCAATGCTCACATGCACGACTACTAAAAACATATATTGCATAAATATGTTCTGAAATGTGCTGTATTTGTGAAGTTCAGTCTCTAATTTCAAGAAAATTGTTATAATGTGTATATATAGATGTTGATTAAAGTATTCAAACAGTGAATCCAGATGTTAAGATTTGAGTGCTTGGGAAGGAGACTGCAGAAAAATGAGCTGCTGTGCTGATTTACAGGGCCACCAATGCAGGATAACTGAGGGGTTTTTTGCTGTGTGAACACCTTAAAGACCTTGTTTTAAGCATATGTTGACTATACTGTGAGATTTGGGGTTGGGAAGATGCTGAAATGTTTTTGAAAGAGTTTTAACAGCAGTGATGTTGTGGGAATATAGTTTTAGTAAAAAAAAAATAACTGTTTCTTATTATGTTATTATTTATTCCTGAAATAAATTTTTATTGGATGTTACTCCTGTATTCTGTGCTTCAGGTATCTAATAAGCTGACAAACATTTGTATCCCTATTGCTATTTTGAAAAATGCATAATATAATATGTAAATATATGACAGCTTTTTTTCAGGATTATCTAATTAATAGATAGATTAACAAATAGTTAAATAAAAAACATTTACTTTAAGCTTAAGTTCTCTGTAAAATTACAAATATTGATTTTAATGATTCATTTAATACTCTCTTGTTGTAAGGTGGAAAATGTTATTGACACTAAAAGGTAAAAAAAAAAATGTTTTTAGAAATATTCACTGAAATGTTTTTGGGGAAATCTAAAATGTCATCAATTTGTTCCAAAGAGCAGTTTATAAATCACAGCTTGTGGTTGAGAAGATGCTGGAATGTTTTTGAAAGAGATTTTAACAGTTGTTGGAGAAGTCATAGTTTTTTTGTTTTGTTTTGTTTTTAAACTAGTTCTTATTTGTAATGTTTTCTTCCTAAAATTTTTCATTGGTTGTTACTCCTGTATTCTGTGTCACAATCCTTCAGATATCTAATAAGCTGACAAACATTTGTATCCTTATTGCTGTTAAAAAAAATCTAATAAATAATAACAATAATAATAGTAATATATATATATATATATATATACATATATATATATACATACATACACATGGTGCTCAGCATCTATAGGTACAGCCCTCACAAATCTATCTTTTAAATTCACATTTTTAATAGGAAGCTATATAATATTATATTTGTGCATATACATTAGATTAGTCAGTACTGAAGCCAAATCTGGAGTTTATCTAAACAAAATAAAATGAAGAAAAGAATGAAGAATGAAGTGCATACTCTACCGTCGGATTTGAAGAAACATGTCAAGTTAAAGATAATATAATACATAACACAGCAGTTTGAGCTATCCATAAGAGCTAGATAAGTTAACTACCATTAGCTACCCGTGGTTCATATCATGCTGCAATGTTCACATAATGTGAACTGTCTATCAAAAAGGCTGTCACGCTGAATGGTGTATATATATATATATTTATTTATATTATAAATCGTAAACCATGGTTCTTTTTGTACTGCTCAATCCTGTGCCCCAAAAAAAGATATTTAAATTAAACAAAAAAAAAATGTCTTTTGACTGCTTTTTAAAAAAATAACTACATAACACAATACTTGTACTTTTACTTTCAGTACTTGAGTAGTAAATTTTTAAATAAACTACTTGCAATACTTAAGTACAAACAATGTTGAATACTTTAGTACTTCCACTTAAGTATTGTGCTTAAAGAGCACTTTAACTTCTACTCAAGTCACTTTTTTGATAGAGCACTTGTACTTTTACTTAAGTCTGGGTCTCTAGTACTTTATACATCTCTGGTTATTAGAGATGAGTTACTAAAAATATTAAGTTTAGAAATGTGTTGGAAAAAATCCTCCCTCTATTAAACAGACATTGGGGGAAAAAATAAAGAGGAGGGCTAATAATTCAGGGGGGCTAATAATTCTGACTTCAACTGTATATCGTTATCGTTTAATATGGAAAATTTGCCATATCCCCCAACCCTATTTCACAGTGTAGCTAATATTTGACAAAGAAAGAAAAAAAAGTTATCTGCCCTCAAATGTTCAAGACATGGTGAAGTGTTTTACCTAAAAGAAACATTTCTGAGGAACACTGGCCTGGACTGTTATCTCCTCAACATGACTACCGACCTCAAGAGCAGTTTTACGCCCACAATTCACAGTGACCACTAGAAGATATGGTAACCCTAATCCTTTAGGAAACTAAATCTGCTGGTTAAACAGTGACTGATCATACTCGCCCAGAATTAAAATAAAAGGGTGAAAACTAAATTAATCTTTAAATTCAGCATAGCACTTCTAATATCAAAATTAAATGCTCTTTCATTTCAGATGTTTGAGAAGGAATCACATTGAGAGATGGAGATAACAGAACAAATCATGGCTTTAAGCTACACTTAACATTAAACATTTACATATTTAAGAAATAAAAATTTAAAAAGAATAGTTTACTCCTTATTTTACAAAAAACTCTGTAATCAATTTTTAATAAGTACTATGTTCTAACATTTTAAATCATCATTTGTTAATACATTTATTGTGTATATACATGAGTTTTCAGTGTGTGTGTCTATGTGTGTATACACTGAAAAAAAAGATTCAAAGATGATTCCTTGGATTTACAAACATTTTAAGTGGTTGTAAACAATTTATTTGGGTTGAATTTAAACAAACAAATTAAGTTAAACATTAGAAAATGTAATTTGTTTAAATTCAACCCATATAAGTTGTTTGCAACAATTTTGCAGAAATCTTTTGTATCTTTTGTAATATTTGTACCTGCAAGTAATTACAGATGTAATCCAGTACTGTAAAACTTCTGTACAAACTGTATACTGATATAAGTAGCAGTACCCCAATAAATATAATAACTATGCACTGAACACAAAAAATAAATAAAAATAAAAATCAAGAAACTGTTTTCACTCAGATGTTGATGGCAAATTTCACAAACAGAGACACTGTAGCAGCAAGTATTGCTAAATTCTAGCTATTAATGCAGAACAATTTTTTGTAATACAGGAAGTGGAATGGGTTTATGTATACTCTGACAATCTCATGGCAATTCATAACTATTTGATTTAGTGTTTAATTCGTATGACTTTATACGATTTCATTCGTACAATTTAGTATGATTTACTCATCACCCAATGACGGTTGGATTTAGGGGCGAGGTAGGGTGCCACGTCTCCTTTTTAAATCGTACATCTACGTACGACTGAACTCGTACAAATTTGTACGAATTAGCCACGGTTTATTTAAAGGGTCAATTAGTTTCTTGTTTTAGGCATTGAAACCAAACTGTTTTTGTATAATCTACTTTACATCTTTTATACTCTCTTTTACATTATGTGCCTATTGCTGTTTTGTTTATTATGTCCGTACTGCTTGTTTGTATCTTGTCTAAAAAGCACTTAGTGCAGCCCTGTTGCCATTTGGAAATGTGCTATGTAAATAAAACGAACTCGAACTTGAACACTAAACTGACAAAACATATAATAGGTTTGTTTTCTTGTGAGATCAGGCTTATGTACTCCTATGTATTCCTCAATGTAAAACTATGTCTTGTTCCAGACACTACAAAAGACGCCAGCACAATAAATCAAACACCTGTCTGTCTACTGCATGTACAAAAGAAAAGTATACTCTAGTGGAGTAAAAACAATGCTTTTACATTTTAAACATCACATTTTGAATATTTGAAGTATAAAAAACTAAAATAGCATTGCTGTTACATTATTTATTGTTAATATGTATTTATTTACAATATATCTAACAATTACTTTATCATGTAACCACTGCCCTAATTTAAAAAGGGAATCACAATATACACTGTAAAAAATGCAGGGTTCCACAAAATTCATTCATGTTGTCCCAACACAAACTGATTAAGTGAACTAACAAATTTAAGTAGATTAAACATAAAACAATTAAGTTGTCCCAAAGAAATCTCAATAATTGTGTTGTTATTTTAAATATGTCTGCTTATTTTAAATTAGTTTAAACAAGCAATAAAAATAATTTTGAGTCTAAGACTAAATTACTTCAACTACAGAACATTTTGAAGAATACTGGAAACCAAATTGTTACCCCTACTGCACAGACCAAATTTTATTTATTTATTTATTTTAAGAAGAACAAAAGTCATACAGTTTCAAAATTACACGATTCATTAGTAAATGATGACTATATTGTTCAATGTACTCAGATTAAACTGGCAGACACCATTCAAAAGTCACATTTGAATGAAATTTGAAGTTCCCACAAAATACCCTCCACTATCCAGACAGATATGCGTCCATTCATTAGCAAGGACTGATGTGATATTTCCTGGGAAGGTTTTTTTATGCCATGCTGCCATAGACGCAAGATGCCACCATGGTCCTTCTAAGTGCCCTTTAATGCTGTCTCTAATATATCACATATGGTCTTGGGATTAAGCAGAAGACAGACAGGAACACACATAAAACAGAGGGCCCGAACAGTGGCTGCACTCCACAATGACACTTTTAGGGGGCTGGAACCCTTAATTAAAGCTCAGACGTGAAAAGGGGCCGCAGACAGAGAGGAGAGCAGAAGAAAAGCAAATGAGATGGAGTCCTCCAGACTGTCTGGGAAAGAGTGTGGGAGCATGTTGCCCCTTGTGCATGTGTGCACGTGTTTATTAATTTAAAAGAAGGGGGGAGGGGGGTGACTTATATCATAGCAAATTGTTAAATGCGTAGAGCAATACTTCACAAACTTGCTGTTTCATGTTAAGCCCAATGCTGTAGAGAAATCTCCGAAAAACTAATCAACATACATATTTGAACACATACTGCACATACACACCAGTTTTCTGTCTGAGAAGCACAAAGAGTAGGGGTGAAAGGTCAAACAAGCACACTACTATGGCTGGCTTTCTCATGCTAATGGCCATACCAATGCACACCCCCCGCCCTTCGGTTCTGTGTGATGCAGTGTTTCGGGGGTCCCTGATGGACACTGGGCAACATCCTCCATGAGCATTCTGGGAAATGGGTGGTGACTGACGGTATGTGTCAGGGATGTACAAAAAAGTGAAATATCGTTTAGCTGCGTGGGGAGAGTAAAGATGACAGGCTGAGACATTGGAGACTTTTGTGAAAAGCCGGAACGTCTAGACAGGAATGAAAGATTTTGGAGGCCCCGCTCAATAAGATCGGATTGTTTCTTTCAAACGAGTCGTGCTTGCGAATTACACACGGACAGGAAAAGACTGAGCTGCGGGAGATTATATAAAAGATGGGAAGTGTTTTTTTTCCAAGCATCAAAACAATAAAGTGCAATACAACTCCTCTTTTTTATTATTTGGCTCCTGATTCTGAATCTTTTTCTTTGTAAAAATGAATCACTTTTTACCATTATTTACAGAACATGGTTTACAGTAAAATAGCATTCAGTTTAATACACTCAAAAAGTGCTGCTTGTTTAAACTACTTATTCAAAACAAGTTGAAACAACACAATTCTCAAGGTATTTTTGAGACAACTTAATTGTTTTATGTTCAATCCATTTAAAATTGTAAAAACGATTAAATTAACTTAATTGATTTGAGTTGGGGACAACATGAAGAAATTGTGTGGAACCCAGCATTTTTTACAGTACACTCAAAAAATGATGTTTGCTGTTTATTCAAACAACTTATTTAAAATGAGCTGAAATTACACAATTCTTGTGTTTTTTTGGGGGGACAACTTATTTGTTTTATGTTCAATCTGCTTAAATTTGTAAAAACAAATAAGTTAACTTAATTCCTACATGTTGGCCTAACACAAATCGAGTCTAAAGTTTACAGACAAAAAATATTGTCAGGCATATTTAAGACAAGAATAATTTGCAGACTATTAAAACATACAGCTGTGTCCCCCCATCCCCCCAACAAAAAATAAAACTTCAACTTTGCTTGTCATTTAAAATTTGTATGCTGCCATTCTTCAGTCAATAAACATTTACCTTTTTGTCAGATTCGAGAGGGTTTTGAAGAATCTTGCACTTTATAGACAAGCATGATATAAAGTAGGGCTGCACAATATATCGTTTCAGCATCGTTTTCGCAATGTGATCATCCGCAATAGCAGTGGTGTAAAGTAACAAATTAAAAATACTCAAATGACCGTAATTGAGTAGATTTTTCAGGAAATGTAATTTAATAAGTATTAAAAATGTGTACTTTTACTTTTCCTTGAGTACATTTTTAGTGCTGTATCGGTACTTTTACCCCACTACTTTCCTTCAACCTGCAGTCATTATTTATTATGTCCTGTCAATCCTGTGAATCCTGTCCAATCAATTTGCACATAGAAAGTAAATCACATCTAAACTACCTTAGGACATGCAGCAAACTGTTTGAAAAAGTGTCCAAGAAGATACTTTACACACAATGACCCAGAGACTGTTTAGACTAAATGTCATGATGTCATGATGAGAAGATGATGGATTTTTAATGTATGATGACCGAAATGGCCTTAAACAATAACTAAATGCAGTACAGAATGTTACGTTTACACACAAAAGCACAAATTAGAAGTAAACGCATCAGCCGTTCAGAGCATAATACTCCCTACACTTGAGTACTATTAAAAGAGCTTTTTACTCATACTTTGAGTAATATTTACAACAGAAACTTTTACTCTACTTGAACAAGATATTTGGGGTACTTTTACTTGAGTATGATTTTGTAGTACTCTTTCCACCACTGCTCAACAGTTACATCGAAGGATATATGCAATGATGAGTTTGTGTTATGATTTATAATTTGCATGTGTTTTTGATGCCTGCGATTGTAGAATGATTTTAAAAACATACCATGTGTGACCTTAACTACGATTAGGGTATATGCGGAAGGACTTTTAATTTGTCAAGCCTGGGTCAAGCGCTTCCAGTGAACTGTATACCATCTTCACTGGCTGAGTGACATCCAATATAAAGTGGGTCTCAGCTTGTACAAGAAGCATTGCATTAAATTACAAAAATATGTTTATAAAATATGAACATTTATTTCACCCCAGTATATTCAATGGAGCTTCTGCGCTAGCCTGCTAATTCTGACTGGCACGTGCGTGTGAACGGCTTTTTATCTTGTTTTAAGCTTGAGCAACTAAATGAATGCCAGTCTATTTAACTGATTATATTTTAATTACACTACAACATTGATGCTTTAAAAGAAACCTTATAAAATGGAAAAAAGTCACATTAACCGTTCACCGGAAATGTATCAGTATGGGAAAAAGCACTAGCTCTGCATATACCCTATTTTATTCAATTATTTTTATTTTCATCATTCAGTTTCTGTACTTAAATACTGTTAGACTTGGGAAAAGATAAAACACTTTATTTTAATTGTATCCTTTTCTTGATTGTATTTATAGATTGTTAGGCATGAAAATTTTTACAACATATGCAAATACAGAAATGCACTGCAAATAGCACAGACCACAACAAAAATGTGTCGGGAGACCCCAAAAAGTTTTTAGATTGTTTATTAAATTTTATTTGAGATGCAAATAGTAAACATTAATTCATCAGTCTCTGACTAAACATGTGCATTAAAATACTCACAACACATGCAAATACAGAAATGCACTGCAAATACCACAGATCACAATGAAAATGTGTTGGGGGACCCCAAAATGTTTATAGATTGTTTATTAGATTTTATGGAGATGCACTCCCACTGCAGAATCATCCCAATCGATCTAACATTATAAATTCTTTCCAAATAGAGATATTAAGTGATCTGGTGAAACTGTATTCATATCACAATATATATCGTAAAATAATAAAATATTGCAATGTTACATTTTTCCAATATCATGTAGCCCTAATATAAAGTATAAATACACACAAAGTTTATAGATACCATGTTGAGCACTGCACATATATTAACAGCTAAATAATCTTAAGCCACACATCTCTAACTCTAACAAAAAACTATTCTATAAAGCCAAAATGTAGTCTCAAAATATGACGTAGCCTACAAGTTTAAGTGCACACACCCCTTACAAATCATTAGAGACTGATGAAACCATGTAGGTTGGGTGATTAATTGAAAAGTAATCGAAATCAACATTCCGAACTAATAATCGATCTAATTTTTCCAGGTCAATTTTTTCAATTACTTACCTTACGGTGTGTGGAATCACGTGGCCCTGCTCTGTTTGTTACTATTGTGTTACTTTGCACTACATTGACGATGATTGGATGCTGCGCCAGAGATGCCTTGTGATGGCATATTTTCTATTATATCAAAATTATTATCGAAATTTAAATATTTGTTGACAGAAGATGCAAGAAATGCACTGTTTAAAATATTATTTACAGGATATGCAAGAGTTGTTTTATTTAGAAGAGATGCTGCTAATTTTCTTCTTTTAAAATGAAAAACATTGAAAACAATTGATTTTGTTTCCAAAAGTTATTTATTTTCATTTATTTATAAGAAAAAAGTGACTGTTGGTTTTAGGCAATGTGTGTTTTAATTTCAGTTGTTCAATGTTGATATTAAACAAATAATCATAGATAGTAGATAGTGTGTTTCCTTCAAATATTTTAAAATCAAGTAATGCACCCTCCATTCAAACATCTCTCACTTGTAATATGTGAGCATATTTACAAAACCTATCAGTGTACTACGAGGGTAAAAAAATAAATAATTAAATAAAATAATCATTAATTAATTGTAATCGAGTTAAAATGTTCAATTAATCAAGATTTTAATTGTAGGCCAAATCACCCAGCCCTAAAACCATATATAAAGTGATAACAGATCAAAGCAACAAAGATCAACAGGGCATTTCTCTATTGTAATTACTTTTATGCACACAGCCAACCTGTGAATTCAGTAGGCTACTTCCTAATCATCATCTAATAATGATAGGGGGTGTAGAATTTTTTTGCTGACTTTGAGCCAACTTCTGTGAGGAAAAAATAGATATTCATTAACCTAAACTGTGCGCCAATTAAGCTTTAATAGCCAGGAAACAGTTAGGAAACTGGAACCTCACACTTCCTTAATTCCCTCACAACTTAATCACCGCTTTTAAAGTAAAACACACATATATAATTTTAATCACCAGCTTAATTACAGCTGCTAAACGCGTGATGCCTTCAAAGAAACAGTCTACATAACTTCATAATCAATGTATTAGCGGTTTCAGACGCTGTCATTGACGTGACAATGCGTGAAATTGTAATGAAGCGAATCCGCGCGCAGCCGCAGGGCGTGTCTGGAAAGCCACAAAGAGCGACTGGTTTCTTTCTGTGGAAACCGTGATGGAAACGGTCTGGAATGAACGGGTTAATACCACCAACTTGGCGGACAATAACTTATAGCAGAGACACATAACAGTGATTGAATTAGACACTGACTGGTCGGTTTGCCTACATCAACCACGCAAGTCAAAATCCACCATGCCAGACACATTTAAATCAGGGGTGACCAAACTTTTTCTTATGAAGGGCCAAAAACCAAACTTGATTGAGGCTAGTGGCCGAAGGTAAATATTTGCCATAATTTATTTAATAATGTTTAACAGTGACTAGAAAACACTGCCTTAGGCATTTTTTTAACATTTTATAATAAAGTTACAAATAATAAATAAACAAACCAATCATTTATACCAGAATTATTACACTAGTTTTTGCCTTGATTTGCTCACCGATGTCTTCCGCAAAGTCCTCTATCAGCCGACAGAATTTACATTGTAAAATAAAAAAAAGATTCATTTACAACATTTAATTGAAACATATCATTCCTGTTTGCTCTCAAAAAAGTAAATAGCAAGCAATAAAACAAACAAACAATAAAAAAGGTTACGTCAAATTAGTAATGCTGATCTCTGTGTTAAAGGCATTCGTCCCATCCCTGTCCATCATTCTCATTCTCCTCTCGGGTGGGACGGTGGGCCAAATCAAATGTTACAATGAGCCAATCTCTGGTTTAAATACTCCGCAAGACAACTAGACGAATAAATTACACAAACACTTATATGCACGCTTAGACTGCATCAGCCCACACTACATCGTTGTCTATTTTTATATCACATAGGCTATTACAGTAAATTGTGCTTTGGTGCATCATTAAACCAGGATGTGTTTGTTTTCATACTTTAAATAGAGGGTAAAATGATTATAATCATCGTGCACATTAAGAGTTGGGGGGTATGGACCAACTGATTGCATTAAATGAAATAAAACGAAATTTAAACAATAAATGAAAATAAAACAAACAGGCCTGGCCATATGTGTGAGTTTTCCTTAATTATTTTTATATTAGTTAGAAGGGAAAAGCCTTTGCTCTTAAAAGCTCTAATGCAAAAACTAAAATGAATGCATTACCCAATTACACGTTTTTTTCCTCCTTTTTTATTTTCCGTTACTTTGATTTAGACATAATTGGGCAGCCATACATTCTCAGTGTGTAAACTACTAGTGTGTGTGTGTGTGTGTGTGTGTGTGTGTGTGTGTGTGTGTGTGTG
>CAIGQZ010033112.1:14044083-14056126 GCA_903798205.1 Danio tinwini
GTGTGTGTGTGTGTGTGTGTGTGTGTGTGTGTGTGTGTGTGTGTGTGGAGAGAGAGAGAGAGAGAGAGATAGGGAGAGAGGCGCCCTCATTAGTGCGCGCGCGCATCTTAATTTTTTCCTCCGTGCACCGAGGAATTATGTGACGTCAGCCTCAATTAACAACACAGAGGGTCACTGGGATTAAAACACAGGCTAGCAGTTCTCACAGATTCCCTCGCATCAAAGTAAAGCGCCTTTGTTTACTGCGCCTCTTCGGCCGCACTGTGCGCATTCTATACACTGCAGGACCCAATTAAAACCGGAAAATAGTAAATGAAGGCAATGAGATCATTCACGGATCCGCTGATATTCGTTCCAACCAATCAGAGAGAGAGACAAATAAACCCAGTTATTTTCTAAACGCAAATACGGTTTGTGGTTGGGAGGGGACGTAGTTTCGAGTCAATCAAACATGAATATATATTTAAGGGTATATTTCGTTATGATAGGCTATTCGTTGCATTTTGGTGGCCTATTGAATAGCCTATGGGATTTAAATTTATGAAGGTTTTAAGTCTGTTCGAAGGCTTTATCTGCAGAGCTGCTAAAAGTGTGATATTTAAGATTTCCTACATTTGGATTCTTTTTTTATATTATAAATCTAATCTAATAATATTTCGTTTGAATGTAAAGTATATAAACCCACCTTTTTGTAGGCTATAAGCTTCTTAATCTATACAGATTTGTTTTTGTGAACTATTTTAAGTTACTTAATGTTTAGAATTATTCGAATAAGGTATAAAAGCAACAATTATTATTATTATTATTGTTGTTGTTACCATCATTACATACTACCACTAAATCATCATCTAATTATTAAACAGTAGTGAAATACATGTTAAATGAAGCTAAAACAATTTCACTAACCAGATATCTGTATGATGCAAGACTGGTCACAAATTTTAAATCGTGCATTATAATTTAAGAGTCTAAAAAATCAATTTATTCAGGACAACTTGTAGGCTATTTAATGTTTGTTAATTTTATAAACATAGCGATACATCACTGGGGAAAACAGACGATAAAAAGGAAAGCCAGACACTCCTAAATCAGTCCAAAAAATTGATTAGCCTACCTGCTGTATAACATCTGTCTACAAATGAAATGGGCTAACTCAGTTTACATGATAAAGACAATATAGGAAACATATTTACAGCCGCGGGTAACTTCAAGTTAACATTTTTTTTAAATTCTCGAGTTATTTAGAAACCCACGTCTGTCTGAACTGGTACTTTATAACAACTAATTTGCAACGCCACAGAACATTGAAATCCTGAAAGCTCCACAAAAGCTATAAAAAACCCCTATAGAACCTTAATATCTTCACATCATGTGAGTGACATCAAAAGCTTGGAAGAGAGTGAGGCATCTAGTGAAGCAAGAGCAGGAGAAACATAAGCCAGAGAAGTGAAGCTAGCAAGATGATCCACCACAACGCCGAAGCGTGGGCTCGCCCTTACACTTTTTTTCCTGGTTTCATGTCAAACGAAGGGTGGCTAATGAGAGACGACAAGCGACTGACGAAGGGACGAGTGGTAATTGGCATGGAGTCGTGGGAAACCATAAACAAACAGCTGCCAATGGCATTTTGTTTTTTCTCATCCCTTATAGCGGTGAAAAGACTCAGAAGCGGAGCTGCTCACTGGCAGCTGGGAGTGGAGCGCGCACGAGAGGCCCAAATAACAAGCTTAGGGATTATATGGCGTGCCACTGGCATTACACATCACAGGATCACGAAAACGCACGATTAAATATTCACTTATCCGAAGGATCACCGAGAAAAGTCGTGAGTTGTCCACCATAACCGCTGCTCATGAAAAATACGTAGGCCTACCTGATTCACGACGGACGCCATTTTTGAAATTTCCCAACGCAGTGTTGTGGATGTTGACTATTCGTTTAATTCGGTAATTAATTAAGAAATGAAAAAATGTGAAACCGTTTTTAATTAAAAGTACAATAAATAAATTGTAAATAAATAATAAATAAAAATGTGAAGATTAATAAATACATTTAAAATATCACAAAGTTACTAATATCAGTGAAACGTTTATTTTATTAACTCTGAAAATAATTTATCCTGATAACATTTTATTTGAAAATGTGAGTAAAATTAGGTAGATATAAAACCTTTAAAATAAATAATACGCAGTGACATAATACTTAATTTACAGAGAGCAGATGCAAATTAGGGCATGAAAACATAAATCCTAATATGAGTTGCCAGTCTATTACGTCAATTCTTTTTACTGTGGAAAGCATCAATAATCTTTTTATTATTTGGAGTTGAAAAATGTGATCATTATCATCTTATGCTATTAGTATAAGCAGGGAAGTTCATAATACACCATAGCTGATTCACATGAATAGCTTTAGGGCAGCAGTGAATGAACTGATATATGAATGTTGGTTTAACCTCACAGTGGGATGGACATATCCTTAATCAGTCATAAGGTGGATGTTAAACATAAGGAGGGGTCCCTGGGGTGTGCCCTCGGGGCATATCCCTCCCTTAGCAAGCCCCGTTATCCTTGTGACCTGCTTGTCCTTGCCTAACAGGGTCAAGCCTCCAATTAGCCAGAGATCAGAGGTCAGGGTCCTCTCCTCTAACATATGGCTATATATAGGCTGATGACCTGCTCCTCGACAACAGGTCAAAGTCAGCCGTGAAGGGTTTTGTACTCTCACGCAAAACTGATGGGGTTTTGGTTGGTCCCATTTGTAGGCTCTATGATTTCTTATTTTTCACAAACAATTTTTTCTTGCCTGAATATTTTTGTTGCTAATATGATTTTTAATGTGATGATAACCACCACAAATCTCCTCACACGTCTTCTCTAGTGTTTGGAAATGGACAAATTGTGCCCCAAAAAAGTGAAATTCTTTCACTGCTACACAGAATTATGTTTTGTTTTTAGAAGGACCGAATTAAATGGCTGATTTCAGCTGATTTCAGAAGGGATTTACACAGAATGAGAAGATATTAAATTATATTTGATAACAAACAGTATTCTGCAATTTTTACTTAAGATTTGCTGATTTGAATAAAAATTTGATATCATATACATCATTAATTTATAACTGAATGTGATGAGGCAAATAAACGTCATATTTTTGATCTATACCATACAAATAAAAGATGATTTTTAGACTGTATTGACAAAAGTATTACTTCCTCACTAGAGCTAGAAAAACAATTCTTTTAATTGTTCTATTTTTTTACACTTTATCTTTTATCTGACTTTTTCATAAGCCCCATAATGCTTTATGTGAATTATAGGAGTAACTTCTGTTAAACCATAAAACAAATCTGTGAAATGATAATTAAAAAAAATTTGGGTACAGTTAAGCTCACCTTATTTTTCTCTTTAATTATTAAAATTAACAAATTACTTTTCTCAGACAATGAATAACCCCAAAAACTCAAAGCAAGTGTTTCTGCAGCAACATTGTGGGCATGTTAAATATAAGTGTACTGTAGGGAATAAAATAATCAACAGAAACAAAACATTCACTGTGAACTCAAAATAACTATCACAGATTATCTTGTGATATGTTAACATACAGTACCAAACCCAAAAGGAAAAAGCTTTCATCATTTACTCACCCTTGACTTGTTTCAAAGCAGTTTGATTATTTATTTTTCTGTTGAACGCATATTTTGAGATATTTTGAAAAATGTTGGAAACCTGTAACCATTGACTTCCATATTATTTGTTTTTCCTACTATGGATGTCAATGGTTACAGTTTTTCTACAATCTTCAATTGTTTTAATATATATATATATATATATATATGTATGTATATATATATATATATTGTGTGTGTGTGTGTGTGTGTTAAACAGAACAAAAACACTTAAACTAGTTTGAAACAAGTCAAGGGTGAGTAAATAATGAAAGAATTTTTCGGTCACACTTTATTTTGATGGTCCGTTTGTTGAATGTAAGTTACATTGCATCTACATGCCAACTAATTCTCATTAGATTATAAGTAGACTGTTAGGTTGGGGTTAGGTTTAGTGTAAGTTGACATGAACTTGCAAAGTTTCTTATAGTCAGTTAAATGTCTGTTGAAGGAGCATTACCAGCCGATATTAAGCAGACACTCTACGAATACTGAAAAAGGACCATCATCTTTTTGGGATTAGTACTGTATGCTAACGTATCACAAGATAATCTGTGGTAAGAGTTTTTAAGAATTCACAGTGAGTGTTCTGTTCCTGTTGATTATTTTGTTCCCTACAGCACACTTATATTTAACATGTCCACTATGTTGCTGCAGAAACACTCACTTTGAGTTTTTGGGGTTATTCACTGTCTGAAGAAACTAATTTGTTACATTTAATAATTTCCTTTTAATATGCGATTGCTGAACTATGAGAAAAATAAGGCGAGCTCATTGTACCCAGTTTTTTCATTTTTCCTTCAGGTTAGTCCCTTTATTATTCAGGGGTCACCACAGCGGAATGAACCACCAACTTATCTAGCATATGTTTTACGCAGCGGATGCCCTTCCAGCTGCAACCCAGTACTGGGAATCACTATAGACAATTTAGTTTATTTAATTCACCTATAGTGCATATTTGTACTGTACATATGGTTACAGAAAAAAAAAAGATCCAAAGTTGGCAGCATGGTGGCGCAGTGGGTAGCACGATCACCTCACAGCAAGAAGGTCACTTGTTCGAGTCCCAGCTGGGTCAGTTGCCGTTTCTGTGTGGAGATTGCATGTTCTCCCCATGGAGGCGTGGGTTTCCTCCGGGTGCTCCAGTTTTCCCCACAAGGAAATGGCCGTAGTGTATGTGTGTGAATGTAAGAGTGTATGGGTGTTTCCCAGTGTTGGGTTGTGGCTGGAAGGGCATCCGCTGCGTAAAATATATGCTGTATAATTGGTGGTTCATTGCGCTGTGGCGATCCCTGATTAATAAAGGGACTAAGTCGAAAAGAAAATGAATGTATTGTATTGAATGTGCATTGCTTTTCTTATTATTTACCAAGAAAGAATTAAGAAAGAAAATGAATGAATGAATGATCCACAGTTGCCATTCTGCCAAATTCTGTACTCAGCATTGCTTGCTTCATAAAGTTAAAAAGGAAAGACTGTGCATTCCCAATTCTTACATATGCTGAACAAGCAAAAGTCAAGCACAAAAACGAGCAGAAACAGATTTTGTCATCAACCTGTCATATTAAAGATTTCAATCTATACATAGAAATGATCTGTCTATCAGAGGGATTTCAAAAGGGCTGTCTAAATTTAATTCACTGTAATTAATTTTGAATCCCAAACCTTTTTTGTGTATGTGGGGTTTCCATACAATCATCAATGCTTGTCTTCATGTGACTGACGAAGGCAAAAATACTGCACCCTGTCATAAACGACATAGCTTGCGATATATATCCAGCAGTTTGGGGTTTAGGAGGAAAACGTTAAAAGGGCACAATTGAGCCAGTCAGGCATGTTCTGTGTATTCACTCGGCGTGGGCGTAATTCCTCAGAACACTTTTCCTTTGATTTCTTTCAGTTTTCACAGTGTCTCTCGGATGCCAATAATAGACTTGTCTATCAGCCTCTCCCTCCCTTGGAGTTAATTGGAGCTGCAGAGATTCAGACCAAGCACTGAAATTTGATTCATCATTGGATCACTAGATTATTAGATTAATCCTCCCCAAGATTAATGCCCCACCTGGACCCCCTTTATCCCCCTGCCAGGTTGTTCTGCCTCTTCAATGCACCTAACGGCCCCTGGGCCCTTTGATAGGGCTGACCTATGTCTTTTCACATAGAGATTTCACCAGGGTGCTCTGGGAAGTGTGTGTGAGCTCATGTCCAACCGCCGGGGTTGTTGATTTACTGGGGCCTTTCACAGAAATGCATGTTGAAAATATGGTGCTAAAATTATCCATTATTTCAGAATAATGACACATACATATTGTTTTAATTCTAAAGAAACCATGTGGATCTAAAACATTCAATGCGTTTTTTATTGCAGTCCAGCAGTGTTGATATTGTTTTAAT
Source organism: Danio tinwini (assembly GCA_903798205.1). NCBI lineage: Eukaryota > Metazoa > Chordata > Actinopteri > Cypriniformes > Danionidae > Danio > Danio tinwini. The sequence goes on from CAIGQZ010033112.1 coordinate 14,050,145, forward strand.
AGCATTTCCCTGTTTTACTGTATGGTTCAGAATGTCCTTTCACAGATGCACATTATAACTTAAAATCATGCAGAACAGTTCAGTGACTGAATGGTCCAATAAGAAATGCTTGATTCAAATAAAATTTGCCCAACACCAATAGGTTCATATTAAAAAATAAAATAATTGCAAATGTTAACAAGTGTTTGAAATGTCAAATCAATTTTGCCTGACATATTTCTTAAAAAAAATAAAAAAAACATAGATTAAGTTAACACTAGTGTCATTAGTGTAAATTGGTCACACTTTACAATTAGGCTATTGTTAGTTATTGAGTATGAACAATGCTTATACAGCATTTATTAATCATAGTTCAACATTTACTTTTGCATTATTAACATCCAAATTCATTCTTGTTAACATTAGTTTATGCACCATAGGCCTTCTGGTGGTTCGAAAGACCCACCCCTCACTGACAAAGGTCCAGAATTTGTCCCATACATGAGCTTATTTGTCCTCTTTTGACTGCTATGCCTTAATAAATTGTGAAAATAATCCTTTGAAGAAGGCTTTAACACCAAGCAGAATCATGTGTTGGCTGTCACTTCAGCACGACTGAGAAAAGTTGAATGTGCTGGCAAGTTTGTTATTTAAATTAATGATATTTAAATGTCCATAGGCTACACTTTTTAATTTAAAACTTTACCAGATTCCTTTTTTTTCTAATGATATATCATGTAATAAATTTGTATTTTAAAAATAAGCATTTATTAATATTTCTTAATTCTAAATCTTTTGGAAATGTTTTTGGAACATCAAAAAGTGTGGTTATAATGACCTTCCAACAAGCTAATACAGCAAAAAATAGAGCTTAAAATGTCACTAAAATGCAAACCTTATAATTAAATAGAAAATCAGGGAAATAACTGCAAGAAGGTCCACTTTATAAGAAAAAAAAGAACCACCCTTTCACCAGGCTGGCTACGGGCCTGCACCATGAGTTAACATGAACTAAAAATGAACAAATTTTTGTTAATAACATGAACAAATAATGCAATAAATGAATTGTTAATTGTTTGTTCACACTGTAAAACAATCTGTTATTTAACTTTTTTTTTTCGGTATGGTGCCGGGAAAAAAACGTGTAATAACAGCCGTTAAATCACAGACATTTACTGTAAAATATCAGGCGGTAAATTACAGAAATTTTAATTTAAGAAAATTTCAGAAATTTAACGTCTGTCATTTTACGGTAAATGTCTGTAATTTAATGGCCGTTATTTTACCGTTTTTTTCCGGCACCCTGCCGGACAAAACTGTAAAATAACGATTTTTTTTTCAGTGCATCCTAGTAAATGCATTTGCAAATGCAACTAATACAACTTTATTGTAAAGTGTTACCAATAAATTTTGACTGATACTCTGAACACAAGCAAACACAAACTATTAGATTTTAGTTAAGCGTGTCATTGCTTTAAATTGAAAAAAAAAACTTAAAAGCCATCCTGTGGCCAATGGATTGCAGAAATGACTAGCAATCTTGCTTTGGAGAAGCTGACATACACTGTAAAAAGAAAATTACAAGATTTTTATAAAATATACCTCTTTCAACACTTTCTTAACCAGGTGGACCAAGTAAAATTTTTTGATGTTTGAGCTTTCAAACCCTTGTTGGTGTCTTATTGTATTGTTCAGATGTCTTCCATTTCAGCAAGTTTGTTTAACCAGCACACACTGGAAATCTGTGAAATGCAAGGTACAAAAATGTATTGAACATTGTTATTATTTATTTTTATTATGTACTGTTATTATTTGAATTTATGTAATTTATTTACATATTTATTTACACCCTTTAACCAGTTGTCTTTTTAGTTTTATTTATTTTTTATGTATTTTGTTCTGTAGTTCATTCAAAACCCAATAAATATATTTTGGGGGAAAAAAATTGATTGATAGAATTAAAAGTAATAGTACTGACACAAAATAGTATCACCAGTGTATAAAGTTCAAGTAAAATGTCTCTGACTTTTTAATGGTCAGATTCATTCATTCATTTCTTCATTCATTCATTCATTCATTCATTTTCTTTTCAGCTTAGTCCCTTTATTAATCTGGGGTCGCCACAGTAGAATGAACCCCCAACTTATTCAGTATATGTTTTACGCAGCAGATGCCCTTCCAGCTGCAACTCATGACTGGGAAACATCCATACACTCTCATTCACACATACACCACAGCCAATTTAGCTTATCCAATTCACCTATACCACATGTTTTTTGGACTTGTGGGGGAAACCAGAGCACCTGGAGGAAACCCACATGAACAAACCCAGCCAAGGCGCGAACCAGCAACCTTCTTGCTGTGAGGCGATCGTGCTACCCTCTGCTCCACCGTGAAGCCCTTTAATGGTCAGATCTTAAGCAAACTGTAACACTACAGTGCTTAAAAAGTAAAATAATAACTTTTTTAATAATTAACTAACCACAAAGCATTAAGTGTTTGAAAATCATATAATTTTGCAAAAAATAAACATATAAGACTGAATTAAATACCACTAAATTACAGAAACAGATTAACTTGAACGTTCCAATCTGACTTCCAGCTCCAGATCCAGTCTGAATCGACACAAACCCAGTATCTGCTGCTGCTGCTGCTGTCAGGGCCAGTGAGTTGCACATCTCTTCACAGCAGAGAGCGGCGTGGCACAAAGAGTCAGGCTAATGAGGCTTGAGTGGCACTGGCACATACAAAACGCTTGGCATCTCTTGGCAAGCACAACCTTCTATCTCACTGCTCTCTCTCTCTCTCTCTGTATTTTTCTCTCATCATCGCTTTTGCTGGCTCTTTCCGCCAGGCCCATGGTTTCCTGGCAGCAATGCCCGTCTCTGTATGCCATCCTGGGAGGCGTCATATCCCCTCCAGAGAGCTGGCCCCTGCGGCTGATGGAGCCTTTCAGTCCAGAGAATGGGGGCATTGTGAGGGATTGTGGGTCATGGCCGGAGTAGGCGGCAGTTTGCTCATATACAGGCCCCTCACACACTCGCACGGGGCGCTTAGAACTGAGAGCCAAAGATAGACATCCAACCTCTCAGCCTTAAAAATGCCTCCTCAGGAAGTAGCTGTGTGAGAAAGTGTGTGAGAGGTGCATGGCAACACTGGAAGTATGCTCGCAAGTGTTTCTTTTGAGCCTTTAAAAAGCTCAGAAAGAAACAATTTTACGCCATTGTGTTTGTGTGTGTGATTTGGTGCCTGCATACATGCATTCACTGCATCCATGTCTGTTAGAGAAAGCAGTTGATCACTGTTTCTTTGAAGGTGCAGTGGTTATACAGTATGTGATTTACATTACTAGTAATACATTTGGTAACACTTTAGTTTAATTACCAACTTTTTTACTATTAACTATTGGCTTATTACCTGCCTATTATTAATATTTTGGCTGGTTATTAAGTACACTAAAAAATGATTACTGCTGCTTGTTCAAACTACCTGTTTAAAATGAGCTGAAACAACACAATATTTGTAATTTCTTTGGCCAATTTCTTTGTTTTATGTTCAGTCCACTTAAATTTGTAAACCATTAAGTTAACTTAAGCGTTTTGTGTTGCAAGAACATTAAGGAATTGTGTTGGTCCAACTACCTGGTTAGGGGATTTGTAGTTCCCAGTATGCTTTGCATGGGATTGAATTAAAAGAGGGAATTGTTGACAATAAAAGTAATCATTAATTTATTTGTTTTCTTTTCAGCTTAGTCCCTTTATTAATCTGGGATCAGTTAATGAACTGACAATTTATCCAGCATATGTTTTACGCAGTGGATGCCTTTCCAGCTGCAACTCTTCATTGGGAAACACCTATACACTCACATTCACAAACATACACTATGGACAATTTAGCTTACCCAATTCACCTATATCGCATGTTTTTGGACTTGTGGGGGAAACCCACGCGAACATGCAAACTCCATAAAGATATGCTAACTGACCCAGCCAGGGCTCGAACCAGCGACCTTCTTGCTGTAAGTCGATTGTGCTACCCACTGCGCCGCCATGCTGCCCCAATAAAAGTAATTCTAGGTGTTTAAAGTTTATAGAAAGACTTGTTAGAGTTTAACCTTCACTTTAGTTTAAAGATTTAGAAGATTTTCATGTAAGGCTTTGAGTTTTGAGAATACCACCTCGCAGAAGCACCCGTGCTTTGGGTGTTGGCAGCTTAATTAGCAAAACTGCAGTTTGTTGCTTTGCTCAGCGAGCAATAACTGTCCTAAAATTACTTCTGAAATCAGCCTCAATCAACTTTAACTCATAAAATATGCTTAAAAATGTCTCGTAGTTCCCAGTATTGGGTTGCGACTGGAAGGGCATCCGCTGCGTAAAACATATGCTGGATAAGTTGGCGGTTCATTCCACTGTGGCGACCCCAGATTAATAAAGGGACTAAGCTGAAAAGAAAATGAATAAATGAATATCTCGTAGTTCATTTAGAATAACTTTGTGAGACTTCAGAATGTATGACACATAATAGTCATACATGATATTATCAGGCCTTTGAGTTTAAGTTAAATAAAAATATAAACGTATTTAAACTTTATTTGATAAAATCATGTTAGACCAACTCAATTGCCTTTAATTGTGTAAATAGTGTTTTTTAGTTGGTGCTAAACTAATTTATTGTATGAAATCCTTTCCTCAATTAAATTGAGTTCATCCGATGAGTTTTTTTTTTTTGAGTGTACATATTCTGCATGGTCTTATTTCACACCCAATTGCTTCCTTAACAATTGACATAGTTTAATAGTAAGAAAGAATATCTTAATAAAAAATTATATAAAACTTGTGGTCCCATTTTGTTTTAAGTACTTCAGGCTGTGAAATGTAATGTGGCATAACTCCATACATGTTTAAGCTGCTTATTTAAAATGCTGAATATGCACAATTTTAGATTTATTTGAAGGACAACTTAATTGCTTTATGTTCAATCCACCTAAAATTGTATGAACATTTAACATTTAACCGATCTGTGTTGGAACAACATTAAGAAATTGTGTGGAACCCAGCATTTTTTACAGTGTATGGTTTGACAAAATATATACAGCATCTTGCAAATGCAGTAAGCTGTTTTTAGATTTTTTTATTATTATTATTATTTTAGAAAAAATTAAGGCCATTCAGGCTGTAAAATGTAATGTGGTGTGTCTCCTGAAAGTATTATGAATCCTAAAAATTATGAATAAAAGAGCAAATAGAAGACAAAGGTTATGAAGGTTCATTTGAAGGTTATGGGTACAGTTCCCAAAGGAATGCAAGAACAAATAGAAATGAATAGGCCTGTACCATTAATGTGATGCAATTTTAGAATGATAAAAATCTAAGACAAAACCATTTGTGTTGTAAAATGTGATGTGGTGTAACTCCTAATTGCATAATCACTTTTTTGTACAGTTTATTTATTACTTTTTTCTGTTTGCATATTACACAGTTACAGAATAATAATATAGAGAAAGATCACTTTACATCCTACTCCCTCCCATCAATCCGCTCCCTAAAATAAAAAAAATAAACCAGAACAGCAAAAAAAAAAAAAAGGGTTATATGTTTAAATCAGGTAAAGTCTATGTTTAGACCATGATACTACTCCTGTACTAACAGACACCAAGGCATGTGTATGCATCTGTACACAGTGTTCAGGACAACGTCTAATCATCGGTGGAGCTCAGTTAGAAACTAGAGAAACGAGCACCTGCTCTCTCTCTCTCAAAGCTCACTCGGCTCCACCTAGTGGACAGAACGGCTCACACACTGGTTGAAAAAAACCCATTGACTGCATTTTCACTGGTCGAACACACACACACACACACACACACACACACACACACACACACACACACACACACACACACACACACACACACACACACACACACACACACACACACACACACACACACACACACACACACACACACACACACACACACACACACACACACACACACACACACAC
>CAIGQZ010033112.1:14074883-14098579 GCA_903798205.1 Danio tinwini
ATATATATATATATATATTGGGAAAAAAAATTCAACACGTCATGTTTTTTCCAGGGGACTAATATTTCCAAAGAACCCGTTGAGATGGAATTGAACCAGATTTTGGAAAAACTCAAACAATACAAACATAAAAAAACAAAAAAATATAGGAAAAAATTGTTATGTTTAATAACAATGGAATGACACACAGAGAATGTACTAAACTACTGAAATGTATTTAATACTTTATATCAGGGGTCACCAACATGGTGCCCTTACATGAGTTGCCCGCAGGCCTGTTCTAAAAAATAGCTCACCATAGCCACTTACCAGTAAGCTTCATCTAATATTTTTTGTAGCTATTATTTTTAAATCACATTGCATTGGTGTAAATGGGAAGGCAAAACTTAAAGACAGGAACGAATGTAATTTCCACTCTCTCTGATGTCAAATTTGGGGCAACTACAATGGTAAGAATAGTGTTGGCTACATAAAAAAAAAGCTGTAGATTTGTTTGACCCCTGATATAAATTATTAAATACATTTCCGTAGTTTAGTACATTCTCCGTGTGTCATTCCATTGTTATAAAAAAAAATCAAATTTTTTTTGTTTTGTTATATTTTTGTTTGTATTTTTTTTTTGATAATTTTAGTAAAATCTGAAAGTTGATTTATGTTACACAATTGATAATCTGTACAAACATGATACAACGTAGTGCATGATTTGTTAAAAAACGTTAGTGGTTAGTGAAAATATTGTAGAAGTGATCATTTGATAATGTAAATACTTGCAGAGATTTATAAAAATAAAGTGTTGCATATTGATATGTTTCCTACCTTGTTAAATCATTGTTGACAACTATTGTGAGAAATCATTAACATGATCAGTTTCTTTACATAGATGAATATAATTAATTCTTATCAATAATATATAATTAAAAGTAAATTGAGCAAATTTGTTTGAGAAGTGTGTATCAACTTGGTAGCCCTTCACATTAATCGGTACCCAAGAAGTAGCTCTTAGTTTCAAAAAGGCTGGTGACCCCTGCTTTATATAAAAGGCTTTTTTGGTGATGGCAGCTTAAAGATGACTCTCATATGGAGAATGAAGTCACATGAATAGCTCTGGTGTTTTTCACAGATTTCAACAAAGTGTAAAACACTTGATGGTTCTGTGGGTCTCGTTTATCAAATCTGATCTTTAATTTTGTATTGTATTTCTACTGGATTCAAGTCAAGTAACTGGCTGGGTCATTCTACAGCTTGACTTTCTTTTTCTGAAAGCATTTGAGAGTTTCCTTGGCTGTGCTTTGGATAATTGTCTTGCTTAAATGTCCACCCTGGTTTCATTCTCATTATCCTGATAATGTAGATGTTGAACTAAAGCAGCTAATATTAATTTACTGTACACTGGCGAATGCCTGAATAACTTCTGAGTGATTTCAGCTGCTGTCTGTGCTTTCGCTGCCATTTCACTTTCTTTATGTGTTCAATACTTTTTCCTGTGTAAATTAATTTTATTACACATAACTTAATTTGTAAACTAATTAGATTTGTTTTCTTTTCATATGTGTATTTCTTTGGTTAATATCAACATCTGGTGAAAATTTCGTCACCAACACCTTTCCCCCACTGTATATTGACAAGGACATGAACTCAAAAATGATTGATGAACAGTGTGTTTTTTTGGGGTAGAAATTCTTCACTCTTCATGTCAAAGGATTCATTAGAAATCATTCCAATGTGCTAATAATTTGTCAATGTTGAATACAGTTATTCTGCTTAATATTTTTTATGAAAGGTTTTTGTAATAGTTTTATTAGAACACAATTTAAGTAAGAATGTATTTGAACCAGATCAATGTAATGCACTCTTTATGTATAAAAATAACTGAACCCAAGCCAGTTTTATACATTTAATGCTAAATACTACTCAAAAATATTTATAGTGATACTCAATTCACTTGTCATTAGAAAGTACTGTACTAAAACATAAACATTTGGCATCCTGTGTAGCCTTACCTATAAACATACAGACGTGTATATTATGTGTAAACAGTATAGTAACACTAGAAAATGTCACAAAATTGGGGACATTGTCAAACCCACATCATCCCATTGGCAGGTTTAAATTGTTTCTAGATTAACAGGAATCATTTACACTATGAGGTTTATACAACACTACTGATAAAGGCGTACCTAGAAAAGCCATTTAACTGGCTCTAGGGCAGACAAGGGGAACTTCGAAGAAAACATACAAAAGGTTTCAAGAGGGATTAATCCATTATTGCACTGTTGTGGCTGAAGAATGATATGTCTACATGCTTTTTTAATAAAACAAACAAGAATCCTGCCACTGCTACTTTTAAGGTATTTCTTAAAAAAAAGTTTGGAATAAGAAAGAATAGAGGGGCCGGGGCTTGCACACATCTTCACAATCAAAAACTTACACCAGGCTGATGGTTTGAGAGCAGTGATTAGAAATATTATGCTCAAACAGATCTGAAGAAAAAAACGTACAAATTGTGTATTAAAGTAATTTTGCTTCAATTTGACTTTAAGGATAACAAAAATAATAAAAATAACTAAGAACTAAAAAGGCACAGCTTTCTGGTTTAACTCTGACCTGAAGATAAACCCATCATTTGCCTCCTTTGGTCAACAATGCATGACCTTTGATCTTGTCCACTTTCATTCTTAAATACTGTTACTGTCAAGAACACCAATAGTGGTGATGATTAAAGGTGATGAATACATCTGTAGGATATGCATACTACCTGACAAAAGGTCTTGTCGCCTATCCAAATTTTAGGAGCAACAAATAATAACTTTACGTCTAGTCAATCATTAGGTATCAGAAGTGGCTAATATGAAAGGCAAAGGCCATAAGATCACGCTTATTTTACCAAAATAAAATATGATCATGCCTTGATTTTTAATTATTTCATTAGGACAGTAAGGTCTGACTTTGCTTAGACAAAAGTCTTGTCACTTAACAGAAATAATATACAGTATAGAATATAAAGTCATGGTGCAGTGGAAAAAGAATTAATATTGTGTATGACTTCCATGAGCTTGGAGGACTGCATCCATACATCTCTGCAATGACCCAAATAACTTATTAATAAAGTCATCTGAAATGGCAAAGAAAGCGTTCTTGCAGGACTCCCAGAATTCATCAAGATTCTTTGGATTCATCTTTAATGCCTCCTCCTTCATCTTACTCCAGACATGCTCAATAATGTTCATGTTTTGTGACTGGGCTGGCCAATCCTGGAGCACTTTGACCTTCATTGCTTTCAGGAACTTTGATGTGGAGGCTGAAGTATGAGAAGGAGCGCTATCCTGCTGAAGAACTTGACTGATTTCTGTAAGAATCTTGGGTCCATGCAGGTTCCAATAGGTCTTCTGCAGTATTTGTGATGATTGGGATACAGTTCAACAGATGATTCATTGGAAAAATCTACCTTCTGCCACTTTTCAAATGATCATTATTTGTTGCTCTTACAACTGGGATTGACGACATGACCCTTGTCAGATAGTGTACCTGGTGTGACGTCATTTAGAATAAAAAGTGGCCAAAACAAAGTTAGCCAGCAGGTCAAAACAGCTTGCCAGAGTGAACTTTACAAAGAAAATGTACATAAAAAATTGTTTTGGCTGGTAAACCTCTTTAAACTACTATTGGTACATGGCAGTTATGTAATAGTTAGGTGTGGATCTGAGCATCCACCTTTTTCATGGAACTCTTCTCTGGTTCATTCTCTCTGTTCATTTGATGTTTAACACCTGGGAGTAAAATACAATATTAAGCAGCTGTTGTACAGTACAAAATTAAGTGCACCGTTTATCACGTTAATACTGTAAGGGAGCTTATTTCCACTGAGTGGTAAGTTTCAGTACTGTATACTCGGGTACGCATTTATTTACATTTTGTTTTCACTGCTAGAAGTAACAAAAAGGTGAACTGTATTGTACCATTTTTGGGACCATTTCGTAAGGGTGCCTAGCACAACTTTACTGAACTAAAAGTGTGGGGCTAGACTAGCTGCTGAATGCTATTGGTTTACAGAAAAATGTCACTTGTGTGTGTAACAAGTGCCATTTTTAGATCCACAGCCAAATCATGACACAATGATGGTGCATAGCAAAACACCATGCTCAAAAAAGCTTGCCAAGCTACAGCCACATGCGAAGAAGCAAGAACAGGATCTGCTGTATATCCTTCATTGTTGTTCAAGAAGTCGTTCACATGTTGGATGTGGAAAGTGTGAGGTGTGCCACTTCCTTTTTCCTTTTTTTAGTGTCTACCTATATCTGCATACAATTACATCTTCAATTAATTTCTCTAATTACAGTGTTGACCATCCCTTACACATTAATCTACCCTTAAACCTACCCATACCACCAAACCTGTTCCTGATCCTACCTCATGAGATACCAGAAGTGTTCTCCAATACATTATAAACACAGTAAGTACATTGTATTATTTTTTTGATGCAAGTACAAAGTAGTCAACACCACCTAACATAAAGTGGGACCCATTAAGCTACTGTGTAAAATGTGACAAGACTTGACTTAATTTTGAAGTGCAGTTAGATGCTTTCTTGACTGCTTATTTCTCGCCAATGTAGTTGTACTATTGAAATCAAACCAAGCAGCTCATATTTATAAATTTGTTGCAGCACAGGCTCACTGATTATGTTTACATGGTAATAATAAATGGTAATAAATTATGTTAATAATCCGATTTTAAAATGATTAAGGCAACACTCTGATTAAGAGTCTTATATGTAAACAGTGATTTTTGATTATTTTAATCCAATTAAGGTCATGATCGAACTAAACAAAAATCAAATTAAGACATGTGAAGTATACAGTGGCTGGGAAGTGCAAAACAATATTACAAAGTGTGAAAGCACGGTAAATTCGTGTTGTGGAGTACATGGCGTAAATAAAGTTTATGGTGACAGAATGTGGACTGCGGTCGAGGGATGTTTTGCCCGTTTTGTGGCAAACACATGAGCAGCTTAACGCGGTTTTGCTTTTTGTGTGGTCTGTGTTTGGAGTTTATAAAGGACCGGACCAGACAGAAACACTAGACATACTGCATCAATGTGTTCAATATTTTAACAAGAGCCACTTGAACGCTGTAATTATGGACATGATGTCAAGTGTACACGGTGTAAACATCTGCATGAAGATTCTTAAAAGTAAACTGAACGAAGCCGGTGTTACAGTTTAACTGGTGACCGTGTTAACTGGTGACCCTTTCCAGATGTAAACTATTCACGTTTGCCGATTGGCAGATTCGTCACTTTTTCACAGTAACAAAACATGCCCATACCAAATAAATATTCTTATTACTTGGTGTCAGTGTCATTGTAAACATTATTAATTTTAATATTTGTGTGGCAGAACAGTATATAACCAAAATAATGTTAATAAATAATTATAATTGATATGTCATCAACGGGATTCGAACCCAAGTCAAAAGGTTCAGCATGAGTATCAATAGACCTATCTAACTGAGCTATTCAGGACTAGATGTTGAAGCCGGTTTTGATATTTTTATCAGTCAACATATGCTGTGCTGTGATTGATTCCATGTACTTGCGTTTACATGTTTCTACAAACTCTTAATATTTTCTCAGTATAGCTCTAAATGACAAAATGATGTTTTATTGCACTTGGTCAAACCATGATTTTTATAGTTGTAGACTCATGTTAACCTGTGTCTACAAAGTCACGCGAGCTGATATTTTCCGGTGTGTGGTACATTCCGCGTCACTTCTGGTGTGTGGTACATTCCCTTTTCGTAAATTTGTTTCGGGACTGGTAAAAGTGTTTTGCGTCTTGTTAATATTTTCTAAAATGTAAATTTGTTTCGTCCTTGGTAAAATTGTTTTTTCTCTGTCATTGTGTTTTATGATAAGGTAAAAATGTTTTTCAAAATGTAAATTTGTCTTGAACTTTGTAAAAGTGTTTCACATTTTGTAATATTGTTTTGCACTTCCCGGCCACCGTAGAAGTATGCCGACTTTAGTCGCATTATTGAAGTGCAGTGCAGACATGTAAACACCACAATCAAACTATTACCTTCATTTAGGATTTTTGCTGCATTTGGATTGGGTTGGGTAAGAGGGGCACTTAGGTTCATTTTGGAAGGACACTTTATATCCCAGGCTCAAAAGGGCATGTACACTGCACAGGTTAAGCCCTATGTGTGCACGTGCCTGGCGTGCAGTATAAACTCCATTAAAACAACACTCTTCCAGCAGTCCCTTGCATCCAATATCTTGTTTGTCATGGGGCATGTATGAAATGTTCCTGAATGAAAGTGAAACTGCTGAACTGCAGTCAACAAACAGCCTGGTGACGCAATGATGTTAATCAAATTATTTGCTGTACCATGTAAAACGGGATCATAAAAGGAACATTCAAAAAGCAACTCATGTAAACACCTTTATCATATTATTGTCTAATTGAGATTAAGGCAAATAATTTGTTTACTGATGTCCATGGAAAAGTACTCAGTGTAGATACCATTCTGGTGTTTTTAGTTTTCCAAGTAGCTCGCCACATATGTCAGCAGATTTGAGATGCGGAGCGAAGTTGACCACAACACAGTATGTGTCTGGCAAAAAGCGGTTCCAGAAACCAGGTAAAATAAAGGCAAAAAATAAATGAATGATAAATAAACAAACAACAGGCTGAATTTGTGGTGAAATCATGTGACCGCTTTTCTTTTTCTAGATTGCTTTTAAAAACACTATCGGTTGGGTTTAGGGAAGGGGGTGGGTGGGTCAGTCGTTTAGTCAATAGCAAGCTGGCCTGGTTGGCTAAAGTGTATATCATGCCCTCTGGTGGATTTACGTGAGAGGAGGATGCGCGAGAGGAATTTTTGATCATCAAAAAGCATACACAGTGGCCTCTGGTGGATTTGCAAAAACAAAAACTGCGAGCAGATGTACCTCCGGTTACGTATTTTGCTGTCCCCAAAAATGTAGACCTGGGTACGTATCCGCAATGAGCCTGGGTTGCATTTGGTAGTATGCCACTTTCAACTGCATTGGCATGTTCATTAACAGCTTCAAACTTTTTATCCCTAATCACATTACAAAACGAAAATAGAGGTGAGTATATCAGGACTTTACGTTACACTCTCCGACCTAAAGCGCTTTATGCAAAGTGAGAAATAAAAAAAATGATAAAACCATTCAAAAGGAGCAGTGTAGCTCTCAGCAAAAGAAGTTTCAGCAAGAAAACCGATCACTGTGTGACCAAACCCAGTGTACACCAGAAGAAAATTCATGGTGCGGGAACAATCAAGTCAAACCTGTACTCCCACTGAAGTCTGTCATTGCTTCGAGGGCAAACAGTAGTGAACTTGGTTCTAAAAGCCTGTGGCAAAAAAAGATCAAGATAACACCAATTCCAAGAGATTCTCTTCGCACTTAAAGCTCAGTGGGGTCTTTGAAATATCTGGAGATCTTGTACTCCAGAATTCCTTTACATGCAGCTACAGGCCCTTGAAAAACACACATTCATCATCTGATATTGAACATGAGGAAAAGGTAATCTATGATCTATAACCAGTGAACCGCTGAGTGTCATAGACACCGCTTGCTGTGTTTCATTTTGCTACTGGCAAGCAGGAATGCCAAGTGATGTCTTTCTGAAAAAATGGATTTGTAAGAAAATACATCAGGGCTTTTTACAGGAAAAATGTTAACTTATTAACACACTGCTAATAACTTACCCAGGGTTAACAATTAATCCTGGGTTCACATACAGTGACGTTTCACACTGTACTATCCTTAGCAATATGCTAATGCCTTTATTTGCAAATAATCAGAGCAGAAATTGCAGTGTCAGTGTCATAAACTTATGTAGCCAGTTTGAAATAATTGCTTTACAGCATGGATAGACGTCTGTGTACATTTAGATGAAATTATTTATTCAGGAAATTATTTAAAGTCAAATTATTTAACAGCTGCTCATAGGAAGCCATCTATATTGCTAACAATATTATATCTGAACTCATTACCACATGTAATCACAGAGTAAGTGACCTCATAAAATGTTTTAGCAACAGCAACAAACATCTTTTATTGACTGTAAAGCAACAAGAGCCCTAAGTGGCTCTCTACAGTATGTGTCAGAGAACAGCTGGAGGGGAAGGACAGGACTGCTAGCAGGGCATAACAAGTCATTTTACCTTTTCTCTTTTAACAGATAAGGTGTTCGTTTACTAATTTTATGCTATAGGGGCATATAATCCTGTAACAAACTCCTAATATATTAGATCAAATTACAATAATGGGCAAAAAATTGTGACTAATGTTTTTTTTTAATTAAAATATACCAAGCATTTTATAACATATTGGAATAAAAAACAACTAAACTTGGTTAAGATTAGGTGTTTAATAAAAAATAAATGTTTTTAGTAAAAAAAATATATAATGGTCAGTAAAAAAAGCAAACAAAAATGTTAAATTAATATAAATTTAAGCTTAATTAACTAATTTTTAGGTACTATTGGTCTGCATAATTTTCATAATTTTATTATAATTTTTTGTTATTCATTGGACATTAGAATTTCAGATTCTATTATTTAACTTTAGGTTTCATTTTTAGGTTTTATTCAAAGTTTTGGTGAAATACAGCTAAGTTATAATTTATTCGTTCATTCATTTTCCTTCGGCTTAGTCCCTTATTTATGGAATGAACCTCCTTGAACTATGAATGAGTTATTGCGGTATATGTTTTACCCAGCGGATACCCTTACAGCCACAACCCAGCACTGGGAAACAACCATACACTCTCGCATTCACTCATACACTATAGGGCCAATTTAGTTAATCCCAATCCACCTATAGCGCATGTCCTTGGACTGTGGGGGAAACCGGACCACTCACGCGAACAAGGGGAGAACTTACAAACTTCACACAGAAATGCCACCTAGCCTAGTTGGGACTCGAACCAGTGACTTTTTTGCTGTGAGGCGAGCTAAGGGATAATTCACCCCAAAATTAAAATTTACTCACTATTGACTTACCCTGGTTCCAAACAAAAAATATTTTCAAGAAAGCTGAAAACCTCTAGCCACTGATACTATGAAATTACTATGGTTACAGCTTTCTACAAAATATCATATTTTATGTTCAACAGAAAAAAGAAAGTTGGTTACCAATTATTCTACGACAACAGCTGTAAAATTCTGTAAAAATTCTGTAATTCTGAAAAAAGCAGTCTACAAAATAATTATGAAAATGACAAAGACAAAACAATTGTTTTCTGTAATACCTAATTTACCTTTTTCAACAACATTTGAGAAAAATAACACATTATTTATGCATATTTAAGTAATATTAGACAGGTACAGGATAATCTAACATTGAACTGATTAACATCTGCAATGTTGCAGGTATAAAGTAGGCTTTATAGCTTTAAGCAACATTACAAAAATGTATGTCTTATCAGTAGGGTAAATGCAGAGCTAGTGTTTCTTCCCATTCTGATAAACTTCCGGTGAATGGTTAATGTGACTTTTTCCATTTTATAAGGTTACTTTAAGAGCACTGATGGTGTAATGTAATTAAAATATAATCGGTTAAATAGACTTCAGCATTCATTTAGTTGCTCAAGTGTAAAATGACATAAAAAAAGCTGGTTCCACGCACGCGCCCATCAGGATTAGCAGGCTAGCGCAGAAGCTCCATTGAATATACTGGGGTAAAATAAATGTTCATATTTTAAAGACATGGCGGGGGAAAAATTATTTAATGCAGTGCTTCTTCTGAGACCCACTTTATATCAGATATCACTCAGCCAGTAAAGATAGCTGATTTAAAAAAAAAACAGACCTTAAACGTGCCGTTTGTAACAGCATACAGTTCACCAGAAGTGCTTGACCCAGGTAACTAACAAATTAAAAGTCCTTCCACATACTTCTGCATATACTCTGTTCTGCTGGGCTTCATAAACAGTGATGTTGTAGCCTACAACCAAGACATTCTCATGTCAGCATCTTCAATTATTCATTCTGTGGTGTCCACTATAGCCTAAATGTACAGCACACCTAAATGAGCAGTGAGATTTATTTCTGTTTTTTAAAATACTGTAGGCCAGGGGTGTCAAACTCAGTCCCTGGAGGGCCGCAGCCCCACACTGTTTAGTTCCAACCCTGCTCCAACTCACTTACCTGCAGGTTTCAAACAAGCCTGAAGGACTCAATTAGTTTGATCAGGTGCGAATAATAGAGTTGGAACAAAACTGTGCAGAGCTGCGGCACTCCAGGAATTGTTTGAGACCCCTGCTGTAGGCCTTTCATACACATGACTCAATTTCAGTTTATTTTACTGGTAGCAGTAGCATGGTATTTTAAAATCTTGTTACAGAAAAATATGATATGTAGCATACTTGTTATTACAATTACAGTAATTGCATAATAGTGCACATACTCCATACAGTACAGGGCATTTTTTAGATGCTACAGTCTTCCAAATATCATCCTTGTGTGAGGAACCCAATGTAAAAATGAAACTTTGAGTTTAAATGCATGCCTGCCCTGTTAACAATTCCTGTAAAATCTACAGTAACTTACTGTAAATGAATTACAACACAAATGCTGGATTTACATTTACAGCACCCTTTATCTTGCTCTATGTATTTACAATATTGTATAAATTTATTGTAAAATATACCGTAAGTTTCACAATGCAACTTTAAAATACAGTAATATACTGCATGACTGTCCTACAGTAAAATACACTTATTTAATATTACTGTTAAATACTGTAAAATTTACAACAATCATTAACAAAATAATTTACAAAAAACTTTCTATTCTTAATTGTGATTGGCTCTTTTATTTAGATGGTGGGATTTTCTCCCATTCATAATATTTATGCATCGTTTTTGTATACCCAACATTTGTATACCCAACCCATCTTTATGAACCCAACTTCCTATTAGGTTAGGCATTATG
Organism: Danio tinwini; assembly: GCA_903798205.1. Taxonomy (NCBI): domain Eukaryota; kingdom Metazoa; phylum Chordata; class Actinopteri; order Cypriniformes; family Danionidae; genus Danio; species Danio tinwini. The sequence goes on from CAIGQZ010033112.1 coordinate 14,085,855, forward strand.
CCTGCATAAATAAAGAGATACAGGACTAAGCTTTTTAGGTTACTACACTGGTGTAAATACTGTTAAAAAGGTGTAAATACTGTAAAAAAAAAAAAAAACATGCAGCAGGTCACTTTACATTACACCCAAATATCACGAGTTCTTTCAATCTTGAGTACACAGACGCACCTCTTTACTGATAGTATCATTGTTTAGCTCACAAATTAATTCCACACTGTAAAAATGTTCATGCTTTTATGTTACTTTACCTTATTTTAGAAGTTTCAACTATTTGTTATACAAAGTGTACCTTAATATTTTTAGTCAGTTTGATGGATTTGAGATTACTAGGAAAGTTAAGTTTCATTGCATTATACATTCAGGTATTTTCAATATATTTGTTTGACGTGTAGCGTTACATTATGTATTTTATAAATAAATTGTTTATAAGGACTATTAATAACTGTAATTCTCCAAATGGAAAAGAATGGATTTGAATACATCAAATTGTACTAAATCTGTTATTTATGGAGTGGTGGTGGAGCAAGCCGATTTCCAAATGAGAGTATAGTTCCTGGACATACAGTATCGGCCTAGATAATAGCTTTTTATAGGACATGATGTAACTACAGAAGAGTTAAGCTTTAAACAGGAAAACTATTGAAACATTTTGCTTATTTTAAAGCGAAATGATCTAATCCAATTGAATAATTTATGCTAAGCTAAAAGTGTCTCTCCAGACCCAGAGACCAGCTAAATGGGTTCAAAAATGGTTCAACTCAAATTTTTAACTCTAGATGACTTGTAAAAAAAAAACTATTTCCAAAAATAGTTTAAATTTCATTGTGTTTCTAAAAGGTTGTTTCTTTTATAAGTAATAATAAAGGATTAATGCATGATGTGAAGGCGAAGGACCACACAACGTACATCGCAGCCTTTGCGAAGTGCATTAAAATCCTTTAATGCACGGCCAGCCCTTGATTTTACGGCTTATTCAATGGTAATTTGCCAAGGTAGGCCTAATTTTAAACTAGTTTTGCTCTAGTTTTATTAGAGCGTAATATTTGTCTGAATTTTTACCAGTTTTAACATGTTAGATCTTCTCCCTCTGCTGAATCAGCAGTACCGGCAGCTAGCTCTTTGCGACTCTCACATGGTCACCTACTGAAGCTAAGCAGGGCTGCGCCCGGTCAGTACCTGGATGGGAGACCACATGGGAAAGCTAGGTTGCTGCCAGAAAGTGGCGTTAGTGAGGCCAGCAGGCCCAACGGGTCTGTGTGGGTCCTAATGCCCGAGTATAGTGACAGGGACTCTATACTGCTCAGTGAGCGCTTAACTGAGGTCCTTAAAAATCCCAGGATGTCTTTCAAAAAAGAGTATGGGTTTAACCCTGGCATCCTGGCCAAATCTCTATCCATCATGGCCTCCTAACCCTCCCCATATCATAATTGATTTCATCACTCTGTCTCCTCTCCACCAATCAGCTGGTGTGTGGTGTGCGGTCTGGTGCAAAATGGCTGCTGTTGTGTCATCCAAGTGGATGCTGCACACTGGTGGTGGATGAGGAGATCCCCCGAATGTGTAAAGCGCTTTGAGTGCCCAGAAACTTATTATTATAGTATTATTATAATGACAGGCAGGCAGACAGACTATTTCCAAAGAAAGTGGAGCGTTTTAAAATGTCATAGTGTTTCTAAAAGGTTGTTTCTTTTATAAAGTGGTATATAAACAGCTATACTGCACCCAAAAAAACAAAAGAAAATCTTAAATAAATGACTGATGTGGGATTTCCCCACCCTGAAATTGTGTTCCAGTCCGAGCCTGGTGTCACTTGATCTTTCCACTTTATTCTTTGTGAGATAACAGGCAGGGCTGCCAACTTTTTGGTTTTAGCTTGGAGTGAGAATTTATAATAAAAAACATCTTTGATCAGGAGCCATGCTTAGTCAAAATAAGATCATCATCATATTATTATTTAAACTTCCAAAACTCATCACATGCCGACATCTCCACATAAAAAAGGCTGTTAAGCTGGTTTCACAATGCATAAGCGGTGCGTGAGCAGCGCATATTTTTTCGGCATGCATGTTCACAACTGGGATTCACACTGTGAGCAGAAGCAGCGCATCTTAGTTTTTGATTAAACTACATTGCTTTCACCAGCGTTGGTTCGGTTGTACATAGAGAATAATGTCTTTATTCTGGGATTAGCAGACTTATTACACTTGCATATAAAGTAAATCGTATCTCAAAGCTTTTACTTGTGCAGCATTAAGACAGACGATTTTTACTGGGACACGTGGGGTCTAGTGACGCCCCTGGATTACCTCACTTTATACCGTGTGGTGCTCAGACAATCATAACTATCATAAACAGCACTGAGCGCTGCTTCTTTTTAAGAAGGGGAGGAGTGGGAAAGAGAGGGTTGGGGCAGTGTTTTTTTGTCATATAACAAATAATCAAGGGGAAAAAATATTTTGCATGAATGATTTCTTTGCGTGAGAAAATTGATGTGTGGTGTGAGAGTGTGAGAACACTGTCAACTGCGTGACTCTCACGCTGAATGCAGCCCTGGATAACATGCAATCTAACCATCAATGAGTACAGCGGTGGTAAACCAAGGAACATATATATAGAGCTAGGAGGACGCCAGTTGAAACCCTATAAGATAAGAACATGCCAAGACCTGCCAGCTACAAAACAGACATAGCTTATAAAAATAGAAATCCATAGACAGTATAACATAAAGGTAAAAAGAGAACAAAACCTCTAGTAATAGAGAATCAAAAAACACTTTTCCGTTCATGCGATGATTGTGTCACATCTACAGGTCTTTTCAATCAAGATTGCACCAGGGAGGAATTAGTTAAGCAATGCGACAAATTGTGAGTAAATTCCATTTATGAGTGAGTGAGAGTAAAAGAGATGTCTATCTACATGTGTGACTGTCACATGGAAATAAAATTCTCTGCATAAATGTCAGCCATCAGCAATTTAACAGTGGGAGGTTTGACAGCTGTGATAGTAATCATAGTTGAAATGATTCATATTTTTAGCAGAATCAGTAGATTTTTGTTATAGCCAAGCACTGCAGGCGCTGTTCAATGTTTTAAATCTCAAACCCCAATAAATATTACAGTTCATGTGCCATTATACACACACTTATCATTTTAAGTATTTTATAAGTAGTTGACAAGACAACAAAACAAAGAAAACAAATTATTAATGAAATAAGTCACCCAAAAACTAAATTAAATTCTGTCACCATTTACTCACCCTTTACTTGTTTCAAACCTTTATGAGTTTCTTTCTGTTGAACACAAAAGAAGACATTTTGAAAAATGCTGGATACCTGTTAGGATTGACTTCCATTGTATTTGTTTTTCCTACTATCTATGTCAAGTTGTCAAGGTTTATAACCACTTGAGTGAGTACATTTCAACACAATCTCACAGCGATTCCTAACTTTTTGATTTAGTGGCTAAATCATATAAATTCATATGACAAGCTCATTGGTACAATTTAGTGAAGTTTAATATTAAACTCATTTCAAGAGGAGCATGTGCTCATGATTGACCCAGCTGGCCCACATTAGCTAATCACGATCCTCCAATCAAAGGATTCCAAGTCACTATATCCTCATTTTCTTTCTACACTCTCAGAAATAAAGGTACGTGAGCTGTCACAGGGGTGGTACCTTTTCAAAAGGTACAAATTTGTACCTTAAAGGTCCATATTAATACCTCAAGGGTACATATTAGTACTTAAAAAGTACAAAAGTGTTCCTCTTAAAATTTTTAGGTACTAATATATACTTTTGAGGTACCAATATGGACTCTTTAAGTACAAATGTGTACCTTTTGAAAAGGTACCACCCCAGTGACATCATGTATCTTTATTTCTGAGAGTGTACAACTATTTTTTGTCTGGAAGAAACCCCCCTCCTCCCCTTCTTCCACCTTTAGCCAGAAAGGGTGGCATGGTGGCCCAGTGACTAGCACCATTGCCTCACAGCAAGAATACCAAAGGATTCTCCAGGTCCTTGTTGGGTAATTTGGTATTTCTATGGGGAGTTTGCATGTTCTCCCCGTTTCCGCGTGGGTTTCCCCCAGGTTCCCTGGTTTCCTCCCACTGTCCAAACACGCTCTATATTATAAACAAAATGAGCCTAAGTCTTTTTTCTAAATGTCTTACTCTCAGGAAGTTCACGTTAGCCTCAGCAGCGGGGGAGTTTTGAGATCGACCTGCAAAAGGAAGGGAGCCCTGGGCCCGAGGACCCCTTGAGCTCAGGGCTCTCTCTTGGAACAGCATGCCAAACAAGCTATAAATCAGGAGCTAAGTGTGAATGCTTAAAATACGATTTGCTTATCCCCCAGTAATGGTTGGGTTTAAGGGCGGTTGGGTGCCACACCTCCTTTCTAAAATCTTACATTTTGTATGACTAAACTTGTACAAATCCATACGAATTTTACTAGTGAGATCAGACTGTTGTTATCACTTTCAGTTAAAAATAAATATAACAACCATTCAATAATAATAAATACTTTATGCATTATTAAAATGTACGTAATGTATTGGGGTTCTAGGCATTACTGCTTTTGAGATAGCTAAAACAGTACAGAACAAAATATAGTTCTTTTTGTCAGTCTACTAGCACAGAGGTTCATAGGAAACAAAGCTGCTCCTACAAACACTCTCAGAAAAAAAGGTACACAGTGGTACAAATAATGCTCCTTAAGGAACAGTTTTGTACCTTTGTAAAAGTTGTACCTTATATGGTACAGAAAAGACCTCATGATACTGTTCTGTACCTTTTATTTTTATTTTGAAATGAAGGTACACAATTGTTCTCCAAAAAATGTGCATAAGTGTTAGACAACTCTTTCTTTATTACAATATCTATGAAATAAATATTACTGGAAAGGCAAAGTGATTTTATGAATATTGTGAATAATATGAAATATACATTTTTAAGTTCTATAATACAAAACAACTGATAAAACAAAACTATCTGTATTGTACACTCTCAGAAATAAAGGTACGCAAGCTGTCACTGGGGTGGTATCAAATTTGTACCTTAAAGGTCCATATTACAGTTTTTCTCCATTGGTTTGGCTCAGTACTTGAAACGGGAATTACATTCTCAATACTCTAAGATTGTTTTGCAAAACAGTCTTACAGTTCAGCACAACACTATAGCTCGCTTGCAAAAGCTCATATCTTTCCCAAAACTGTTAATTCATGTGTCAAAACTAAATTTCCTTCTCATTTAAACAGTCAGTGCCTCCAAAATCCTTTGTTCCTTTGGCATTGTGTAAGCACTGCAAGTCAAAATGTTTAGATGTTTTGTCTCTATGACAGAGGACCATTGAAATATCCCTCATGTCCACCTTTCAGTCTTAGCCCAGTTTTTGAAAATAATTACCGAACAGTTTTTTTTGGTCTTTTGACAGAATGCATTTGTGTAAAAAACTAAATAAATTGATAAGATTAAAAAAAATTATGAGAAATAAGGATTTTCAGTCTGATCTCATGAGGAAATGTAATTATTTTATGTTTTGTCAGTTCAGTGGCTACGTGTTCAGTCTTATGAAAATGTACAATTTTTAAAAGGAGGCGTGGCACCCAACCCTACCCCTAAACCCAACCATCATTGGGGGATTGGTTATCTGAGATGTGTGAAATTCCTCCTTTGTTAGTCAAGTTCTAGTTTTACCTGACTGTCAGTTGCTGTAATAAATGTATCAAATGTTCCACAGATTCATATATGATATTGATGGTATAATGTTCTTGACTAATTTTGACAATTGAACAGACTATTGTGCATGTGATGACCTATACAATGAAATGACGCTGACACATTTTGGAGCGAACAACCATTGAACTGAGAATTAGCAATGAGTTTAGATCAATGAGATCTATTCACTTGGAAATTGTGCTAAATGTAGGCTAGATGTATTTAGACATTTGCAATTTGATTAAATGAATGAGAAAAATCAATTCTGTTGTGAACAATTGCCAAGTTGTTTGGAGGTTTGTCCATGTTGTTTTGAGAATGTAATTCCAGTTTCAAGAAATGAGCCTGTAATACCTCAGGGGTACATATTATTACTTAAAAAAGTACAAGAGTGTTCCTTCTAAAATTTTTTAGATATTTCTACTGTATATACTTTTGAGGTACCAATATGGACCCTTTAAGTACAAATGTGTACCTTTTGAAAAGGTACCACCCCAGTTGTAACCATGGTGTTAAGACACTGACAACAGGGTGCGGATCCAAATGCAGGACTTTATTGGATTGGTCAGGCAAGCAATGGTCATCACAGGGGCAAACAGATGTAAACAGGCAATCCAGAATCGTAGTCAAATAACAGGCAAGTGATCAGAAGGCTGGCGGCAGGCAGGGATAAACAGGAAAACAAGGCTAGGGTAAACACGGTAAAACTAGACAAAGAAACCGCTTAGTAATGTTACAGGCTGAAAACAGCTAACAAGACTCGGCAACTGGCAGTGTATGTGGTGTTTAAATAGAGTGTTTAATCAGTCTTTGACAATCCTCCGGTGATGTGTGTGCAATCATTCGAGATGAGGAACACGTGTGTGTAAGCGGAGTGCATGAATGGAGATGTAGTCCATTAGATGGCGGATTTGTAGTCCATACTGTAAGTGTTTGTGCAAGTTTACCAGCGATCTATGGAGAGAAGATCGCTGGAGATTGTGACACCAATGACAGCTTATGTACAGTTGAAGTCAGAATTATTAGCCCCCCTTTGAATTATTATTATTTTTAGAATTTTCCCAAATTATGTTTAACAAAGCAAGGAAATTTTCACAGTATGTCTGAAAATATGTTTTCTTTCTGAAAAAGTTTTATTTGTTTTATTTCGGCTAGAACAAAAGCAGTTTTTTAAGCAAATTTTAAAGAACCATTGTAAGGTCAAAATTATAAGCTCCTTTAAGCAAATTTTTTCTCTCGATAGTTTACAGAACAAACCATTGTTATACAATAACTTGTCTAATTACCCTAACCTGCCTAGTTAACCTAATTAACCTAGTTAAGCCTGTAAATGTCACTTTAGGCTGTATAGAAGTGTCTTCAGAAATAAAGGTATGCGAGTTGTTACTGGGGTGGTGCCTTTTCAAAAGATACAAATTTGTACCTCAAAAGGTAAATATTAGTACCTAAAAAGTACAAAAGTGTTCTTAAATTTTTTAGGTACTAATATATACTTTTGAGGTACCAATATGGACCCTATAAGTACAAATGTGTACCTTTTGAAAAGGTACCACCCCAGTGACAGCTTGCATACCTTTATTTCTGAGAGTGTGAAATATATTTTTTACTGTCATCATGGCAAAGATAAAATAAATCAGTTATTAGAAATTAGTTATTAAAACTATTATATTTAGAAATGTGTTCTCTCCGTTAAACAAAAAAAAATGTAAAAATCTTCACTCCGTTAAACAGAAATTGGGGAAAAAAAATAAACAGGGGGGCTAATAATTCAGGTGGGCTAATAATTCTAACTTCAACTGTACCTTTATTTCTGAGAGTGTAAACTAAACATGAGTGTAAACTAAACATTTAAGGCATTTTAAATAAACATTTGGTAAGCATTTTCTGATAAATACATTTTCATTATTGATATCTGCACCTTTTGGCTTTTGCTTTCCACTACACAAGTGAGCTGGCAAAGTCCTGCATATGCAAAGTGTTAATGTAGACATTTGTAAAACTAATCAAACATTGTGCATATCGTGTTACGTTTGCATTACGTAATTTCTATTTTAAAATAAATGAAGCAAATTAAATGAACTTTTAAGTAATTAGAATTAGTTTTTAATTAATAATTACAGAGAATGTGTTTCTGTAACATTTTTGTGAAAAGTGCTGTGAAATTATTAAATAGATCTTTTGATTTATGATAAAAAAGGATTTTTTAATCTTTATTATAAATGGAAAAGGTGCATTTACGCAAAAAACAAAACAAAACCATTGTTTAAAAATGTATTTGCTGTTTTATATTTACTGAAAATAAATTGACACATTTTGGATATACAGTAGCAAAATGCCTTTAAATAGTTCTTGAAGGAACACATTTGACACTGTTAAGATACAAACTACAAAGTGTCTTGTCACTGTAGTGGTACCTTCATGGATCACATTTGTACCTTTGATGAAGGTACAATATTGTATCTGCAGGTTTTAAAAACCAAAGGTACATTTTGGTCTCACAGTAACAATCGTGTCCTTAAAGGTACAAACCGCAATGGTGCAAATTTGTTTCTTTGTCTTAAGGTACAATTCTGTCCCATAAAAACCCAGTGACAAGGGTTTGTACCTTCTTTGGTACAACATTGTACCTTTTTTTCTGAGAGTGTATATACTGGGTCAATTGGCATTTCTGTGTGGAGTTTGCATGTTCTCCCCATGTTCGTGTGGGTTTCCTCCACGTTCTCCAGTTTCCCCCACAGTTCAAATACATACAGTATGCGCTATAGGTGAATTGAATAAACTAAATTAGCCATAGTGTATGTGTGTGAATGTAAGAGTGAATGGGTGTTTCCCAGTGCTGGGTTTCAGCTGGAAGAGCATCCGCTGCCTAAAACGTATGCTAAATAAGTTGGCGATTCATTCTGCTGTGGCGATCCCAGATTAACAAAGAGACTTAGCCAAAAAGAAAATGAATGAATGAATGATATTAAAAAAGGATGTAATGCATGTCATTTATTTTTGTCATTTTATTTCTTATTTTAGTTGTTTATGTGTGTGTGTGTGTGTGTGTGTGTGTGTGTGTGTGTGTGTGTGTGTGTGTGTGTGCGTGTATGTGTGTGTGTGAATGAGACAGTAGCTGTGTCTCAATTCAGAGGCTGCATCCTCAGAAAAAATGCAGGCTGTTTCATTTCAAAGAGATTCAAAGGCTCCTTCAAATGCAGCCTCAAGATGTGTTCTTCGTTTCCCAGGTAATGAAGAACACAACCGATGGATCCTTCGCGGCCTCGAACACCCCAAAATTCATTGCGCTCTGATAACAGCAGGACACCGGATTAAATGTTTTATGTTATACATATACGGATTATATGTATTAGGTTTGTTTTACTTGGAGATCTAAACACATGTAATAAACAAAAAGAGTATGACATGTCTTACTTAAAAAATAATTATACAGTATAGAGTTTACATTGTTTTGCCCTCAAATAAGTCACTTGAAATAAGTTTTAGATTGACTTTGAAAAAAAGTAATTACAAATATTCATTTTATTACCGCTTATTAACGGCAGCTGTTACGGTTGCCTGGTGAAAAGATCTGTCCTCTGTAGGCTAGATCATCTCATTTCAAAACGCTCGGTTCAGCTTGCGGTCTCACCTTTAAAGTCTGTATCCTTTGGAGGATGCAGCCTCTAAAAATGAGACAGCTTTTGTATGCATGTTTCCCAACACTGGGGGTTTACGAGTTGGTGTACTCTCAATGCTGGGTTGTATATACATGTACCAGAGTAATTAGTGGTTCGTTCCACTGTGGTGACCTTTGATAAATCAGGAACTAATGCAAAGGAAAATGAGTGCGTAACCGAAAGTGACTTTTAACTGAAGTACAGCACTTGACTCAATTTAAGTTGAGTCAACTAAAATCCTCTGCAGCAAGTTGCCTTCCAATTTTATGTTGAATCAACGTTTTTACAGTGAATATTTAACAGTTTTGAGAGCATCTGGAAAACAACTTGATTACATAATTTGTGGTGCGTAATGCAAGTGGTTAGAGCTCACTGCAACTCTCTTATTAGTGGAATTTTCTGTCCCATATCATGGGCATTTTTTTACATTTAAAAATACATTATTTTTGCATTTGTTTATTTTATTGTAGTTTCCATTTAAATTCTTATTTCACAGGTCGCAAATATCAGTTCAGTTATTTTTAGAGACCTCAAATAATAAAGCATCCCAGAGAACAGAAATAAAAGTGATTGTAGATGTGAAAAGCAGGATGTGCAAAACTCCAGTATGTTATACAGACCTATATAAACCAGCGATGCAGTACATCTTGTGCTAGTAAAACCTGAACAGGTGTGTTTTTATACACTGTAGACTCTGCATGACACTGTCACTCTGCAGAACTTTATCTCATCAGAAGTCAGCGCCAATCTACTATAACAATCTCAAACTAGAGGCAGACAATGAACACATGATCAAACAGAGAATGAAATGGCTGTTTATAGTGGAATTTCTGAAGATAGACAGCCTTATCGACAGAGACTGCAGACTCCATTGCAAAGAATAGAATTCCTTCAGATAAAAGGGGTGTAAAACAGCATGGAGATCTTCCTGACAGGGGTTGTTGATGGCTGCAACTCAAAGAAAATGCTCCACATTCATTCAAGTGGTTTATACAACTGCATCTACAGCACATAAAGGACACACACACACAAAATTGAACAAAGTATCCAAAGAAAAGACACTGGTTTCTCTTCCATCAAAATTTCTCACACATACAACAGGATTGAATGTAAAACCTCATGCTTGAAATCCAGTTTTTTTGCAGAGTTCTCTAAATTTGCATTGATCTAGAGATCATGTTATTGAATCTAAGGTGTTTGACATTAGTCTGACATCAAACTGAGCATGGTTTGGACTGTGTCACATGTACACAAAGTCTGACTAACTTGCTCCTGTCCAAACTGAGAAAAAAAGTAGGACATTTGGTTATGACAGGCCCACATACAAATTCCTGATCAAGTGTAGTGTTAATAATGGTATGAAACCTCCAAACACCCTGACAAAATGTCTCTCATTCTACAGCATGCGGTTTACTCCCATTTATCTAAATAGTATTGAATTAGCATCTATAAGATTGTTTGAAATTTAAGTGTTTTTTTTCTTCCTCGTGCAAACCAATGTTAACAACATCGACTTCTGAATCCAACAGCAAAACACATTTAGAAAATCAGCAAGAAAGTCAGACTAAAGACAGCATCGAGGGTGGAATGGCTTATGGTTAGCAGAATTTGGCAATGAGGATGCTGCAACGAGCCGTTGGAAATCTGGAGAGCAAATTGTCCAAACCCAGCAAACAGTGCAGGTAATGCTGGTAAAGATGGGGATACAGGCAGAGAACAACAGAAACAAAAATGCAAATGACTGGAACAGGGGACAATAACACAGCAGGTAAAAACATGCCTGATCTAACAAGCATGCAATAAACAGCAATGCTAACCAGCTTCAGTGATTTGTGTCATATAACACCTTGTGCTGTTTCTGGTTGGTGTGCTGTAGACATGATAACAAACATGGCCGCCATATTGAAGTGTTCCAAACAGAAATGCTCAAAACTGGCCACTTCAAAGGGCCCTTCGGAATGAAGGATTTCAAAGAGTGGAATTGATATACACTTTGGGCCCCCATATTCCTTTGTTCAGGGAAGTTGTTGGATGTCGAACTTCCAATGGGCTCATCCCTCAGAATGAAACACAGGGAAAAAGAGACATTCAAGAAAAGAACGTACAGACTCATGAACCACAACATCCACAGAAATACTTAAAAAATGTTTTTTAAAGAAGTGTTTTTATTTATTGATTGATTTAATAAAAAATAAAGTTAGGTTTATTTATAAACTAATTTCGAGAGGATCACGTGCTTATGATTGACCACGGCTGGTCCCACATTAGCTAACACATGATTCACCCTTCAGACCATTCCTGTCACTATAAATAACCAGAGTTTACTACCTCAGTTATCTTTGCCTTGATGAATCTCCCCTTCCACCCCTACTCCTCCTCCTTTTCATAGATGAAGCAGCACGGTGGCCCAGTGGTTAACACTGTTGCCTAACAGCAAGAATGTCACTGCTTACCAGGCTCACGTGGCTTTCCTCCCACCGTGCAAAGACATGCAATATAAGTGAATTGACTAAACCAAAATTGGCACCACAGATGAGCTCTGAGCCAGCAGTATAGGGGGAGCCCCTGGCTTGAGGATCTCTTCCAGGCATGCCAAACACACTTTATAATCAATCATCAGCTAACTGTGAACTCTTAAAATAAAACTTATTTTGACATATCATCACAATGTAAAATAACTTTTTTGATGAACACTTCTATACCTGTAATTTGTCATATGTTTTTTTTAGCTGTAATTACAAAATCAGAAATCATTTTAATAATTTATTTTAAATAATTTTTGCTGTCAAGAAACAGATGTTTTTTTATGTTGTTATTATTATTAAAGTAATAATTCTAATTAATAATTAAAAATATTGAAAACAAGACAGCAGAAACCATGGTATGCATTTATTTTGCTTTAAATATATTTTTCTAACATTTTATTTATCTTTGCTCTTTCGTGTTGACCAACCCCATACCTTTAAAAGGTAGATTGTTTGGAAACTGTTTTCCACGTATTGTAATGCAACACTGCTAGAACATGTTTGATGGTTTGAAAGATATGGAACCCAAAGCAATTTATATATGAAGGTGGCAGTGGGGGTGTTGGGTCACAGTACTTCAAGTCTGGGCTTGACATAGACAGAGTTGTGCAAAACTGTTCTGGGGCAAGTTTACCATTTGTCAAATGCTGTCTTTGGTAACTGAGAGCACATGCATCATTAAGCCTACACAACCTTGACTCAAACTCTACTTTCCCAGGGGCTGGGCAAACAAAGTTAAACAGTGAGCTGGGAAATGTGTGTGTATGTGCTTGTGCACAAAGATTGACAGCATTTGACAGACTTAAAGCTCCTGAAGTTTGCAGA
>CAIGQZ010033112.1:14103579-14141009 GCA_903798205.1 Danio tinwini
TAACATTATATTGAAACATCTGTTTATATTTTCCAGAACAACTAACCACGGAGTTAGTTTTGGATGTGACACCTCTCCGTTATGGATGTGACAGATGTGAAATGCCACTTGAATGACTTTGTTAAATCAAATATAATAGTTTGAAAACACTGACAGAGACATTTTTGAGCATTTCTAAAGTACTGTAAAATACAAGAATACACACTGACACGATGGCTCAGTGGTTTGCACTGTAGCCTCACAGCAAGAAGGTCGCTGGTTCAAGCCATTCAATCCGGTTTCTCTCACAGTCCAAAGACATGCAGTATAGGTGAATTGAATATGCTAAATTGGCCGTAGTGTATGTGTGTGAATGCAAGAGTGTATGGGTGTTTCCCAGTGCTGGGTTGCAGCTGGAAGGACATCCACTGTGTAAAACATATGCTGAAAAAGTTGTTGGTTCATTCCACTGTCACAACTCCTTATAAATAAAGGGACTGAGCTGAAGGAAAATTAACAAATGAATAATTATTTTTATTGTTTACTTTATTTTCCACGTATTTAAATGTCCTATTTTCTTGGGTTGACATGTATGCTCAGTATGTACCCTGAAGTCCTGCAAACCACAAAGAAATGCTTGTGTGCTTGCCCACAATTGGCAAAAAAAAAAATCACTCAAGGGTCACTATTTACAACTAGCAAAGTGGGTTAAAATGTAATTCTATCCACACAAAAAATGCAATTAATGTCAATATCATTTGCTATTCACATGGCGGACTGTGTAAGAAAAAAAACTAAATACTTCACTAGCACGGAAACAGATCTGCTCACATATGAGGTTAAAGCACACAAATAAACCATCTATGGAACTAGCCTGATACCACAAAAGCCCCCTGAGGTGAAGTAGACATGGAAGAAGGTAGCAGTTATTATATTTCTGTATACAATAATTATTGTCTATTACATCTTAATCCTTTATTTTTCATATTTAAAAAAGTTTTGGTGCTGCTGCACATCCCTGTGTGTAATAGTCTAAGCAACATGTACAAGCATAGCCAAATCTTTAGGTGCATTCATTCATTTTCCTTCAGCTTAGTCTTTGAATTATCTTGGGTCAACAAAATGAATCGCCATCTACCCTGGCATGTTTTATGCAGCGGATGCCCTTCCAGCCACAACCCAGTAACGGGAAAGGTGCTTTTAAATGGACGATGACATTGTCTATTTTAGTTGGCCTTAACACACCTCCTATTCAAACCAGCACACCCATGACCACACAAATCAGTGCAAATGTATTATCTATTTAATGGATGTGGTGTATGACATGAACATGATAACTGCGCTGGGCTAAAACTAGCAAAAAGCACATATGCTGCATTGTTGGACACCAGCAACCATTGACATCTATAAAAAAAACTAAAAATACTATGGAAGTCAATAGCTAGTGCCTTCCAACTTTCTTTCTTTTTTGTCTTTAGCCACTTAAAGTGAGTAAATGGTGACATAATTTTCATTTTTGAGTAAACTATCACTTTAATTTACTGAGCAACAACAAAACAACAATAAAATGTTTATTTACTTTAACAACAGTAATTTCTATTTAAAACAGGGACCTGGTTTCACTAAGTTGGTTCAACAAGTTGGTTTAAATAAGAAATAACCAACAATGGGTCATTGAATTCTTAGTCTAGGCAGTGATGCAGACACAGTGTGAAGCAGAGTTTATCTGAAAATAATTTCACACCTTAGAAAATCCTTCTAACTAATATTCAAGTCTTATAGTATGGACTTAAACTAATTGCTTAAAAGTAGTTTAATTAAGTTCACCGAACAAGCTTTTTTAAAAGTCTATGGTCAAATAGATGCAGGCATAAATAACAATAATACACTTAAGAAGGATTGAAATACAGTACTAATATTGGAAACTGTGAGTAAAAGAGATGAAAATAGAGCTACAAAGGTCACCTAGACATGCCATTGCAAGCACAAACAGTGAAAGATGACAAAAAGGGCCATTGATGGAGTAACACAATGCAAAGTACACTGACAAATGCTTGAATCCCATTATAGCGCTTCTCCTCCAACTGCTTGTTTCCTTTTCGTGTTTTCATGCTCTCTGCTGCCCGCGGGTCAGTGCTGGGGGAGTTCTGTGACAAAGCTGTCATTGTGCTCACAGGTTAGAGAGAGGGAGACGGAGAGAATGAAAACACAAACTAGGGGCCGTTCCTCTTCCTTTTTCTTTTCCGGCCGAGCAAACTGATCAACAAAACTGTATAACATGTTCCCCCAGTAAAATATGACATGGGATATGAAACCTTAAAATAACCATAAGTAACAAGGATATTATTAGTGACTTTTTTTTCTACAAAAGTAAAAGATAGAATAGAGTTATATATTAAAGTATTAAGCTATGACTCTTGCTAAAAAGTTAAATAAATGATTAAAACTTGAGTTTAAATGAAAAAGGTAGAAAATTAAAACCTAAAATTGCCCAAACTGTAATAAAAAATGTTATTAAAAACAAAAAATTATAAGAAATATAAATTAATTCTATATGTTACAAACACTGTAACAGTGAACTGATGTTACTTTGCTCAAAACAAAATATTTAGCTGGAATAAATAACATAAATGCACAGAAATTAAATATTATAAAAAAAAAATATGAGAAAGTATAATTTGGTATTATTATTTCTAGACACAGAGTGTAATATACAGATACTGAATAAACATATTGTGACTGGAAGGGCATCCGCAGTGTAGTTGATTGTTCATTCTGCTGTGGCAACCACTCTGATAAATCAGGGAATAAACCGAAGGAAAATAAATGAATGAATGAATAAATGAATGAACAAAAAAAGAAAACATCATTGACTGGATTTATCTTCTACTGGCATTCTAATTGTGCTTCTCTCTCAACAAAAACACACTGCGTGGGCCAGTAAATTACCATTTTTAACCTTAAGACTAGGCTATACCTCAAAATTCTGAAGTTACCTCTATCATCTGAAGTTTCCTGACTTCATGCGTTTCTGGTCTGTCTTTCAGAGAAGAGTTGCTGAGAGGAACAATGCAAGTCTGTGTGATGCTCATTAACATCTGGAGCAGAGGAGAGAAAAGCCTGTACACATCCAGCACTCGTCAGATGATCCTAATCCACTGCAGCCAAAGCTGAAGAAAATACAAGCACTGTCATGGACTTTTTAAACTGAGAAAGACAAGTTTGAAGACCAAGGTGAGACTTTAATTGTTCTTCTGTAGCTTTGCAATTATTTAAAGCCACATTTGGGTCAATTATTACCCAATTATAATAATTATAATTATTAGCCCAATCACTGGGTTATAAAAGTAGGTGTCACTTTATATTAAGTGGCCTTAATTAGCTACTATGTACTACTTTACATATATAAACAAAATAAATAAATGCAATGTACTTATTGTGTTCATTTTGTATTGCAAAACAAAAAAAACATTTTTGAGGTTTTATTGTTTTATAAAAAAAACAAACTGGAAATAGAGTGTGTGTGATGTCATTTGCGTGGCCATTTTTAGAAGCGTTTGTAATTAATTAAGTCAGCAAAATAACATGTTTTGTTTTGTTTTAGATATTTTAAATTGAAACTCTGACATATTGTGCATTTAAAGTTAACATGTAATCCATGCAAGTTAAACCACTGAAACAAAAATCTAAATTGTCCTCTGATGATGTCAGTTTGAAGACATTGGTGAAATATGCTTAGCCACGCCCCTCCAATCATTAGTTTGCTCTAAGTGAAATATGAGAGGAATCCTAACAAGTGGTTGCAAATTTTTTAAAGGGGTGGTCCAGAGTGTATTTTTAAGACTTGGTTGTGTTTATAAGATGCAAAGCAAAGTGTGCTCATGCTTCACTTGTAGAAAATTACATTATTTTTGTCATATATCTTACTTTGATTATATACAGCTATTCAGCTAACATGAAAAAGACTTTCATATTTCCTATTTCCTCTGAAAGGCCTGCTCTCAAGAGCCTCTGATTGGTCAGCTAACATAATGTGCTGTGATTCGCGGATCAGCTCCAAGTCACCACGTCACGCTCCTACAAGCATACGCTTTTGCGCTGTGTAAACAGAGAAGCTGTTAGCAGCGTTAGCTGCCTGAATTAGACAGAAAAATGAAGAGCACACAGCTGAACCTCACGCCTGCTCTCTAAAATAAAATCAGACAACTGTCTTTCACATACATTCAGAATAAGCATGTGTAAGTAATATGAAACATTCTCATATTTTCGAGTTTGTTATTTGAAGCAGGAAAAGTGGCTGCATAGAGAGACACTGAAAGCATCAGCATAGAGACACTGCAGCGCTGGTGAAGATTGTAGCTGTTCACAGGGGTTTGACAGATAAATATGAATTTGTAGCTAAATTGTTAACAGTGCCAAACAGCATTTCTCGTTGTTTACATCCTTGTTTACGTCCCCACTACAAAATACCGTTAACACTAGAAACTGGGTATGTAATTGATCAATTTGAACAAATAAAAATACTTACAGGTTGTGGCTCACAATCCACAATCGATTGGAGGAGTTTTAACTGAATGCAACACTGATCTGGGAGAGATTCTGGAAGCTGTCCTTTGTCAAATGCTAGCTATATACTTTTATAATTCTCTGGAACATAATTAAGATTAAATTATAAGCATTTTTCTCTTTGTGTCATGCCATTTGGAAGCCCAAATAGAGAAACAGAACAAGCTCTGTGGAAATAGCTGTGTTTTGCCTCTGGCGTTGTAATGGCATAAGTTAACAAGAATTATTTATGTTATTTAGTAAATTTCCCATTTATTGAATTTTATTGACGTCTACCCGCACCCCAACCCTAAACCTAACCGCACAGTACTGTAAAAACAGTAGCTGTAGCGAGTATTATTTGTTATCTATTGAATTACCCAATTAATTGTATTTTTAACGCCTACCCCCACCCCAACCCTAAATCCAACCATCATAGAACTTATAATTATTGTTATACAATGTCATAAAAAATGTTGCTATATTAATGTGCATATCGCACTTCCGGCAGGCCACGTATCCGATCTACACTTTACCCCTTCGCTGCGCAGGGTTTGTGCGTGAATGCGCGTAACCAGATGCTTTTGTGATCTCACTAGCCCGGTTGTCTTTTATTGTAGTCCTCAAACTTCATTTGCTGTAGGCTTTGCTAAGATAACTCTGTAAAAGCCAATGTCTCCCTTTGCATTGAACTTTAAGCGTAATACATTCAGAGATGTTGTTTATGTTCACACAGCTACATTACACATCAACTAAAGTTTAAAATATGATAGTGGTCCACCCCTTTAAAAATTTCTTTAGTCTTTAGTCTGGATTAACTTGATTCAAATTTGGGTTGAAACAATCAGCATTTTTTCACTGTTTAATCATCATTGTTATGTTGTTTAGGAAAATCCACAATGAACTTTATTGCTCTCCTACTGACCTCAGCCTGTTCCTTCTCTTCTATTACCGCAAAATACCACCATAATCTAGGTAACGTCTCCTAAAAACTGCAGTTGATATTGGAGACTTTCAGATTACAATATATAAACATGATTACATGGCATTTCTGCACATGATGATAAACTATTCTGTGCTTTTTTTTTAGACCAGGACAAAGAGTTAAAGTACCTGCTGGAGCCTCTGGTGTTTGCTGAAGTCTCTGCTCGTCGTGGACACGCAGCCATTTTGCCCTGTGTGATGAGATTCAAACCACCGCATTACAGAGTGAAGTGGACTAAACTCGAGCCCTCTTCTCGTGGAGTGGAGAACATAGTGCTCATCACAAACGGTCATGCAGATAAGCAGTACGGCTCTGTGGGGCCTCGAGCGGCTCTCCAGCGAGCTCATGAGCTGGACGTTTCTCTGCGAATTTCTGACCTGGAGCTGGAAGACGACGGTAGTTACCGCTGTGAACTCATTAACGGCATCGAGGACGAAAGTGTCATTATTACTCTGAGGATTAAGGGTAGGACAAGCTGACACATTATCTTTTTTTTAATATTATTTGATGGAAAATCACGACTATAACTCAAATAATACCTCGGCTTCTTCTTATTACCTATAAAAAGGCCCATGAATTTTACTAGCCGAATTGAATAATAGTTGTTATTTATTAGAAGTCGTAGTAAATGCACATGACATTTGAGCTGATGCTAATGACAATAATAATGCTTTATTATTTTTATTATTAGGCTACCAGCATCAGTTCATGTGCATTTACTTATTTTTATTTAATTATTATTTCATAAAAGTTTTATTATTATTGTTATGTATTAGAAGTCATAGTAAATGCACATGACCTTTGAACTGATTCTAATAATAATTTTTTTCCCTTAGTTTTATGCTTGGATTTTTATCATTTTTGAATACAGGGATTTTCCAATATTACTATAAATGTAAAATAATGTATTATTAATATTAGTATTATAAATATTTGTATAATATCCCTGCTGAAAAATCCAGCTTAAACCAGCCTCAGCTGGTTGGCTGGTTTTAGCTGGTCGACCAGCCTGGTTTTAGAGGGGTTTTGGCCATTTCCAGGCTGGTTTCCAGCCATTTCCAGCCTGGTCTTAGCTGGTCAGGCTGGGAGTTGGCCAGCCAAAACCAGTACGTCCAGCTTAAACCAGGCTGGGAACCAGCCTGGAAATGGCCAAAAACCTTCTTAAACCAGGCTGGTCAACCAGCTAAAACCAACTAACCAGCTTAGGCTGGTTTAAGCTGTTTTTTTCAGCAGGGATATTAAATTATTGTTACTTCATATATTTTAAATATATTTATTTTAATGTAATTTTTACATTCTATTTTAATTTATTTCAGGGGTTGTATTCCCTTATCAGAGTCAAAAAGGACGGTACAGATTTACTTTCTTTGATGCTAAAGAAGCTTGTGCTGAACAGGATGCAACCCTTGCCACCTACAAGCAGCTTTACAGGGGTAATACAAATAATATTTTCATACAGTTGCTGACCTTCAGCCAAAAGTTTAATTCAATTCCAAGAAAACTGTTCTGTGTCCTGATGCTCTTGTGAATGATCATGCTTTGCAGCCTGGACTGAAGGGTTGGACTGGTGTAATGCTGGATGGCTGACTGACGGGACGGTCAGTTACCCTGTCTTGCACCCACGACCAGCTTGTGGAGGGGATCTTCTGTCAGGCATCAGGAATTATGGACCTCGTCACAAAACACGAGAGAACTATGATGCTTTCTGCTTCACCTCCACTACTAAAGGTGAAGTAAAAGTGAATGGAGATTCTGTTTCGATGAGATTAGCTTGAGCTTCAGACAATGACAACAACTGTTTCACATTTAAGACATAATTCAAAACACAGAGTAATGTTAGAGGCCTACTATGCACTGTACATTGAACTGTTTATACAAGGGGTGCCCAAACTCGGTCCTGGAGGGCCAGTATTCTGCAGATTTTAGCTCCAACTTGCTTCAGCACACCTGCAAGGATGTTTCTAGAAAGCCTAGTAAGATCTTGATTAACTGTCCCAGGTGTGTTTGGTTGGGGTTGGAACTAAACTTTGCAGGACACCGGCCCTCCAGGACTAAGTTTAGACACCCCTGCCTGATTTATACAGTGCAACCCAAATATTTTGTGGGCCAGTAAGATTTTCTCTAAAGAAGTGATTCTGACAGGGATTCATTAAACTGGAATAAAAGTGACAAAAGCTGGATGATTTCGGAAGTATCATAAGACATAAGTCATTTTAAATTGAAATATAATTTTAGAATATGATATTATGATAATGTTATCAATAATCAAACATATTAAGCCTTGGTGATGCAAATGGCTTCAAAAACTCACAGAGATTTACAGGAGAGATTTACTAAACTGTTTCTCTTTACAACAAAAAACGATTAAAAACACAGCTACTATTTGTCCCCCCAACAGACTAGAAGAGAAACAGCCAATCAGCTCAGTTGTTTTTGTATTTAGGAAAGACAAAGAGTCTCTTACTCTCTTGAGTGACATCTCCCACTTTGCCCACATGAGTCTGTTGATCATGGCATTGGAGAAATCAACGTCAATAACAAAGATACAGGAATTCAGTTTAAAAGTGGTTTATTGTGCATACCACAGTTCTTTTCTTACAAACTGAGCTATTTTACACTCACTGTCCACTTTATTAGGTACATGCATTCAACTGCTTTTTACTCACACGGCAGCATCTCAATACATTTAAATGTGAAAGTTGTAACCTGTGGGTAAGTATGGCTACTCGGAATCTGTGCTCTGCATTTAACCCAAGTGCGCACACACAGCGGTAAACACACACCCGGAGCAGTAGAGGGATCGGCGCCTTGCTCAATAGACTCACCTCAGCCATGGTATCTACTCTCCCCACCAAAATCCCTGCCGGACATGGGACTCGAACCTGCGACCTTCCAACTCTTCCAAGTACAAGTCTCTAACCATTGGGCATGTCGATGTGAACAAGATGATCTGCCGAAGTTCAAACCAAGGATCAAAATGTAGAAGAGAAGGCCATTTACATGAATTTGAACATGGCATAGTTTATGGTACAATATGGGCTGGTCTGAGTATTTAAAAAAAACTGCTGATCTGAGACTGGAGTTTCCATGTGGATTTGTCCAAAAAATAGTCCACCATGTTGAATCAAAGTAAAATGTGGTCCAGCCAAATAAAGTATGAATGTAAATGCATAAAAGTTTAAACAATACCTTACTACTACTACTACTTACTTTCCAGGCTCTGTATTCTTCATTGAGGGGCAGCTGAATTTTGCTGAGGCTGAACGAGCCTGCAGACGGGACGGTGCTGCTCTAGCAAAGACCGGTCAGATCTACTCATCTTGGAGGTTTCAGCAGCTGGACCGCTGTGATGGAGGCTGGTTGGAGGATGGCAGTGTACGATTCCCCATTATTAACCCAAGAGAGCACTGTGGAGGGATTGCAGAACCGGGGGTTCGTAGCTTTGGGTTTCCTAGCAAAAGTATGCGTCTCTATGGGGCTTACTGCTACAGGTAACTGCTCCAGGTTTTGCTAGCAGGTAATGCTTTGCTAAATGTTGACTCTACTTAAACGACACATTAAAATGTGTAGAATGTATCCTCAGTTTTTGCAGGATTTAACAGTATGAGCATCAGAGACTTTCTGCAGTGCTTATTTTCAGGAAAATATACTATATGGTTAGCTTTTAAGCTATCTAGCATTTACATCATTCTGGATTATACAGTATAACCGGCCATTGCTTTAAGTGAAGTTTGGTAAACTAATTTCGAGAGGAGCATGTGATATGATTGATTCCAGCTGGTCTCTCATCCACAATCATCGACAAACCAATCAGATTAATCCAAACCTACAATAAATGACCCATTTCACGCTACTTCCCTTATCTTAGTTTTTGAAGAATCCCCCCATCCACCCTATGTCCCCCTTTTCCTCCTTTACCAGGTGGAGCACTTGGGAACAATCTGATCTCGGACCCCCTTACATGGTAATTGACCAGGCAGGAGCCCTGGGCTTAGTTATCTCCGAGCTCAGGTTTCTCCACTGGGACAGCATGCCAAACCTGCTATTATCAAGCAATATCTAAGCGTGAACTCTTGAAAAGCAGAAAAGATTGAATCCTTGAGGATAAACCTTCAGATATAGACTGGAAGAACAGAGAAATGTATTAGTCCTGTTTGAATAGCTGTTAATGCTAACTCTTTTAGCTGAGCAGTTCAAATGATATTATATAGCAAGAACAATATGTAAATTAATATAATGATTATTCAGTTGTCACATTTAAAACAAATAGATACATATTTTGTGCTGTATACAGTGTGATATATGCAATATTTATTTGTAATTTATTAAACAAATAATGATTTTCATTTGTTTTAGCGATTGTACAGATTCCACAGGATGTTTGTTTTGGGAAATGGGAAATGACGTTTTATTAATGATTTTTAAGTTTTCCAAAAATATATAACTGTTGGATTTCTTTATTTAATTAACCAATATCAACTGACAAAATAGTATAAGAAAAATGTGTGAATAAAACTACCAATGAAAAATTTAATCTGTATTTACATAAACTTGATTTATTTTGCAACAGTGCTAAAATATAATTTACACATGACAAATACACAAGACACCGTTTCTAAACCACGAAAAACAAATTCCTATAAAATTGATATTTTCAAAGTATCTCACAACTCTCACATTTACAGTTACTTAAAATATAAACTACTAATGTGTTAATCTAATGAGAGTAGTAATTAAGGACACACACATATTCATATGCAAGAAAATTCATGAACACTTCTCATTGTGATCAATTTATTTATTGTGAATGCTCTGCTTGCTTGGAATGTAATTCACTTAATGATTCTAAAGGGTGATAAAATATGTGATGGTTTTAGGCCATCAAAACTGAAAATATAATTTTGTTAGTGATGCATCTCTTAACAAAAGTTTTGATAACAGTCTACTAAAAATGGCCATCCTCCAGAGTACAATACAGACCTGAAAAACTGAGCACCAAGTTGCAGAATGACAAGTGTCCTCCCATAAAAGACTCAATATGGGTCTGGAAATCACAAGTATTTGTGGATTGCATAAAGTACTGTATCTTCCCTGCTTCATAAAGCTTTGCTGAACCAACATCAACACAAAAGATCAGTCGATATACCTCAGCTGACTTGATTGGAGGGTTTACAAAGGTTACAGATCATTTTTAGTAAATTGACAATTGTTCGACTCGAATATTATAAAAGCAGCAGCAAGAATATTCAATAGTATCTGGATGCAGCTTTTATGATGCAAGCTGAGACTGCATCACTTAGCGATGCAATGTCAGACACAATGCACTCAATGGAGTCAGTGATGTCACTGTGACGGGTAGGGTTAGGGGTGGGGTTAGGTGAGCGCATTAAAAAGCATTGGATGCAGCTCAGATTGCACTGCACCAGGTCTGCAGCCAGACCCTTCTCAGAATATTGCAGTTTATTAGGTTACATCTACAGTTTAGGACAACATTATTGCACTGTTAGTCTGAGCTCTTGCATTGAGTCTTGTTTGGCAGACAAATTGTAAGCAAGGAAAGGTAAACGTTTAAGAACAGATATGCTGCCGATGATGGACTTGCATTACCTGACAAAAGTCTTGTCATCAATCCCAGTTGTAAAAGAAACACATTATAACTTGACTTCTAATTGATCATTTAGAAAAGTGCCAGAAGGTAGATTTTTCTGATGAATCATCTGTTGAACTGCACTCCAATCATCACAAATACTGCAGAAGACCTGTTGGAACCTTCATGGACCCATAATTCTTACAGAAATCAGTCAAGCTTGGTGAAGGAAAATCATTATTTGAGGTTCCATTTAGTATGGCAGCATGCAAGAGATCTGCAGAGGGGGTGGCAACATCAACAGCCTGAGGTATCAAGACATTTGTGCTGCCCATTACATTACAAACCAAAGGAGAGGACAAACTCTTCAGCAGGATAGCACTCCTTCTAATACTTCAGCCTCCACATCAAAGTTCCTGAAAGCAAAGTAGGTCAAGGTGCTGCAGGATTGGCCAGCCCAGTCACCAGACATGAACATTATTGAGCATGTCTGAGGTAAGATGGAGGAGGCATTGAAGATGAATCCAAAGAATCTTGATAAATTTCCTGGAGTCCTGCAAAAACGCTTTGTTTGCCATTTCAGATGACTTTATTAATAAGTTATTTGAGTCATTGCAGAGATGTTTGGATGCAGTCCTCCAAGCTCATGGGAGTCATACACAATATTAATTCTTTTTCCACTGCACCATGACTTTATATTCTATTCTGTACATTATTTCTGTTAAGTGACAAGATTTTTGTCTAAGCAAAGTCAGACCTTACCGTCCTAATTAAATATTAAAAAAATCAAGGCATGATTATATTTTATTTTAGTAAAATAAAAGTAATCTAGAGGTCCTAGCCTTTCATATTAGCCACTTCTGATACCAAATGATCAACTAGAAGTCAAATTATTATTTGTTGCTCCTAAAACTTGGATAGGCGACACGACTTTTGTCAGATAGTGTATTTAGTCAACAGAGCAACGACCTAAAACAATATGATTCAGACCAGCTGATGTTAGAGAGCATTTGTCCATAGGTTTAACTTATAATTTATTAAAAACAAAAACTGAGACAGGATAGGTGTCTGGTCCATCGGTTACAAGCTTTGTTTGGATGCTGCTTTTTATCAAGTGTGCTTTATCTTAGAATTACTAAATGTAATTCAGTGTCATGGTGTACACAGAGACAAATGTAGCAGAAACGAGATGAGAGAAGAAAATGAACATTAAAGATGCTTTAGTCCTATTATAGATGTTTGCAGTACTTAAACTGTTATCCAATTAGAATTAACGGTTGAGAACAAAAGTTAAGCAGGACTGATTCCAAATGCAACATTAATGTTATATAAAGAATTTGGATGGATGGACATCTTTAAGGATGACTTGATAAACAAAGACATGTAATGCAACTATGCAATGTGCTTGTTTTAAAAGTTCCATTTTATATCCAAATATTCAGGTGTTTTTGTTGTTGTGTCTTCTATGACTATTTCCTTGTTCTGACCTGTGTGCCATGTTACTAGGTCTCCATTTGAATACGCTGGTCCCACTGGAAACAAAAAATGTGAAATTAATATGGTAACGTGTTCGAATTTAGTGGCTCAATAAATTAGTTTTGCAGCAAATATTCAATTGTAATCTGTAAAACGTAAAAGATGACAATATAACTTAACACACACCCTATTGAACTGCAGGTTACTGCTAATTAGCCAATCATATTGAAGCAACTCAATGCATTTAGTCATGTAGATGATCTGCTGAAGTTCAAAACGAGCATCAATATGAGAAAGAAAGGTGATATGAGTGACTTGGCATAGCTGTTGGTGGAGTATTTTAGAAACTGTTGATTTATTGGGATTTACATATCTACGGTTTTAAAATAGAATGGTTAAAAAAAGAAACTACTAAGGTGAGTGGAAATTCAGTAGGGAAAGGGGCCTTGTTGATGCCAGAGGTCAAAAAGCTGATAGAAAGGCCAATTGTTATAAACAAGTTTCTATCCTAATGGCTAATTCACACTAGCAGTGACTTTATAGCTGCCTGTTGCTCTTGAGTAGCGACCTGCTTCAAACACAGGTCTGTGTAGGTCTATACAGCACGAATACAACCGGCCTCTGAGCGAGCTGAGAGATCACGTGAATTCTATGGTGCTTCAATTGTCACTCAAAAAAAGTTGCTCTTCATTTGCATAAAGTTGAAGGATGATTAACTTTGTTGCGTTGCTTGACACGCCCACCTGGGTGTCAACGGTCGTTGCCGCTTACGTAGACAGAGGTTGCTCGCTCTCCGTTGAAATGAACGGTCGCTTGTTGCTTAGCCACTCTGAGTCACTCATAGTGTGAATGAGGCTTAACGAGACGTGAATCTCACCAAAAAAAATGCGAATTAGTAATGTTATGTAATGTGTTTTCATATAGCACGTTTATCATGTATGGCCATACACCCAAAGCGCTTCACAATCATGAGGAGGGTGGTAGGGGTCTCTCCACACCACCACCAGTGTGCAGCATCCACCTGGATGATGCTACGTAAGCCACAGGACAGCAGTGCTGTCCTGTGGCTGACCATACACCAGCTATAGGGGGAGCGGATAGACAGTGATAGAGCCAATTCTGTGGATGGGGATGATTAGGAGGCCATGATGGGTAAAGGGCTAATGGAGGGAATTTGGCCAGGACACCGGGGTTACACCCCTATTCTTTACGAGAAGGCCTTGGTTTAATGTCTCATCCAACAGAACTATTGTTAGTGAAATACTGCTATTTTAAATAATATTCTTTGAAGATCATGACTGGATCTCCTTGCTCACCTTTACAGCCATGTTGCTGCTATAGCTGATGTATTCTGGGATATTTTTCATAACCCATTGTTTGTACTGTGGTCCTGAAAATATTTATTTAAAGGGCTATATGACCCTTCACCTTACCCTACACCTCCAAGCATAAGAGAATTGGCACAAGCCTAAGGGCTAGAATTGGGATTGGGCCTAACTCAGGGTGATGGAAACCCAGCTTCTCAAAGTACAACATGTCAGACCTTGAAGCAGATGAGCTACAGCAGCAGAGGATCAGTCTGGGGATATTCCTATCAGCTATAAACACCAAAAACAAGGCTTCAATTTGACAAGTTGGACGCCAAGACATTGGAAAAGGTTTGCCTAATATGATGAGACTCAATTTCTGCTGCAACATTTGGATGACGAGAGAATTTGGTCAGAATTTGGTGTAAACGCCACCAAAGAGTGAATCCACTGAAATGTATTTTTAACAACAGTTCAGACTGGAGTTGGTGGTGTAATGATTTGGGGAATATTTTATTTGTACTTACTGTAGTACAAACTGAACATTGCTTAAACACTACAGCCTGTTGAGCATAGGTCTCATACTCGATTCCTGGAGGGCTGCTGCTCTGCACAGTTTTGCTCCAACCCTACCAAACACAGCTGATCCAACTAATTGAGGTGTTCAAGACTACTGGAGACTATTAAGCAGGTGTGAATTGGAGGTGGTTAAGCTAAACTATGCAGAGCTGTGGCCCTCCAGGAATTAAGTTTGGGACCACTACTGTTGAGTGTATAATACTTAAAATACTACTTTTTTTTACCTGGTGAACACATGATTTTGGGTTCCTCCCACAGTCCATTGCTTTGACAGATGATGATAGGGTTCTGCCTCTGGATGAAGCCTGACTCACAGTAGTAGCGCACCTGTGAATTTGCCCTGTATTTCAACTGACGGCGTCCAAACATCTTAGCGTGCAGCACCAGAGGGGGCTGACCACAAAATGCTGCTAAAGACAAACAAAACACGATGAACATTTATTCTTTCTGGGCCAAAATCATCATTGCTGGAAGTGATTTACTCACAAATGCCCTTTTTGCAGGTGTAGGAAAGCTGGTAGTTACAGGGGATATCACTCCAGCGGCCATCATCATACCACACCATAACAACACAGTCCTCGCCTGATAGAAAGTAGCTGTCTGGTTGGCCACGATACCAGTTTTGATAGAGCTGATAGAGAAAGACACACAGAAAGATGCCCATTAAATGTGTCATATGTTATTAACATCTTTGTACAGACCAATCTGTACTGTACTGAGAGTTGATGTCCAACAGCAACAGACATTTTTATGGGTTTTGTCAGATTAGTGTGTGTGTTATGTCCAGGGATGGACAAAGATACATTGAAATAAAAATAAAAAACCAAATACATAAATTTTAAGTGTATCAAAAGAAAGTACAAAATACAGCAGCCAAAAATGTATCAACCTACAAGGAAGCATGACGTTTCTTCACAAACATTCCATCATAGGCCTATTAGATCAACCCCTTCGCCATTAAACTGACTTAGTGAAGTAAACAATGTTTGATAACAGCAACTTTTCTCTGCCACTTTATTCACCTATAGGGGGAAGTTGTGCCCTAATAGTTATTGAGTTGTACATAATACAGATAATGAGTCAGACTATATCTTCCACCCATTGCGTGGCCAGTACAACTGCTATCATCTCTGGTCAATGATTATTCAACCTCTTAACACTGTTTTATTTTAAAAGGGTGACACCTATATGAAGAGGTCATTTATTTTTTTTGTTTACAGAATATTTGTATAAATCTTTTCCCCCCCAATTAAACTCTTCTATAAAAACGCAATTTCTGAAAACCAATAAAAACTCCACCACATAAAAAATATGTCTCAAAATTACAAAAAAGTCTGTTTTGTAAATAAACTCTTGACATATATCCTGCTGCTGTGTAACTGGAGTCTTTGACCAGTCTGTATAGACTGGAGTATTACTAAATATTTGTTTCATATTATGTGACATTTGGACATCTTTATGTAGACATCTTCATTAATAAAGTATACAGCACACCTGCAGATCAGCTACTAGCATTTGAAACAGCCAATGAAGTATTGCAGGTATTGTCACTGTAGAACTTCTTTTTATGTTGTTTGTCTTATTAGAGAGTTATAGACTCTCTGTTTAGCCTCTTAAAAAAACACGAGTATACCATATTTAGGTGTTTTATGTTTCTGAAGTTCCTTTGCATTTCCATCTGCAGCAGACAGACTGGTGATGTTCTGAAGCTCCTTATCCTGTTCTTCAGGACTGAGAGTTTATTCAATTTCATTTCTTAAGCAAAGAATCTGAATTGTACACCACACAGCTATTATATATCTCTGGTCTTAGCATTGCCCAGTAGCTATTTTCAATGGTTGTTAACTTGCTCCTGAATATACCCTTACCATTTGTCTGGTACTTTCTTTAAGCATAATTTCAATCCATACTCCAAGCATTGACCACCTTAAAAATGAATCATTTTTCTATTCTGATCGCCAGCTTAGGCAGATAACTGAGAAAGCACCAATCAGAGGCCTCGTTTTTATTATGTCATCATATACTGTATACTTTTTGCAAAGTATTTTACAGTATTTTAAAAATACAAGACACTAAATTATTTTGATACAAAATATTAACCCATTTTCATCAACCCTATTAAATACAAATTACAAAATACTATTTTGTATTTGAAATACATATTTGAAATACATGTATCATAAATACTGCCCATCCCTGGTTACGTCAGTGTTCGATAATGGGGTGTAAAAGAACACAGATAAAACAATTTAATATGTACCTTATGTGAATTTTGAAGTCATGTTTTGGTACTATACATAATTTCAATGCAAATACATATGTGTTTACCATTACACCCATATTAGATAATGATCTACGTCATGGAATTGGCTGAAAATACTACGTTTTCAGTTTTGGTCAATAAATATTCAATATCAACCATTATGATAAATATCTGTAGAGCATGTTTTTCTTTTTTGTCTTTCTCTTTTTAACAAACTTTTTGTATCCAAAGATCTTTTCATTTTTTATCAAATTAAGTTCAGAAAAAAGTTTTATTTTGATTGTTAATATTCTTTATAAATTATATATTTATTTTAATTAAAATGATTCATTAATTTATTAGTTTCTTACCAAGGCGCATTTCCAGTTTGGAAAACTATGCTGGGGCACAAAGTAAAGCCCAAACAGAGTAAGCCCTCACAAAAATCAGAAGACTCACCAGAGGGTTTCCATCTGACCAACGGAAATCTCCCTCAATTGTTTTGTCGTTGAGACCCGTCCACTGATACTCCCTGTATTTATCTAAGCAAACAGAAAAGCACAGCAACCCCAAATCACCAGCATACATTTTCAGTAAGACACAACACAACTCTAAGTCCTGTTTAACACCCTGATGCATCAAATATGACAGATTTGCAGAGGCCCCTCTATGACAACCCTCATTCACTCACATGAAAAAGGTGACATGTTAAAAGCCTTTCATGCAGGGCCTCTCAAAGTTATGTCAACAAACCTGGTTCTTTATGAATTCCTTTATGTACTGTAAGCTAAACCGCTTGACACACCTTTTTTGACTCTTTGTTTAATCAATATTCTTGCTTTTCTGATGAAGACATTGCCTTTATACAATGGTTCAATAAACATTAAATTAGTATTGAGTATGCAAATGAGCATTTTATAGACAATATTGGCATTTACTTTGAACTTTGAAAAATGAAAAAAGGATGGATTTTTGTTTTGTTCTTTAATAAATCTGTTTTTTATTGAAACAGTTGAGTGAATTATTCAGTGAGTCATTCAAAATAAAAACTCTTGTCTTTTTAACCAATTAATTTTGTTCCATAATACACTCTTGCACATAGCTACCGACACACACACACACACACACACACACACACACACACACACACACACACAATTCGCAGGACATGTCTGCAATTTTTTAAATTCAGTGACCTAAAAATGACACCAGGTTAAGCACACTTCAGGTTCAAATCAAGTTCCATCAATCTGAAAGTTCTGCCATCACCTGATAAGAAGTCAAACTGATTAGATCAAGAGGAATGGGTCATCTATGCAAACAGCTGCTCAGACATACCATTGATGAACAACTGTTCCTCAGGTGACATAACCGATACCAGATGACCTCCGCACATGCGACAGTGCTGCTCTGCCACTTCCCATTTCTGACGCTTGGCGAAATGCTTGTAGCAAAACCCCTGGAACTTCTCCCAGCCTGGTTCACAATGCTCTAGATCTTTGTGGACAGAAGGTAAGAGTGTTACATTTAATATAAAGAAGCTGCAAACACACACACACACACACACACACACACACACACACACTTTTAAATTCAAATAAAGTCCCATCTGAAGTTATTTCATGAGTTACATACACTTACCGGCCAGTTTATTAGGTACACCTGCCCAACTGCCTGTTAACGCAAATTTCTAATCAGCCAATCACATGGCAGCAACTCAATGCATTTAGGCATGTAGACAGGGTCAAGACGATCTGCTGCATTTCAAACCAAGCATTAGAATGGGGAAGAAAGGTGATTTAACTGACTTTGAATGTGGCATGGTTGTTGGTGCCAGACGGGCTGGTCTGAGTATTTCAGAAACTGCTGATCTACTGGGATTTTCAAGCACAACCATTTCTGGGGTTTACAGAGAATGGTCCAAAGAGAAAATATCTAGTGAGCAGCAGTTTTGTGGGTGCAAATGCCTTGTTGATGCCAGAGGTCAGAGAAAAATGGCCAGGCTGGTTCGAGCTGATAGAAAGGCAACAGTAACTCAAATAACCACTCGTTACAACCGAGGTATGCAGAAGAGCATCTCTGAACACACAACACGTTGAACCTTGAGGCGGATGGGCTACAGCAGCAAAAGACCACACTGTGTGCCACTCCTTTCAGCTATGATCAGAAAACTGAGGCTGCAATTCGCACAGGCTCACCAAAATTGGACAATAGAAGATTGGAAAAACATTGCCTGGTCTCATGAGTCTCGATTTCTGCTGCAATATTTGGATGGTAGGGTCAGAATTTGGCATCAACAACATGAAAGCATGAATCATGAGTGTATAAGCAATGTATAAAAAAAAAGTTAAAGGCACAGTATTTTCTAGTGGTCATTTTTACCACTAGATGGTGCGTATTCACAACAAACAAATGCATATTTTGATGACGTTGTGACTGAGTGTGGAATCATGGGAGTTGTCATATTCTTTACATTTTAAAGGGACTCTGCAGAAATCATGTTCATGGATTAGCTAATGTATTCAAAAATGTTTTACAGTTGTATGAAGCAGAGTAAGACTGAAAGCCGTAGAAGCAAAGCAAGACCACTGAATCAATTGCTGATGACAGACAACCGTGATGTGGCCTGAAAGCAGCAGAGCTTTTATTGCTGTTGACAGCTTCTGCTTTTCATGTGGAGAGAAGAATCTGAGCTATTCAGAGCTAATCTGAGCATAGAATCAGAGTTATTCTATAATGCTACTCTGTGCAGTCTAATAAAACACATCATATTAAAGCATCCTAGGTGTTTTCCAGTTTTCTATAAAACCAAACCAGAAACTGAGGGTGAGTGACGTCATTAGCATGGCCATACAGCACACGGTCTGAATCACTAGTTAGAATGGCTTATTTCTCTGGATTTCAAACATCTGGGATCACCGTTCTAATGGTTTTCGGATATTCATTCATTTTCCTTCGGCTTAGTCCCTTTAGTCATTAGGGGTCGCCACAGCGGAATGAACAACCAACTTATGCAGCACATGTTTTACACAGCGGATGCCCTTCCAGCTGCAACCCAAAACTGGAAAACATTCATACACACTCATTCACACACATACAGCCAATTTGGTTTGTTCAATTCACTTATAGCGCATGTCTTTGGACTCTGGGGAAAACCGGAGCACCCGGAGGAAACCCACACCAACACGGGGAGAACGTGCAAACTCCACATAGAAATGCCAACTGATCCAGCTGGGGCTTGAACCAGTGACCTTCTTGCTGTTAGGCGACAGTGCTAACCACTGAACCACCATGTCACCCATGGTTTTCAGATATTTTAATGAAAAAAATCAAGCAAATTTAATTGCATCTAGCATAATTGCTCAAAATTAGACAACTCTTCAGACACCTCCCTGTTATTGGCGGTATTCTAGCCCCAGATGGTAGTTTCATAATTATCTGATAATCCTTATCTAATCGTTATGCATATATGATTTTAATGAATAAGAATAAAAAAAACAGTCCCTCAATGACGGGATCACTGAAGCTGAAAACATTTATATGCTGAGTTCTGGCTAAGAAAGTACAGTCAGTGAACTGTGAAAGAGACTGACTGGAGCAAGATCAACCAGAGCAGTATGAGAGACTAGCAATGCCCTGTTGCCAAAAGAAAGGCCCTTTACACTTCCTGCTCAGTTTTGACTCATGTAAACTTTAGAAATGTCAGTTTTGCTGTTCTTTATTTTGGAAAACTGACTTTTCCACGTATAACGATAGTTCACCCAAAAATGAAATTCTTAAGATTCTGTCATTATTTACTTGTTACTTGAATGAGTTTTGTTTATTCTGTTGAACACAAAAAAGAAGATATTTTTAAAATAAATTTATAATGGAATTCATAATGAAATAAACTCATAATGGTTGGACCACTTGAAAGTCAGTAAATACAGAAGTGAGTAAATTGTCATTTTTGGGTAAACTATGCCTTCAATAAAGATGCCTAGGCACATCTAATAATACTCCCAAATCGGAATGCTAAAGATAACAGACTATAAAAATAATAAAACACGTGTTTATATATTGTGACTGCCACTGTACATTCACAAGATTTACTGATTTTATGACAGGGAAACTCACCTGTCTCGCAGAAGTCTCCTCCATAGGTAGGCAAACAGAGACACCTTTGATCTCCTCCACTGTCCACACAGGTGCCTCCATTTTTGCAAGGGTTCTCCAAACATGCGTCTAAAAAACATTCCTGTGGTATTATAGCTGAAGCTAAACATATTTTGCACACATTAACGAAGGGTTTAAATAAAGCATAAGTTAAACACAAGGTGGCACTATTACAAATTTACTGTGCGTAGTAATCCTACAACTTCTGCACCACTTAAATGACAAGCTAAAACGGGCTTTGTGGTTGGTACTGTTGATCACATGCCATTTCATTATTGTTCTGTTATCAGTTTCCAGTCATCATGGCCCCACTAAACCAAAATCCTTCATGCACCGCTGGAAGTATTTGTTGTGATGTGGGTTCCACATTTCTGATAAATGATCTCTATCTGTCTGCACTGCAGTCTTTGATAAACGTGCTAATCAGAGGTTACAGATTACTACATGTCAGTTATCAAGTTTCCAGGTATTTTAAAGAGATGAAACCGCCAGCGTTTAGGAAAAAACAGCGCCCTCTTTTGAGATCTCAGGGTTTCCTCAAGTCATTTTTATCAACCAATAGAGGGGGCTATCACACCACATTACTACAAAAATTGTGTCGGAAACAAAACAATTTAATCCTAACTTGTATAAAACTAAATCTGCATAAAAAATAAAGAATATGAATAACATAAAATTGTAATAAATATGGTTTATAACTGAAATAACAAGCCGAAGTATTAACATGATATACCAAAAACCAAAACTGAGAAATAAAGCAATGATGTATGTAAAATAAACACAAATATTCATTTGAGAGCTTTTTCTTTGTCAAGATAACAATTGTTTTTATATTGTCTTGTCTAAACATCTATATAAGTGTATGAAAACATGTAAAAAATATTTGTTTTTATGTTAAAAGGCTCTAAATTACAATATTTTTGTTTTAAATTCGGATTGAATTACATCAGTACCTTACAAAATAATTTTCTTTGATAATTTGATAATAATTAATTATTTTCAAGTGGTCTCTTAATTATTTTTATATCATTTTATACACTAGCCAGATAACTATATTATTATTATGTAATAATTATGTTTATATACACTATGAAGTTTATATACACTATAAACAGCAGCTACGCTAATTATTCTCCTTATTCTGTATTTCCACCTGGGGGTACTCATCTCGAGGCCCTCAAACTATGCAGTGCCACTGATGCGATCCAAGACCAGCGACGAGATTATCCCAAGGTTACTGGACCAGGCCGTATCCTGAGCAGCTGCTGTGGTGGTCATGGTGGAGTGCATGAGACTGTGATGCTCCAAGGACAGACGAGTCTTCGCTGAGGTCCTTCCTGCGCCTAGACTGCAGCTCTGCACAAGACGTTTGGCCATAGGAGAAATGGTCGTGCCCAACTGAGCCTGGTTTCTCTCTAGGTTTTTTAAATTCTTCACTTTCGCCAATTGGTGAAGTTTTTTCCTCGCCTCTGTCGCCACTGGCTTGCATGGTTCGGGATCTGTAGAGCTGCACATCGATGGAATTGCTCCTCAGTGTTTGGACTCTCAGTAGTGATTATTAACCCACACTGAACTGAGCTAAACTAAACTGAACTTAAACACTGAAAACTGAACTGACACTGTTTCAATTCACTATAAACTTCCATGTGAAGCTGCTTTGACACAATCTACATTGTATAAGCGCTATACAAATAAAGATGAATTGAATTGAACTAGCTAGTCAGGTAATACTTATTTCACTAGTTAAATAACTGTTCAGCTCATACTTTTTTCAAGGATTTCTTTTTTTTTATGTTTTTTATGTTTTTTGTTTATGGTTTTAGCTTTAGCTATAAGTAAACCACTAAAGCCCTGCCATGACCAATAAATGTCAAAAAAATATATTTTTTCTCTTTTAATGTGTGCATTAATATATTTTATATTCCCCACAGTACCACAGTCCCAGTTGTTGCTAATGGTATTGCTAAAGGCTTGAATGACTTTATAAAATTTCCACAGAAAGAAAACTTACCCACATACTAGGGCTGCACAATGTTGGAAATAACTGACAATGCAATCTTGTGTTTTTCTGCAATTTACATATTGCAAATATATTATAATTGTGAATATAATTTCGTAAGATTACTCTATTTGGAAGCAATTTTTAAATTTATTGGGATGATATATTTAGGGGTGTGAATCTGCATAAAATGTTTAAAATTATAAAAAAAAATAAAAATAAAACTCAACATTCAATGTAAAATAACATCCTACAGTCTTCATTGGAAATAATAAACACTATTAATCTTTGTTAAAGAGGCAAACTTTAGAATTTTTCGAGTCCAAATGGTTTAAAGGGCAAATATTTTACTCCTTTAGACACAGTTCTGTCCAAACAGCTTAAAAATATGATTTTCATTATAGGTGCCCTTTAAATTCAATTTGAAATTGATTCACATCCTGCAATGTGACTTTTGCAGAATCACATGTTGCGTTATAAATGCTGAAACAATATATTGTGCCGCCCTACTACAATACATCACCATCATTGTTTTTTGTTTACCTGAAATGTAGCTTGTCCTGATCAGCACTCTCTGTGTAGGTCTGACAGGTAGAATGAAGGACTCGTGTGTGGTTTTGACATCATTCTCATCTTCTCTATTGCCTGTGATTGCTTTAGTTATGAGTTCATCATCATTATCATCATCATCATCAGCTTCATTATGGCCTGTTGTGCTGGATGGTTTTAGAGTTTCCTCTGTCTGCTCACTGATAGGTGCATTGGTGGATTCAGATTCCTCTAATGCTGTAATGTCATCTGTGGTCAGTGCAGCTTCTCCACTGAGCTCAACATCTGCGTTCAACTCTCCTGGGCTTGTCACCACGCTCTGCCAGATGGAGGTCTGAGTCCCATGAGGAAGAAAAGTAACCTCAAGATTTGTCGTGGGTATCACAGCGATGGCCTGATTATCTTCATCATTAGTATTGTTTTCGTTGTGCTCTTGCATATTTGTTAGATTAGAAGGAGTGATGGTGGCTGTGTGTAAGTATGGGTTTTTAGTTACCGAAGCCCGGTTTTCTGAAGGTTCTCCTGAAGATTCCTCTTCATCACTGCCATCAAAACTCAGAGTTACAGTAGAATGATTAAGCTCAGTGGATGTGGTGATTTTGTTGTCAGGTTGTTTCCCAAGCTCTTCTTGCTCAGCCTTCTCCACTTCTCTTTCCACAACTCCGAGGGCAAATGTAGTGGTGCTTTCAGAGAGAACTCCTTCAATTTCTTGTGTAGAACTGATTTCCAGCTGTACAGGCGCATGCGTGGTTGATAAGTCCTGTAGATGAGGCATAGATGTGGTCAAGAGTGTGACTGGCAGGACCTCATCATGATCTCCAGAGCCTTCAGACAGTTCAGTTTCCTTCAGTGTTGTGCTCAAAGTCGAATGATCAGTAACATCATCAGCTGCAACAAGAAACGCTGGGACATTATTATATATCTATTTATTTTTCTACCCATTTATTTCTCAATCCATCGCTCCAATATTTTTACCCTTTCATCATTCCATCCATTAATTTATAGGTTTATCAATCCATCATCTCTATTTTGTATATCCATCCTTTCATAGTTTTACCATCCCTATCTCCATCCATCCATGCATCCATCCATCATTTTACCCATCTATGCATTCATCCATTCAAATTTATCAAAGCATAATCCATCCTCTATTATTTTATCCATCCATCTAGCCAGCCATCCATCCAGTTTAACTAAACCATCCTTTCATTCATTAATTTACAAGTTTATCCATCATCACTCATTTTATCTATACATTCTTTCATTGTTTTACACATCAATCCATCCACCATTTTACTCATCCATCCATACAAATTTACCAAAACATCTGACCATTCTGTTATTTTATCCAACCATCTACCATCCAGTTTAACAAAATCATCAATCCATCTATCCATTGGTTTATCTATCTCTAATTTAATCTATCCATCCTTTCATTGGTTCACCCATCCATCCATCAATGCATGCATAATTTTACCAATCCATCCATCCATCCATCCATCCATCCATCCATCTATCTATCTATCCATCCATCCATTCATTCATCAATTTAAATGTTTATCCATCCATCCATTTCTCATTGTATCTATATTTACTGATATTGTTATAGTCATCCATCAATCCATTCATCATTTTACCATCATTCCATTCATCCATCCAAATTTATGAAACCACCCATCTTCCATTAATTTATCCATCCATCCAACCATCCATTCATTCATAAGTTTATCCATCTCTAATTTAATCTATCCCTGCTTTTAGCGGTTTACGCATCCATCCATGTATGCAACCATCCATCTATCCATCAAGTTTATCCAAACTGAACCATCCATCCATCATTTTACATATGCACCCATTTGTTGTTTCACAATTCATTCATTGTTTTAGCTATCCATCCATCCATCTATGCAACCATCCATCCATCCATCCATCAATCCAGTTTAACCAAACCAAACCATTTTATATATGCAACTATTCATTGTTTCATCATTGTTTTAGCCTTCCATCCATCTATCCATCCATCCATCCATCTATCCATTCATCCATCCATCCATCCATCCATCCATCCATCTATCCATCCATCCATCCATCTATCCATTCATCCATCCATCCATCAATCCATGCATTTTACCCATCCATCCATCCATCCATCCATCCATCCATCCATCCATTTTACACCTCCATTCATCCATCCACCAATCCAGTTTAACCAAACCAAACCAAACCATTTTATATATGCAACTATTCATTGCTTTATTATTGTTTTAGCCATCCATCCATCTATAATTTTTATATATGCATCCTTGTATCCTTTCATCATGCCAATCCAACCATCAGTTCATGCATCCCTCCACCAATCCTTCCATCCAAGATTTTACTCAATTTAGACTCTTGTTTTTGAAGTTCAAGGCTTTGTTCAAAAACCTCACAATTAATATTTTTACTTCAATTTTTGCATTTAAACTATATAAAAACATTCTAAATTCAGTCCTGAATTCTGTATATTTGTAGTGGTTATTGAAATGCACACAAAATAATTTTCTATTAAATCATATGAATTGTTTATATCTACTTACTTGGGCTAACATTGTTCAGATGTGTTGATGAGTAACTCTCTGTTAAAGCTGTAGATGCTCCATATGTCTCTGATTTATGTGTGCTGAACATTGCTTCTTCTGTGGTTGTATCCAGGTGTATTACTTCTTTTGTCGTCAAATCCAGATGTATTGCTTCTTCTGTGGTCGAATCCAGATTTATTGCTTCTTTTGTGGTCGAATCCAGATGTATTGCTTCTTCTGTGGTCGAATCCAGATGTATTGAGTCTTCTGTGGTCAACTCTTCACCAGAACTCTCCAACCAACCTTCCCTGCTGGATGTGCTCATTGAGGTGGGCTGAGTTGTGTGTGTAAAAAGACCCTGGTCTTCATCTGACTCTGGAGCCTCTGTGATATTTCCTGCATTTATCTCTAATGTAGCACCTTCAGGATGATACGTCGATTCGACTGGAGCATCTTGAGTTGTAGTGTTATTGCTTGAGTCATATTGCAGTGTAGTGCTCTGAGTGGTCATATGATCTTCATCTTCATCATCTAGGTTGGTGTCAGGCATGGGTTGGTAGTGTTTGGACCCATTGATCTCCTTTGGCAGAAAGGACGGTTCCTCTGTTGTCCCATGATGAGCCTCTGTAGGTGGGATGAAGTCGATAGGCTCCCCTGGCTCTAGGTTGGTATCTGGCATTGGTTGGTAGTGTCTATGATTGCTGCTCTTTACACCATCAACTGCTGAAGCTTTTATTTCAGGCTCTCCTTCTAGCATGAAATTATTGCGTTTTGGATCTATGTAAATTTCTGGAACAAACTCAACGTTTTGCCAGGTGACCTCAGTGGTTTCAGTATTTCTCTCTGTGCTGGTTGGAGTGGTAAGGTCTTTTCTGGAGCCAATAGTGAAGTCTTCTTGAGGGCTTGAGGTATGGTTGTGTTCCTCAGCTTCTGAGGCAGTTTGAGTGCTGTAAATGGAAAAGGACTCAACAGCTCCCTGAGCTTCATTTTCAGATTGCTGAGTGACCTGATGTACACTATATTCCTCTTGGGGTTCTGCTAAAGTTACAATATGTTGCTCTGTTTCCTCTGGTGATGTTGCCATATAATCTGCAGGAGGGGCTGTTTGAGAGTTGCTGTTAGCTGCAGGGGGAAAAAACAGAAGAAACAAATATACCAAACTGTTATAATGGGAAAATGGGACTGCTTTCCTAAAATATAAATGCAGTTCCATGTTTTCATGTAGAAATAGGCAATTATACAATGAGAGAGAAATGTTAAATGTGATTTTAAAAACTGACAATAGTTTAAAAAATTATGTTTCTCTCTTCTGCTGAACTTAGTACGTATGATTATTTAATACGATACATTGACCTTAAATTTTAAATACAGGTAAGAATATTTATAATTATAACTCAATCAGGCTTTATATACAACAAAAATCTTGTAAAAAAATATTTAGAACAAAAACAGTTAATGACATATTAAAAGATTCTATTTAAGGAAAACAGAACACTTTGAAAACAGAATTCATTTAAAATGAATTGTCATTTTTAATATTTATATTCTGCCACTATTACCAATTTCTCAGGAAGAAGATTATTATCATTTAAAATATTATATAATTTAGTATGATTTACATCGATCTTCTATATATTTTATGTGCAGTTAGAAATAATTATACTGTATAAGAATAATGAAACATAATTTGAAATATTAAAGTTGGGGCTTTACTTGCATTTACTATGCTTTTTATGTATAAAATATGACTTTATTTATTTTATTTATTTTTATTTATTGCAGACTTAGTAACCTCCACACCCTTTGAACCCCACGGTTTCTATCCTGATATACAGTTTATAAATTTTCAGATAAAACTCAAATCTGCAAATACCTTTGAAGCAGTAAGCATCATGGCGAGTGTTTGGTTCAGGGAATCCTGTTTGATTGCTAAAGCGATAGACGGTCTTGACGCCAGGTTCAGAGCCTCCACAGCGCTCACGGGGGGTCACGATGGGGTAGCGAACGCTTCCGTCAGCGAGCCAGCCTGGACTGCAGTGGTTCAGACCATCATTCCAGGCGGCGTACAGCTGACCTGTGGTAGCGAGCTGAGCGTCCTGCTGCTCACAGTACGCCTTTGCCTCTGACAAGCTGAAGCGCTGCATGGTCGAGCCATGAAAAACCTCCCCTAAAAACAATCACTTCAACAAATGAACAAACTTTTTTGGCTTTGGAAAAACTGACAATCACAATGCACCTTGCATTCTCTGAATATGATCTTATGCAAATATCAAGAGCTAGTTTGGAGTACAGTCTAGATAGAGTACTGTTTTTCAAGTGTAACATTAGCAGCTAATTGTTTACCGTGTATGTTCTCCACATAGCAATATACATCATAGAGTTCGTCATTCTCCATCGTGCCGTAGTTACGAACGCCTGGTAATCCATCCATGTCTCCAAAACACCCTTCACGAGGCATCTGGATTGGGTATCTAAAAAGGCATAACATAATATCTTTATTGTCTAAATTTTTAAATAACAAAGGTTTGATGGCCACTTTTGAAATACTGCTTCATGAAGCTTCAAAACATATTTTGTTACGAATCAGTTAATGTTGTTGTACATATTGTTGCCAAATGGCTTCAATAAATAGTAGCTAATTCCTGCATAAAAAGTTACTAAATGTTACTAGACGATCCACAAATTAACATATCCATGCCTTTATGAAGTCCTATTAGTTTTACACATTAATACATATATATTTATACAACAATTCAGTCTGGTTCTCGAATCTGATTGGCCGATAGCCATGAGCAGGGCCAGACGGAATCTGCGGACGTTTTTTGCTATTTCTGCGGAGAATTTTGGTAAAAATCTGCGGATTTCTGCTGAATTATTTTAGGAGTATCATAACTAAAACCTTAAAATGTGAAATAAAAAATAATATCTTTTTAACTTTTATTTAATGTTTAAAATGCAAATCCAATTAGATTAACAGTAGTTAATTGTAAGTAAATAAACAGCATTAATGATGGCCAAAAAATCTGCGGAAATCTGCGGAAAATCTGCGGAATTCTGAGTGCTCAGATTCCGTGTGGGCCTAGTCATGAGATATTTAAGTAATATCAGCACTCGGACAGCCTTTTCACCCTTGTGTATTAATCCACCCACAGCAGACATCAAGAAGGCTAAACAATTATTTACACTGTTTGACAAATATTGCAGCTGTTGGAACTTTGAGGCTTTTTAGTCAAGAAGATTGCAACTAAGCAGTTTAGTGATAGTGCCTATTTGAAAATATGTTTTCATAAATTCTGGACTTTCAGTGTGTCAGCAGCTTTCAACCTGTCATATTGCCTGTCATGAGCACTCCTCTGATGGCTACTAATTCGAAAGTATGGTGTCTTTATTTTAGTCTACTGTACAATGTTATTTGTTTAGGCTATATCTAAAAGCAATATTTTGGTCACATTCATCTGTTATTTACTCCAGAGCAAATAGATTTGACTGCAATGTTAAGTTTAGCTTAATGCTGACTGACAATTTGGTTGTTGTTCTTTTGACTGAATGACTGGTGTCTGTTAAATGTTATTAATGAATAAATTAATTTCATATAAATTGCAGTAATATTTAATAAAAATATTTTTGTAGTACAAAATTTGTAGTAATTTAGCACGACTTGAGCAAAGAATTTGAAGTAACATTAAAAAATGTATTTCTGAGCGTAAATTTAAAACGAAACTTGAGCAAATGCAAATGAAACTGGTGA
Organism: Danio tinwini; assembly: GCA_903798205.1. Lineage (NCBI taxonomy): Eukaryota > Metazoa > Chordata > Actinopteri > Cypriniformes > Danionidae > Danio > Danio tinwini. Next base: position 14,133,289 of record CAIGQZ010033112.1, read on the forward strand.
GTGACTTTCTAAGTCGATCTCTCTCTTTATGTTGTAGTGCTGTTTTTATACCATAGTTTGGTAGTGTTTCTGGTAGTGCTGGCTTTGCTTTGGCTTTTTCAGGGTTAGTTATTGTGATCTCCCAATAGCAACAGAGAAATAATGGGAAATATCTCTAGACTGATGGCATTTCATGCCGTTCAGCTTTATAATCTTAAAATGTCAGCGAAATCACCTGTTTGTCATTACTTTAGACATTACGCTAGAGAATCTTTCTAATACTAGCTCTAAAGTGATGTTTGTGAAGTAGCAATGGTTTTGGCTGTTCTGACATCAGCTGCAGATGTGAATGAATGGCGGGAGAAAGTAGTTCCTTATACAAAAGGATTATAAACTCTCCATGTTTGATTTTCTTTTTTTTTATTATGCCGTCAAACTAAATATATACACAGGTTGTGAATTGGGATTCGATACTCTTTACTTGAATCGTGTCTGACAGAAGTGTCGCATGTCTTTTCAAATTTGGAATAAAAACTTTTTAAATATCTGTGACCTAGAAGAAACACTGCTTTAGACAACATAAGTTTTTTGTGGTTCCAAAGTAACAATTTATTGAAAACAAGTACCCAAGCATCAGATTTTAAAAGCACCCAATGTTGCATTAGTTAGCTCTGCCCACTGGGAAATCTATATATAATAAAAAAGTGGTTGACTGTATTGACCTTATTCTTTTATATGAGTTACTAATTTGGATAGAGACTTTTTTAGATTTTTAGCTGTAAAGCTGTAAAGTTCCTTATGCTGCTTGGTGCTGCAGTCTGGAATTTTCATAGTATATAAATTTTATGTATAGCCATAAACACACTTGTTTGTAAAGCAAGTAGTTAGATTGTTTATTGCTGTTTGTTGTTCCTGTTTTTTTCCCTAACAGGCAATTGTGTCCAAAAACAATGCCCAAAAAAGAAAACCTCAACGTTGCAGAATAAGGCTGATACAAAATGTGCTTTGTTTCATTCTGTCTTTAGAGATCATAAATTATTTTTACCAAAAATTCCTGTCTGTAGAAAATAAGTGTATTTTAACTTTAGGAGCCCAGCTGTTGTACATTGACGGTCCAAACATCTTTTCTAAAAATATAATGTCAAAAGTTTGATTTACGATGATCTTGTTGCTGTAAACATGTCACCTCACAGGACGGGTATTTGATATGTTTGTCCTCTCACCTGACGGAGCGATCTGAAAGCCAGCCAGCATCACACTGCTCATAACCGCTGTGATACGCAGCCAGCAGCTGCTCTGGAGAAGCAATCTCAGCTCCAATGTCCTTACACGCATCTCTGGCCTCATCAAAAGTGAAGGCATAGCGACTCGAGGTATGGCGGTAGAGGAAGACGACCCCTAAGAACACACTGAGAGTCAGTGCTCTCATAATGTACATCACAGTCTTTTGCAGAAAATGAACAGTGCATTATAATTTTTGCTTTTTTTATCTGGAGTTGTAGCAAGTTATAAGACTACTTAACCATCAATTGGAAGGACAGTTAAACTGAATACATTTTTTTGATAAAAACAATTTTTTGATTTTTTTTTAAAGGAGTGGTTTACTACAATATTATATTTTAAACTTTAGCTGATGTGTAATGTAGCTGTGTGAACATAAACAACATCTCTGAAAGTAATACACTCAAAGTTCAATGCAAAAGGAGACATTGGCTTTTACAGTTAGCTTAGCAAAGCCTACAATGAATGAAGTTTGGGGACAAAAAAAAAATACATCCGGGCTAGTGAGATCACAAGAGCTTCCAGTTACGCGTATTCATTATCCGCATACATCCCGCGTATCGAAGAGGCTTGGCCAGAGGCGATGTTATGTTATTCACCTTATTCTCCGCGTACGAGCAGGCGCAGCCATTTTAATCATTTTGGCTGGATACTTCCGGTCTCATTTACTTCCATTCATTTTTAGAGGTTAAAAACAGCCCGTTATGCTTCATGATGTTGCAAACTGATGTTTTCTTATTAAATTATTCTATTTTGTCTGTATAATCATGCAAACACTTGTTTGTAGAGTGAGTAGTTTGACCGTTTTCAGCCGTTTATTATTCCTAGTCATTTCTCCCATAGGCAACTGAATCGGAAGTTCTAATACAATCGCAAAAGCGCACTTCCGCATTAAAGAATAAGGTCAATAGCAAAAAAAGCTAAAATGCTGTCAAAACGCTGCTATTTCAACATAATTATTAAACCAAATAGCTAGCATATGACAAAGGACAGTTTCCAGAATGGTCATCTCAGTTCAGTGCTAGATTCGGTTAAAACTCTTTTAACCAACAAAGCTGTGGATTATAAGCCACAACCTGTAAGTATTTTTATTTGTTAAAATTGACCAGTTACATGGGCAGCACAGTAGCGCAGTGGATAGCACAATCGCCTCACAGCAAGAAGGTTGCTGGTTCGAGCCTTGTTTCCATGTGTTTGGGTGGGTTTCCTCTGGTTGCTCCTGTTTCCCCTACAAGTCCAAAAACATGCACCACAGGTGAATTGGGTAAGCTAAATTGTCCGTAGTGTGTATGGATGTTTCCCAGTGATGGGTTGCAGCTGGAAAGGCATCCGCTGCATACACAGTTACATGCACAGCTTCTAGCGTTAACGGTATGTTGTGGCAAGGACGTAAACAAGGATGTAATTGTAAACAACCGGAAATGCTGTTTGGCACCGTTAACAATTTAGCTACAAATTCATATTTATCTGTCAAATAACAAACTTGCAAAAGATATGTGAACGTTTCATATTACTTACACATGCTTATTCCGAATATATGTGAAAGACACTTGTCCGATTTTATTTTAGAGAGCAGGCGTGAGGTTCAGCTGTGTGCTCTTCATATTCTGTCTGATTCAGGCAAACTGATACGGCTGTTTACACGTTCTTGTAGGGGGTGATGTGGAGACAATCTGCGAATTACAGCACATTATGTTAGCTGACCAATCAGAGCCTCTTGAGGGCAGCTTTTTAAAGAAACTAGGAAATATGTTGAGATATCTGCTGGTAAAACCGAAAAGTGAGGATGGGGGCGAGCGCGAACTGAAGAGCGAGGAGGGCACTTCTGCTCATTTTGGAAGGACACTTCCCAGACTAAAAAGGGCATGTGCACTGCACAGGTTGAGCCCTATGTGTGCACGTGCCTGATAACAACAACAAATGTTTCTTGATCATCAATTAAGCATATTAGAATGATTTCAGAATTGGATCACTTGACACTGAAAGCTGGACTAATAATTCTGAAAATTGTGCTTAGCAATTACAAATAAAAACAATTTACAATATACTTTTTTTTCAAATAAGTGCAACATTAATCACTTAAAACATAATTTATAATCATTAAAATTGTTTCCAATCTGTGTTATTTCGTGTTTAGGAACTGGAAATTTGTTTATAGATTTTTTTTATTACAGTTTTTCTCAGTCGCTTTGGTGCATTTCTCACAACACTATTTAGATTTGCACAACAGTTAATGCATTTCTCAAAACAATTAGTCATTTGTACATAGTAGCAGTTTCTCATTCCTTCTAGCAAATTGCAAATGCTTTTGGGCATGCATCAATTGCTTTCATACAACTCTCTGTTGTTTGTAACATTATCATTTGCTTATGTCATGTCAGTCAAAATTAACTAAACTTGTGGATGCTGAATAGTCATTCCATATAAAACTAATAGTCCTCATTTCATTACTTGAGTCATTACATACAAAAATGTTGAACTAGTTGTCAAAATCTGTCAAGCTCATTTTATTAAAAAACTTAAAATCTTTTTTTTTCTGAAAAATGTTTTCTAAATTGAACAATTTCATAAATGATTTACAGACGTGTGTATGTTGTAGGTTCAGTTCCAATATGTACTGCAATATTGTTTACAGTTGTGCACAGCTCTACTCAAAGGAAGCTTGTTTGTTGTAAATAAGGGTGTGTTTATTCTTTTGCACAATGCTGTGAATAAATTTGAATTGTAAAGAGCATCTGCAGTAAAAATGTAAAACATACATATTCAGTGTCTTGTACTCAGATACCTCACTAAATACAGTAATGTCTAACTTTACTGTAGTTTTCAAATGGCTGTGCAAATAGTATAGTGCGGTCTTGAGCCTTTTCAGAAAGTGTCATCAAAATCTGACTTTTATGCATTGGTCCTAATGAAAACATGACAAAGCCAATTGACTGTCTTGTTTATAAACAATGGTGGCAGGACTTTGCATTTTGATGACACTGACACTTTCATTGACATAAATACTTGCTTTTGAGGAATGAGCTCTCCATTTTGAGCAAGTGACACGCTTTTGCAGGTTATCCCCTAGGTTTTGCAGTTTGTACTAATTTTTTTGAGAAATGCATTAACTGTGGTGCAAATGTGAATAGTGTTGTGAGAAATGCACCAAAGTGACTGAGAAAAACTGTAATAGCTTAATTATTTACATTTAAAAAATACATATTTGACTCAGACCTCAAACCTCTGTTTACAACTCTTACATTTCTGGCTAAGATTCCAACTATTCCAACTGGCTAAAAATTCCAACTATTTCCATGTGGATTTCTCAGTTGTCAGCCTTTCTTCCTTTGAATAAATTAACTTATGACTTCAACCACAAACAGGACAAATTCAGGAGACTTTGGGAACCTCTTCAATCCTTCCAACACAAACTTTGACATTTTCATTTTAAGAGAGTTCTGGCTTTTTTTCTTTTGATTTATGTTTTTTTTTTTTTTGTTAAACAGAAGCATTTGTACATTTTATTTAATTGGCAGTGCTTGAGGTTTGTTTGTTTGTCTGGTTGTCGTTGTCTTGGTTGTTTGTACTTTTTGTAAATCCTTAATAAAAAAATACATATTTTATGTTTTTATTTTAATAGCGGTTTAGTTTATACATGGCAAGCATCAAATTATATATAATAATAATAATAATAATAATATATATATATATATATATATATATATATACATACATTTTATATTTCAAATTTATATTTAATATTTTTTTAACAAAAAATATTTAGATTACTTTTTAACTTAATTATTTTCTTTTTAATCAAATTATTATTAACTGTTTTATATAATTTACTTAAGCTGGAATATACAACTTAATCTTCTGTGCCACTTAGGTTCAAAACCCTGTTGATTTCTATTCTGGCAGTGTTTTAGGGCAGAAAGTGTTTTTCAGATAATTCTCACCTTTAACTTTGACTTGAGCCTGGTCATGTCCGTCCTCCAGGCCATGCTGGACCTCACAGCGGTAGAAGCCTGTGTCGTTGTGTATCAGTCCCTCCAGTCTGAGGGTGAGATCAGCTGAAGAGGTAGCATAGTTGAGCAGCGACGCTCTGCCTTTATAAGCCTCACTCACCTTCACCCGTTCACCACGGGCCACCAGAATCTCTGTCTCTCTGTCTGATGAAAGAAAGCTCCATTTGACCCGTGGCTGCGTCATTACAGCATGTCGACCCAAAGACGGTGTCCAGGAGAGACTCACCAGGCAAGGCAGCGTCAGAGAGCCACCCAAAACAGCAGACACTGGTGAGCTGGCAGGAATGGCCACTTTTAATCCTGAGGAATCAACTGAGGAGAAGACAGGAAGGATGAAGATACTAATGAACTGAAAGTAATAAAGCAAACTGGATTTTCATATTCAGTGTTTAAAGCTTTTATTGTAGTTACAGTGTGCAGGCTTTACATTTGTGGAAAGACAGAATGCAATAAAATACTGAAAAAACCTTGCGTGAATGTTTGACTATTAAAAAAATATGGTTATTTTTTGCAGCAATGCCATAAAAGGAGCAATTTGGGTTCCAGAAAGAACCAATTAAAGGTACAGTTCATCCAAAAAATTATATTTACTCCCCTTTTAACCTCAGTTGGTTCCAAACATTTATGTTTTTTTTATCTCCACAAAAGAAGAAATTGTGAGCTTAATTTAACAAACAGCTTAATTTAAAACTTAATTTTTTTGAGTGTAGTATAAAAAATTGTTATACAGAACTAATATACTCTATTTTAGGCACATTTTTGAGATACTGCATTGGATGAATATGGTAAAATGTGCACAAATCCTAAAACATATACGCTCAACTTTATCCAACTAGAGTATATGCCCAGCAGCTATGACAGAAACACATTTACCAAACAAATCCCTTGATGTGGGTAAAAAAAAATCAAGTGATTTGGTCTCAACTGATGATGTGATAACCAACTAGCCAGTGGACTGATCACAATCACATCAGGTCAAGTGTTTTTGTAAAGTTGCCAAGTGTTTAAATGTTTTGGGGTTTTTTTAAGCTTTTTTTTTAAGCTTTTTGATGATTTTCATCTCAATTTGATGACCCTTATTTTCTGCTATGAATATATGAGCATATTATGTATCAAAATAAAGAACAAACTCTTTGGTCTTATACAAAAAAATTATTCTTATTTTCTTTAAAAAAACAAACATATTTTTTCAAAAAATTTAAAAGTTTAAATATACAGTTGAAGTCAGAATTATTAGCCCCCCTTTAATTTTTTTTTCTTTTTTAAATATTTCCCAAATTATGTTTAACAGAGCAATGAAATATTCACAGTATGTCTGATAATATTTCTTTCTTCTGGAGAAAGTCTTATTTGTCTTATTTCAGCTAAAATAAAAGCAGTTTTAAATTTTTTAAGAACCATTTTAAGGTCAAAATTATTAGCTCCTTTAAGCTATATTTTTCCGATAGTCTACAGAACAAACTATTGTTATACAATAACTTGCCCAATTATTCTAACCTGCCTAGTTATCCGTATTAACAAAGTTAATCCTTTAAATGTCACTTTAAGCTGTATAAAAGTGTTTTAAAAAATATTTATGAAAATGAATTTATGAATTGTGTTGTGCATTTATGAAATTTATGAATGCAAATGTATTATTATTGAGACTGATCTGGCTACATAGTATGATCATTCTGACTTCAACTGTATATATTAAATGCATATAACTTTGTCCAGATCAACAAGGGTGAATCATTCGGCATTTCCTGATAAAGAAGAGAGCAAACCAATGGAAAGACATGATCAACGCATTTACAGTCTAGGTACATCACAACTAGTTTTTGTGTCCATAAAGGAATCTTGCTCACTGGCTTCTCTGTCCAAATGAGATCAAAAATGGTCAAACATGAGAGATCAGAGTCCAAGTCCATCAACGTATACCTCTTCATTTTTTTACACTTTCTCTGATCAACCCAGAACTCCTGTAACTCATTCTGGAGTTAATTATTCTACAAAATATCTGAGCAAAATTCCATTACCAAACTGATTTTGCACAATTACCTTCTAAAATTGTCTGACATACAGTAATTATGCTCCCGAACATCCAGCACTGCGCCAAAGTTAACATAACATGACAATGATTGCTATTGTGTGTGGTGTCTGCTACTCTGAAGCACAACACATTTGTTATAGAGGAAAAAAAGAGATGCTAGTGGTTCAGTGCTTGCAGGAACATACATTTTTATTACTACTGATATATCACACTAGCTTTCAGGGAAATTAAGATATTATCTCTTGAACACATTGAATGGGAGCAGTGCTCATTCCTAATGTTTATACAATATTCTAATTAATTACCTTTGCTTGAGAACAACTACTGACACACACATGTGTCAATAAGGATGTTTTTAGGGAAAGTTCACCCAGTTTGATATATATATATATATATATATATATATATATATATATATA
>CAIGQZ010033112.1:14141409-14188440 GCA_903798205.1 Danio tinwini
ATTAATTATTATTTAAGCAAACTTGATCCACTATAAAGAGCATTTATGTGGAGTTGAAATGCTGGTTTATCATAATGGAACCATAGATGCCAATAATGAGCTTTTATTTTTATAAGTATACTGTATATGTTGCATGTGCCCTTTGTTGTTATTGATTATGAATTATGTCCAGTGTTGTGAAAGTAGGTGAGACACACCTGTGGCAGAACTGAGGACAGCAGAGGATGACAGGACAAAGAGGCAGATGGTGCTCAGCAGTATATGCAGGAACATCGCTGATCTGAGACTGAACACAGAGAGAGAGAGAGAGAGAAAGACAGTCAAACTAAATCAAAGAACTGCATTATAAAAGCCAAATGGCAACATACCACAGTGTAAGATCTCTGCGTTGAAATGAAAGAAGCAAACATTTATTTCCAGAACAGCAAGTCCACTAATTTATGTCATTTCATTTAACTGCATTCTATTCCAGTGTAAGTTCATGGATATTCATAGGGGAAAATGACACACTGCCTTGTGTGAGAAAGTGAGAAAATGAGAAAGAGGGAGAGGAAGTTCTTTGTGCCTCGGTCGTTGCCAGATTGTGCAAATTCACACTTACACTAAATTCTTGAGCCTTTTGAAATCGAAACGTCTGAATGCTGTTGGAGTAGCATTCAATCACTGAATTAAGGGATTTTTAATTATGTGTGTGCTTAATTAAAACAAATCTGTCATCATTTACTCACACTTCAATTCCAAATCTGGAATCACACATACACACACACACTCTCTCTCTCTCACACACACACACACACACACACACACACACACACACACACACACACACACATACACACACACTCACTCTCACTCTCACTCTCACATACACACACACACACACACACACACACACACACACACACACACACACACACACACACACACACACACACACACACACACACACACACACACACACACAAATATATATATCTTCTATTGTGTATGTTAGTATAGAACTGGCGGATGAGAGGCAAAAGTGAAACAGATGGCAAAAAGTGAAAAACAATACAATACAATACACTATTTACAGGGTATTTTCAGGCTTGTTCAGCTAAATCAAAAAGTTTTGAACAAAATCTGCCAATAATGCAATTTTTCCACACAATGCACACTATTCCTACAACTACCCACCACTAGTGAGTGTTTGCGAGCCAATTTATATAATTGACCCCACCCATGGACTATACTATTTTAGAGTTTGTTATGGTAATATGTAGACAAATATACATAAATTTAATACATTTTCGGTTAGTAAGTGTTAAAAAAAATATTCATCATAAATTAAAGATTTTGGTAAAGATTTGTTTGAGATTTGCTAAAAAATTATGATTCATTCAGAAATTAAACGATTAAAGATTTTTGTTTTTTTTATTTAAAACAGAGTTGACACAGTGGCTCAGTGGTTAGCACTGTCTCCTCACAACAAGAAGGTCGCTGGTTCGAGCCCCAGCTGGGCCAGTTGGCATTTCTGTGGGGAGTTTGCATGTTCTCCCCGTGTTGTCGTGGATTTCCTACGGGTGCTCCAGTTTCCCCCACAATTCAAGGACATGCGCTATAGGTGAACTGAATAAGCTAAATTGGTCGTATGTATGTTAATGCAAGAGTACATGGGTGTTTCCCAGTATGGAATTGTGGCTGGAAGGGCATCTGCTGCATAAAACATATGCTGGCTAAGTGGGCGGTTCATTCCACTGTGGCCAACCCCTTATTAAGAAAGGGGAATCTCCTTTGAAGGCCTCTTGTTGAAAACTCTGGTTTTAGAGGCATACGCCTGAATTGACCAAAACAAAAAGGCTTGCCTGCTGTTCTGTAGAAAGAACCAACAAAAATGCTCAAACAGTGCCGTAAAACAAATTTGTAGACCCAAAGCACAGTGTTTAGAGGGCATGTTTATTATTTACATGCGGAGACTTATAATTTGTGTTGAGTTACATCTTTATTTGTTTTATATAGCTTTCGATGTGGTTTTGCATTTTCACAAGCGTGTCTGAATCAAAGCGCTCGCTGGACAGAGGATTTGGCAACCCTGTGCCATGTCCAGCTGGCATGATTCAGTTCTCTGGAGTCTTTGGGGAGCTCTTGTATGTGCTCTGAATTCTGACGAGTCACCAAACAGACCAACTATCCTTTTCTAGACGTGAGCATCTCTTTACCAGTACATCCATCTCCGCTAATGTCATCTTTATGCACCTGTCCCTGTGCAACGCTTAAACTACACAGAGAGCACAATATAGACTGTGTTTAGCTAAACGGCCCATGTGAAAGGGAATGTTTTTAGGGGCTAGATGGTTTCTAAGTGAGACAGGCTGAAATAAATAAATAAAAGACCACCTGCTAGATCCACTGAAGTAGTGTTTGTAAAGAGCGAATGAAGGGAATAGTCATGCCTCAAAGAGTGAGCCAGGAAAGCAAGTAGACATAACAGTGGAGCAGTGATTCTAACAAATTTTAAATATGCCTGTGACATTTTCAAACTACACAAACAATTGTTGAAATCTATTTTCACGTAGGACTCCAGGCACCATCGAAATAAAGTGGAAGGTAATGAGTTGATTACCTCAGTTTTACATGATAACATATCATTGGCTACGCTATTTTAACAACAGGATGTTTACATTGATGTCTGTGCAAAATAAGCTGTTATTTAAGTATCTAATTGTTACTCTTCCCTGTTTACATGACGCTTTACAACCAGCCAGATGTGAAATTACAGAGTACTTTCGTAAAGAAAAAGCCTAATCTCTGATGTGTAATGTTACCTAATAGAGTGTAGTCTGATGAAGTGGATATTTTACGAGACAGACATGGAAGTTCAGTAGAAGAACGTACTGCTCTGGGTATTGACTGAAAACAACTAATTCTGTCTAGTTCAGATTCAAAATAAATAAATACCTAACAATTTTATCAATATAAATTAAATTACAAAAGGTGACATGTTGGCTCAGTGGTTAGCACTGTTGCCTCACAGCAAGAAGGTCGCTGGTTCGAGCCCTGGCTGGGTCAGTTGATGTTTCTGTGTGGAGTTTGCATGTTCTCCATGTGTTCGCATGTGTTTCCTCCGGGTGCTCCTGTGTCCCCCACAGTTCAAAGACAAAGTTCAGTTTGTTTCTCAAATCTTATAGGGTTAAGAGGTCATTCTAGCAATGTGATTTTTCTACCAGTATTTGTGAGAGCATGAGTGTAATGGCGGTGGACTAAACAAATTAGGGTCCCTATCATACACCCAGCGCAATAAGGAGCAAGACATGTTTGGGCGATTTTTTGCTATTTTCAGATCAGCGCAACCCTAATTTTCATGTTTTGCGCCACGTTGTTTAAAAAGCAAATCCATTTGCACCACTTTGTGGACTCATGGGCGTGCTGGTCTAAAACAGAGGTGTGTTAGGGGTGCATTGTTGGCACACTGGTATTTTGAGAAACTGAAATAGACCGTGCCATTGACCTTCTAAAAGATGGTCTAAAGTCCAGCGCAGAGCACATTAGTTATGCACCTATGTGGGTTCAAATGTGTACACAATGCTTAAATCACACAGAATGTACAGCAATACACAAATATCTTTAGAAAAAAAATTATTAAGAATTAAAATGTTACAAAAATTAATATTTTCTACATAAATATGAAAACCACTGCCTCCATGCCTCATCTCAGGGGGCTTTTTTAGTTTATTTATGGCAATTTGCATTTGTATAATGTTATTATTATTAGCAGTATTATTGATTATATGCATATTTATATTTGTTTTAATGAAAACAAGTTTAGATTTGTCCACCTGTTGGGTTTTGGAGACCTACTGTATGCATCATTATATAGGGCATAAGAATAGGATGTGTGTTTGAATATAACTCAGTTTTTTTTACCACACTTTGCTATTATTGTTCATTTATTCATTTGCTGGAAATTAGAACTGAATTTAGAAATAGTTTTTAAACAAATATTTGCACTTTAAAACAAATTAAATATGTAGGCTAATGGATATCTTCAGTGGAGTGCATACAACACTGTTTCCTTATCCACGAAAGTAAAGTAATAAAAAATAAAAGTAAAGTGAAAAGAAAGTAAGAGGCCGAATGAAGGAGGCTCATTCTTTATCTTCACGCTGCAGATGGTCTGTTTAACTGTTTTCTCACTAGTGAAGCGTTGAGTTTTTACATTTACAAAGTCTGCCATGTAAATAGCAAATGCGACATGGTGCAACGCAACTGACCTTTAAAGGGAATGGGAGATGAGACTTTTTCATGCACATTATGCTCAAAACAAACCCATAACTCATAAGAGAATAAGCGCAACCCTGTTAGACCATGCAGCAGTTTTCCGTCCTTAAAATAGCAAAAATGGATTCGAACACACCCTTAATGCTTTTGCGCTTTAGACTTTGTGCCTAGATCATTAAAATAGAGCCCTAGGTGTAAATGTGCTTGTTTTGACTTATATACACACCTACATGCAGTTTATGTAAAACAAAAGCACCTATATAAAATTATGTTTAACTGATTTTGGAAAATTTTGCCAGCAGCTCAGTGTTCAAAAACGCACCAAGAACATCATTACCATTGACACATCTTTTGGAATCTACTGCTAACTAGGGTTGTGATGGTGACAAAAGTTTCCCAGAGGTAAACTGACCTTTGACAACACTAATACCAGGTTCACTAGGGGTGGGATGTTTTTATATAGCTTATAAACATTCTGTGCACTATTTAATTCTTGTATCAACAACAACAACTCACTTTATTAAAACTTTCTAGCAAACTTATATGTTTTACCTATTTTTATTTTTTTATTATTATTTATATTTATATTTTTTATTTAAAAAATAACTTTATTTATTTGGTCTTCTCATTTTTGCCTCCTTTTTCTCACACAGGGTGCTCTGACTGTGCTCTATCATCTTCTTGCTTTCCTCAACATCAGTCTTAAGGTGGTTTTACATGGCACTTGGACCACATGGTGGTAATGTTAAACTCTTTTTTAAGATAAAAATCTGGCAACCTGAAAACTCACTGCATGGACCAATAATATTACATGAGTGTACTTACTAGTGTACTTTCCAGGTAAAAATACAAATAATAGGTGCAAAACTGTCTGACATGAAAATACGCTGGTCATGTAGCTGTTAGATTTTAGCAAGTACAAATACGACCTTGTTGACTCCTCATATGGTGATGATGAAGCTCGACAGCACAAAACTTCACTTTGGAAAAGGCCCACCACTTACTTTTTGTCTGAAAAATGAAATCTGACTGCTGCATGTCTGTGATCCACTCAATTACATTTATTACTATTAAAAAAAAATCTAAATCACAGTGGTGGTCAGTGTGTGCAAGTGACAAAACTGGGGACATCGATTATCACACCATGCCTGCTGCTAACTCTGTCTCTATAGTTGTTAAAAATGACAATTTGTTTGAAGTATTTATATCTAACCCTCAACTGTTTTATTCTCAGCATAAATCTGACCTGTATAATGAATGATGAAGCCGTCTCTCTCTTTCTCATAAATAACCATCTATTCTACTTAATATAATAAGCAACTTTAACAAAAAAAAGTCTTTCATTAGTCATGACTAGTTTTAAAAGTGACATTTTTAAATTATTAACAGGGACATTCAGTGGTTGTTTCTTATTTACACACTTTTGTATCAATCAGTATGGCTCTATATCAACTGGATTTGGTTTGGTTTGAAGGCACAAAGCCACAGGCATGGCTACTTCTTGTGTGACATTGTAAAAATAACTCATAAGCCAGTCAGTTGGCAGCAGTTCAAACCGACTATCAGATCAGTTTAAAACTATTTAAGTGACTTTGAATGTGGTATGGATGTTGGTGCCAGATGTGGGTCAGAATGTCGTGTTGATTCCAGAGGTCAGAGGAGATGGGCCAGACAGGTTTAAGCTGATAGAAAGGCAGAAGTAACTTAAATAACCATTAATTACAACTAAGGTTTGCAGAAGAGCATCTCTGAACACACAACGCATCACACTTTAAAGCACATGAGGTACAGCAGCAGAAGAAGAACACACCAGTGGAACTCCTGTCAACTAAAAAGTCGACCATTCACCAAAACTGGACAATAGATTATATGAGTAGTATGAGTGGCAGACGAGTGGTAGAATCACAATTTGGCATCAACAATATGAAAGCATGGATCCATCTTGCTTTGTATCAACAGTTCAGGCTGCTGGTGGTGTAATTAACTGAGATTTTCTTGGCACACTTGGCTAAATGAGCAAACCCATAGCATATCCGAGTGGGTAACACTTTAAAATAATGGTCCATTAGTTAATGTTAATTATCTACTTGCATGAACAAACAATTAGTTTTACATTTATTACAGTATTTATTCATCTTCGTTAACATTATTAAATTAATTTAACATTATTTATTTAATTTAAATTATGTTAATTCATGCTAGTTCATATTAAACCATAGTGCATTAACTAATGTTACAAGCACAATTTTGGATGTTAATAATGCAAATGTTAAAACTATGATAAAAACGTGCTTTACTAGATTATTCATACTTAGTTAATGTTGGTAAATACATTAACAAGGGTGGGAATTACAAGGGGGTTTAGGGGGGATTGACCCCCCCCCCCCCCCCCAATTGATGCTTGATCCCCCCTGAAGGATATCAATACAAGATGTATGGGTGTTCACCCTTTAATAGTAAGAACTAGCTGTCTCTGATCTCTGATCTATATCCTGAAATATTAATAATTAAAAAAATGATGATGTAAATAAAAAATATATATCATTTAACAGTCTGAAACTGGCAGTTCTAGAGCACTGATAGACATCTTGAATATTCACAAAACTACATTACTTGTAAAATAGGTGTTTATATCTGCATGTAGCCTAAAAAAAATTTGTACAGTTTGACCTACAGTAATGACTAAAATAGTCACTAAATATCCCTCAAAACACTGAAGATGTATACATTTTATTAATAAATTAGATATAATTTAAATACATTCTTAAATTTGATTCATTAAAGCATGTATTACCAAACTACTTTTTTTGCCATTGAACACAATATATTTTTTGTATATTATAATATAGTATAATATAATATACTGTTGCCCTAGAAAAATAAATCAAATGAGCTGCTAAAAAAATAACATAGATATACTGTATGAAGGGTATAACAGACATTTTTTTGACTTTGACTTTTCTAAACAGCTGTAAACCTTGAAACCGGTAATCATCCCATGCCTACCCCTGAGTATTCTTATTTTTTTATTACCTAATACTAAATGTTTTACATTGGCACAAAAACTCTGATCCAAACTTTTACATGTGTATGCTTGCATTCCATCCCCTTCCCTTTATGTCCACAGTGTCTCATCTCATGTTACAAAACTTAAATCATCTAGATTCTTGAACACAACTCAAATAACATCCACAGTCCACAGATCTGTATCCAGTGTATTTATATACATCACGACCAGTCTGATTTTATATGACAGATCAACAATTTCACGGCACACTTCCTTAATGCAGCCGTTTTCTCTTCTTTTCAATTTAAAGGAGAAGTTGAGAGCAAAAATGTGGCCCTTTAAGCTCTCTGATCCAGAGATCTAACAGGAGTGGTTTACTGTAAGTACAAGACAGGAACTACAAAGCCCAGAAAAAGCAGAATTCAGCACACAAAAGCCTCAGACGCAGCAGAGCAGGAAGCTCTGACATTATGGTGCGTTTCTTAGAGATGTAGAGTAATGGGTACATGGAAACAGTATGCTTGAGAGGGAAAGCGAGAGAGATGGATGGAAACTGGCCTGAACTGGCTGACCTAGAGTTGGATACAGGAATGTGTGTTAGAGAGAACTGCCATGGAGAAATGGGGTGTGTTTGCACATACATTGTACTGTGTCTCTACTAAAAGAGCAAAGGATTTTAATCTCCGAGATCCAGCAAAGTATGCAAGCTTGTTTCCAACTCGGAATAAAAATCTAAAATGTAACTGCATATTTTTATTAAATATTTTATTTCCAGCAGTCATTAGTTTACTTTTTTAATTGTGAGGAAAAAATGTAAATTTGTAATACAAAAAGTCATAAATAACCATAATATTATTTTTGTTGGTCTGTTGCATCAACTCAACTAGACATGTAGACATGGTCAAGACGATCAGAGAATGGTCTGAAAAAGAGAAAATATCCAGTGAGTGGCAGTTCTGTGGGCACAAATGCCTTGTTGATGCCAGAGGTCAGAAGAGAATGACCAGACTGGTTTAAGCTGATAGAAAGGCAACAGTAACTCAAATAACCACTCGTTACAGCCGAGGTATGAGGAAGAGCATCTTTAAATGCACAACATGTCCAACCTTGAGGCAGATGGACTACAGCAGCAGAAGACCACACTGGGTGCCAGAGTGCACAACTTGCACAGACTCACTAAAATTGGACAATAGAAGATTGGAAAAATGTTGCCTGGTCTAATGAGTCTCGATTCCTGCTGCAACATTCGGATGGTAGGGTCAGAGTTTGAAAGCACAACATGAAAGCATAGATCCATCCTGCCTTGTCTCAACAGTTCAGGCTGGTGATAGTTTAATGCTGTGGGGGATATTTTCTTGGCACACTTTCTGCCTATAAGTACCAGTTAAGCATCATGTCAACGCCACACCCTACAGTACCTGAGTATTTTTGCTGACCATGTCCATTCATTTATGACTACAGTGTATCTATCTTCTGATGGCTACTTTCAGCAGGATAATGCTGTCATAAAGCGTGAATCATCTCAGACTGGTTTCTTGAACATGACAATGAGTTCACTGTACTCAAATGGCCTCCACAGTTACCAGATCTTAATCCAATAGAGCACCTTTAGGATGTGGTGGAACGAGAGTTTCACACCATGGATGGGCAGTCGACAAATCTGCGACAACTGTGTAATGCTATCATGTCAATATGGACCAAAATCTCAGAGGAATATTTTCAGTACCTTGTTGAATTTATGCCACGATGTGTATATATACACTGTATATATATATATATATATATATAATTGTAATAAAAAGCATTTTATTTTGACATAAGGTCAGATTTGTTCGCTTTAAATTAAACTGAGAAAATTTTGATTTGCAAGAAAAAGTCATCTGTATTTGAAATTTTCAAGGTGTTTTTCAGAATTATAAGAAAAAAATATTCTGAAGTTATCTCTTACATTTCTCACAATCAGAATTGTTGACACAAACTGAGATTTATGCTGGTTACATCTTTGAAAAAAAGCAAAAATTAATAAAGCATAAAGAGTTCATATTTTTATTTTTTGATGAAAAAAAACTAGTCTTGCATTTTGGGGGGAGAATGGGAAAGTAAATGTAAATTTAATATTAATGTAAATTTAATATTTTAAAAGAGTAAGTGTGAATCACAGTCCTGAATAACTTAAATAAATATAATTATATTAATAATATTTATAAATATATAGTCATTCATTTTCTTTTGACTTAGTCTCTTATTTATCAGGGGTCACCACAGCGGAATGAACCGGCAACTTTTCCAGCATATGTTTTACTGTTTTACGCAGCGGATGCCGATCCAGCCGCAACCCAGTACTGGGAAACACTTATAGACTCTCACATTGACACACACACACTCGTACACTACAACTAATTTAGTTTATCCAATTCACCTATACTGCATGTCTTTGGACTGTGGGGGAAACAGGAGCACCCGGAAGAAACCCACACCAAGACAGGGAGAACATGCAAAATCCACACAGAAATGCCAACTGGCCCAGCCAGGACTCGAACCAGCAACCTTCTTGCTGTGAGGTGACAGTGCTTATCCACTGAGCTGTCCATAAATATATTTTTATATTTTTTGTAAATATTATTATTTTTTACTGTGGCAAGAACAAATTTCATATAAAGTCTATAATGTGTGTAGGTTTTCATAGAGGAAGCACCAATTAATGTAATACAGGCAAGACTGAAAGCAGCACCATTGTTTTTTAAACTGCAAGTGTTAGATCTCTCTCTGCTTTTCTTCTATTCCATTGTTCTTAAGCACATTATCAACAGACGCAGCAACATTTCCATAAGTAAAGCCAGATTGCAGTAAGGGCAAACATGGAGGACAGGGCCCAGCAACCTCGAGAGTGCTTAGGCAGGCATCTCCATGGACGCCCGCTGTCTGAATACACAATGACTTTATTTGAAGAGAAATGATGAAGGAGGATGTATATTACACTTCCATCACAGCAGTGATTATGCAGAAGCTCACCATTCACTGCTGAACTTTCTTTGCCACTTCATGTTGGATTTTTTGGAAAAATTCTCAGATAAAGAAACGGAATTAGAAAGAAGACTTGCATTTTGGCTCTATATAATTCTTTCTTTTTCTTTACTGCTCATTGCTTTTTTCTTTTTCTGTCAGTGCCACACCTACCCTCAAGCTCAAGCCCTTTCTAACCTTGCATTAGTCTGGGTGACTTTGCTCATCGCCAGGGGCAACCAGTGCCGTCCACTGAAACACAGAGTGCCGGAACTCACACAGAGAGGGCAATTCAGCAGAGGTCTGAGGTGATATTAGCCAAGCAGGCTGTGGTAGATCTGGCTAACCAAGCATACAGCCATTCTCTGAGCTCTGTAAAAACCCACAGAGAAAAGACTTGAATACTTTATTGTGCTTCACAACTGAGCTCGAAGAAAAATTAAGTGTTTTTATGTGACCCTGGACCACAAAATAAGTTATATTTTAGAAAAATGTCATTGTATGGGTCATAATGATTTGTTTTCCTTAAAGCCAAAAACCATTTGAATATTAGTTTTCTACCATGAACATATCAAAACTTAATTTTGATGAATAATATGCATAACAACTTCATTTCAACAGCTTTAATAGAATTTTCTCAATATTTTGAACTCTCAAATTCCAGATTTTCTTATCCTAACAAACCACACATCAGTGAAAAGTTTTATACAACTTTTAGTTGTTTAAATCTATAGAATCTTAATAGAAATACACCTATAACTGGTTTTGTTTTGTATAAAAAGAACTAATAGAACGAGAGTAAAATGCTATTGTTTGTTTGAATCTATAAAAGTCTGATAGCTGATTCCTTCCAATTTTAAAATCAAAAGACTGTCATAAAGAGCATTTTTTCCCCAGAAAGTGACAATTGGTAAAAAAAAAAAAAAGTTTATATCTGTTGTGAAAATAACGGTTATTCCACCAAACAGTGCTTTATAGACTCTAAAGAAGAGTTAAAATATTGTTATTGTGTTAAAATGTTTGAAATCAATGCACCTTTGTGATAACTGACATGGCATAATTGCCATTTTATGTGCTAAATACTGTAAGATTATGGGTTTCCCCAAATACTATACATTGCAAATCCACGTAAATTTGTGGTAACACTTTAGTTTAGCTCACAATTCATGGTATTAACAAACTAATAGCTAACACTACTAGTTTAATAAGCTAATAATTAGCTGTTTATTTATGATTAGTAAGGAAGAAGTTGGGTTTAGGTTTTGGGTGTGAATTATGGATGCAGAATAAGATCATACATTATAACTACTAATGAACAGTTGATACCTTGATAACAGGCAGGTAATAAGCCAGTAGTATAAATTGTGACCTAAACTAAAGTGCTACCAAAATTGTTAAAAATGTGTAAATTGAGCTTCATTGTAAAGTGTTAGAATATAATTAATAGACCAACTAGCCAACCAGGCATGTTTTTAAATGTAACTATTATTTTAAACAGTCACATACAGTTAATATCAGTTACATAATCTTTTTATTTCTGAACATTTGCTGAGTTGATTCAACCAAAAGTTTGGTAAAATATTGGCAAACGACTTAAATTCATAAATTACTATACATTTTTTAACTCATCCATTGGATTTCCCCATGTTTTACCCAAATGTGGGTTGAAGCAAGAGTGTTTAAATTTAGCATGATAAATGTTAAACATTAATGAACTGATCAACTCAACATATTATGCATTACTATACATCATCATATCTTTTTTTTTTGGGTCTCTGAAAGAACTGTACTTGAACTTGTACTTTCGCTGTGGTTTATGATGAGTGACCCTTTACTATTCACATTGAGGTGATCAGGACTGGACATGATGGCTGTACGGTTAAATTAGGTCAGATATGTCCTGCAGGCCTCCATGCCAGTATTTTGGCTTTGGTAATTGAAAGCGAGGACACGTATTTAATTTCAGAAGAAAGAACAAATTGTTTCTTCATTTCCACAATAGCAACTAAATAAAAGTGAAGGCATTTTTCATTCTTTTTTAATTATTTCCCAGATTATGTTTAACAGAGCAAGGAAATTTTCACATTATGTCTGATAATATTTTTTTCTTCTGGAGAAAGTCTTATTTGATTAATTTTGGCTAAAATAAAAGCAGATTTAAAATTTTTATGAACCATTTTGAGGTCAAAATTATTAGCCCCTTTAAGCTATTTTCCCACTGTCTACAGAACAAACCATCGATATACAATAACTTGCCTAATTACCCTAACCTGCCTAGTTAACCTAATTAACCTAGTTAAGCCTTTAAATGTCACTTTTAGCTGTATGGAAAGGCCTTGAAAAATATCTAGTAAAATATTATTTACTGTCATCATGGCAAAGATAAAATAAATCAGTTATTAGAAATGAGTTATTAAAACTATTATGTTTAGAAATGTGTTGAAAAAAATCTCTCCGTTAAACAGAAATTAGAGGAAAAAATAAACAGGGGGGTTAATAATGCAGGGGGGCTAAGTTTAACATAATTTGTCTAAGTAGGATCTTATAACTGCTGGGGGAAAAAAGAAAATCACATTGGCAAAGTGTTGTGTGACATTACAGGCAATAAAGTGTAGTAACTTTACAGCAGAATACACACTGCAGACATTCACACTCAATGTCTCAACAGAATTAAGCTGACTAACATAAACACTGGAATAACTGCAGATGTAGACCAAACAGGTATTCATGAATCATGTCTCTCATGCTACATTTGGCACCTGAATTTCTGCTTAGTTTGTTCAACAAAGCAAAATCATCTAGCAGGTGTGTAGCAGACATTTCTTATTGCCTGCGCTTGCTCAAATACCTCTAATATCTGCGTCTAGAAAAACTCTATTCTTAGGAACAATATTACATTTTCCAATGTAGCTTAATTCAGCACAATTAATTAAGCAAGCCAAGTGATGTGTGTGTGTGTGTGTGTGTGTGTGTGTGTGTGTGTGTGTGTTTAAAAATAATGCATATATATATATAAAGATATGTGTCTGCATTTAATTAATTTGACAAAAGTAACTTATATGAAGCAAATTAAATCTAATCAAAGTGTCAATACTTTAATGTTTCAAATAATGTTTATGTGTCAAAATATTGGTGAAATATAAATCCATCTTCATTCACCATAACTAATAAATTGATGTTAAGAAATAAGCATTCTTACAGACTACATTATCTAAAATAATAAGTAATCATATTGAAATATATTATTGTTTTCTTAATACAAATTTTAATACAAAGTTTGATGGATATTGGCAAAGTATAAAAATTTTAATTACATGTACACTACCTAACAAAACTCTTGTCGCCTATCCAAGTTTTAGGAGCGATAAATAATAACTTGACTTCTAGTTGATCATTTGGTATCAGACGTGGCTTATATGAAAGTTAAAGACCTCTAGATTATGCTTATTTTACCAAAATAAAATATGATCATGCCCTGATTTTTAATTATTTAATTAGAACAGTAAGGTCTGACTTTGCTTAGACAAAAGTCTTGTCACTTAACAGAAATAATGTACAGAATAGAATATAAAGTCATGGTGCAGTGGAAAAAGAATTAATATTGTGTATGACTCCCATGAGCTTGGAGGACTGCATCCATACATCTCTGCAATGACTCAAATAACTTATTAATAAAGTCATCTGCGATGGCAAAGAAAGCTTTCTTGCAGGACTCCCAGAGTTCATCAAGATTCTTTGGATTCATCTTCGATGCCTCCTTCTACATCTTACACCACACATGCTCAATAATGTTCATATCTGGTGATTGGGCTGGCCAATCCTGGAGCCCCCATACTGAGTGTAACCCCAAATCATGATTTTTTTCTTCACCAAACTTGACTGATTTCTGTGAGAATCTTGGGTCCATGCGGGTTCCAATAGGTCTGACAAGTATTTTAGTATATAAACCATTGTTACACAATGACAATAAATTACATTTTAATAAGTGTCTAAATGCAACCCATAAATATGAAATAAATTGTTTTGCATGCAGTTTATAACTTGCATTTTAGTTTTGTATCTCTTGAATTTTTAGTTGAGGTAAAGTATATTTACAAAGTGTAATGTGCTGAAAAATCTTAATGGAACAAAAAAAAAGCTAATACAATATTAACCTGTTTGTTTGTCTTGTAGTGGATGATTTAAAAATAAATAAAACTAAAAATTACATTTGAAAATAAAACCCTTTTAAAAATCAAATTCACTTATTATTGAAGTAAAAATAACCAATTATCTGAGTAGAAAAAGGGGCATCAAGGTGGCGCAGCACGATCGCCTCACAGCAAGAAGGTCGCTGGTTCGAGCCCCAGCTGGGTCAGTTGCCATTTCTGTGTGGAGTTTGCATGTTCTCCCCCTGTTTCCTCCGAGTGGGTTTCCTCCGGGTGCTCCGGTGTTCCCCACAAGTCCAAAGACGTGCTATAGATGAATTGAATAAACTAAATTGGCCGTAGTATGTATGTGAATGAGAGTGTGTATGGGTGTTTCCCAGTGTTGGGTTGTAGCTGGAAGGGCATCTGCTGCGTAAAACATATGCTGGATAAGTTGGCGGTTCATTCCGCTGTGGTGACCCCTGATTAATAAAAGGACTAAGCCGAAAAGAAAATGAATGAATGAAGGAAAAACAACCCATTTGTGGGGTTAAATTTAATAACTCAAATACTTGGGTTAATTCAATCCCTAATGTGTTCTGTCCTATATTTACCCAGCAGTTGTTTTTTAAAGTGCATATGACCTGACTCAAAAGGCTTAAAACTTACATTAACAGTTCTTTTCAGCCCTCAGTAATCTGCAAATTATTATCTGCAAAGTTAAATAACTGACCTTGTTTGTGAAGTAATTGCACATTTAGGTAATGGAGATAAAAATAAATGATCACAGGCTGAGTGTTTGCGATACAGCATCTCCAACTTCATTTAGCTCAACAGCAGTCTCTATTTCTGTTCATACAGAGAAATGTCAAGAGCAGGTGTCTTCTCTTTGAAAGCTCCGTCGCTAAAGAGCTCTTATGCACTGTCCAATGCTGACAAGCTTTCAAACACATTCTAAACAAATTCTAAAATTAATTCTCACTAAAAGCACTCCAGGAATAGATGCAATCTCAGAAAGAAAAGATCTGATTGAAACCCACTTGACAACCTGATGCCAAAGAAAAGCCTTTTTATGTTCAAACACACAAACAAAAACACTTCTTATCCAGTTCCACAGAAAAATGTATGAAAATCCAGATGAAAACAGACTAATTTGTAGTAACCTGTAATGATATTTGAATTCGATATTTTTTTAATCTCCAAAGTCCCATTTGTAGCCAAAATACCTTGTAATAAACTTTAAAGCATTCCAAGACACATTAAACCAATGAACACCTATTAAATGAAGCTATAACAATGATGCTGATACTGTCCTGCATAATTGCACCAGACTGAGAGCCAATTTAAGATGATGCAACATGCATATTCAGCATGGTAATGTCCTCCATAATTCCTGTGAGCTCAAAGTTGAAAATGTACAAGGCAGAAGCGATTCACTTAGCCTATAGAAAAATTACACTCAAAGGGTCGAAATCCAACAGGCATGAAATCAATTAGCCAAGCAGCAAAATTACTTCTTCAGAGAATTTAAATAGCACATACCTCATTCCCAAAGATTTCTCTTGAAAAGACCCCGTTTGGATAGAGGATTGTATAGAGTCTCATATAGAGAGCAGGCTGAGGATGATGGATGCTGTGAGCTCGTCCAGAGGAGGAGAAGAAAGAGAGGGAGGAGGACAGAGAGAGGAGGAATAAAGGCGCAGGAAGGATATGCGATCAACCCTCTCTCTTTAACCAACAGGGCTGATTTTCCTATTTGTCCCTCTTGACACGACAAAGAAAGTGGGAAGGGACGAAGCAAAAGTTAAAATGTCCTAATTTAGAATGAGTTTAAAGGGGGGGGGGGGGGGGTGTGTGAGTGAGTGTGTGAGAGAGAGAGAGAGAGAGAGAGAGAGGGAGAGAGAGAGAGAGAGAGAGAGAGAGAGAGAGAGAGAGAGAGAGAGAGAGAGAGAGGCGCCTTTATTGACATATTGTAATAGCCTACACTTAAAATGGTTTCTCGACGTCCTCTTGTCCAGTAAATTGTTTCCCGCCCAAAAAGGTAAACAAAATAGTTAGCGCGTAAATTGATAATCGCGTGTTCTTCATGAAGTGGTAAATGATTATATATTTAATGCTTGTCATAGCCTACGTAAACAACAAATATGGACATTTTTTAATCTGACAGATCTATCTAGAATCTATATCAGCAAAAATTAAAGGCAAATAAATAGTTACTGTAGAACAGTAGAGTAAAATAGCCTAACCTGTCGGTCATATACGATTTGCTATAGCATTTTTTAAAATACATCAATTTTTGGTTATATGCTTAAATATGCATATGTTATATAGGTTTTGTGCTTGTCATAGCCAACAACAAATATGGACAATTGTAGCCTATATCTGACAGCTATATCAAAAACAAAATTTAAGGCAAAAGAAGATAATAACTGCACGTCAGTAGGGTAAAAACATAGCAATACTATAACTGTCAGCCATACTTGAGCATAATGCATTAATACAATTTGCAAACATGTTTAGAATACATCAGTTTTTTATGTTATATACTGTATGCATGGGTTTTTATATTATTACAAATGTGTTAATTTTCAGACATTTCCAGCACACAAAAATTATTTATATAATTGCTATCAAAGTAGATATTCATGACTGATTTATGACAATAGAAAAAAATAATTTTGATAAAGCAGGTTTCAAAATATATAACCCTGGAGCAGTCATAAGTTTAACATTTTTATAACTTAGAGATTTATACATGACATAATAGCCTTATAAAAAACATGTATATGTATACTTTGTTATGATATATAGAACAATATTCGGCAGAGATGCAACTATTTGAAATTCTGGGTTCAAAAAAAATCTAAATATTGAGGAAGTCATCTTCTAAATCTAAATTACGTGCGTACACTGTAAAAAATTATATGATCAATTAGTCCTGACAGCTTATGTCTTTAGGTCATTGTAACTTACTTAACTTAGTTAATCATGTTCTAGCTTAATTTTATGAGTTACGCAAGCTGTTTTAAGTCAGTTAACATAATATTAGTTTAATGGACTCATAAGATTAATTTGATTCAGTTTAAAAATTTAAGACAACCAGGATTTATTTACAGTGTTAGCAGTGCAATATTGTTTTTTGTTTTGATACATTTAAGGAAATGCCCAAAATGTCTTAATGATCATGATCTTAATATTCAGATCATTTTTGGCGTAAAAAAAAACTATAATTTTGATTTTTGACTATTGCAAGATAAGACAAAATTAACACAAGACACTGGGGTCCAGGGTCACAAAAATCTAAAGATGCAAATTAATAAAGAGCAACAAATTAAATACTTTTGTGTCTTTCTATGTTTTCTTTAAAGTAGAATTTAAAAAAATACTTTACAAAGAGCCAAAAAGACTCAAAATTAACATGAAAAAATAGATATTTCCCTGTAGTATTTTGCCTTTTAACAGAGTAAGATTCATATATATATATATATAAATAAATAATTACATACGTTAATCAATCATGATTATGTGCGATAATATTGAATGAAGCTTTAATTTAATATTGCTTAAGTCATGAATGAACAGGTGTTTCTGTTTTTACCTTAAATCGTCAGCTTTCATATTTGTTCCAACTTCCAGAGATGCTCAAAACATTGAGAACTCTCATTTTGTTACATGGATAAATGTCTTCAAGAAACATCCACTCTAACTGTATTTCTCCATTGTTTATAGGAAGGGTTCCAGTTTAAAGGAATTCGGATCAACTTTGCATTGTGCAAGAGTCCAAGAGGTGACTCTCACAATGAATGCTTTGGATGTCTTATTTGCTATAGGCCACAACAACATGGAAAATTAGAATCAAGTGGTTATGTAAGCATACGGTTCTGCAAGTATATTATGTCTGATAGTAAACATTTTCTCAGGGCTGTTTATACTTTAATGAGTAGCATGAGTCTTAACATTAGCAATGCTGCATCACATGCAGCCTATAGGGGAAAAAAACAAATGTTGAAAAAACAATTACTTGTAAAAGCAACAACTACAATAAATCAGTAATTAGCATAATTGTACAATTCTAAAGTATATATAAAGTTAATATTATTCACATCTGTGGACTGAAAACACCATTTATGTCACTTTTACATAAATATTACATTTCAATGGAGGGCACGTATTAAAGGTCCTATGAAATTAAAATAAAGCTTTTCAGATGTTAGAATAAGTATTATACTAATATTAGGATATCTATAAGCCAGTGTGCCCCAAAACAGTGACAAAATTTGCATTTAGAAAATATAAAACAGATTTAAACATATAAAGCCTGTACTTTGTCACTTCCACCCAAATAGATAGATTTTATTCACATCACCTCACGCTACAGTTTCTCATCACATTATAACCAATCAAATGCTCTCTAGTATCTGACATGCCCCTCTCCCTTCAATACCCTTCTCATTTGCTTTTCATTTGATGTACTTGAGGCTAACCACTCTCACTGGCAGAGCTGTGATAAAACAAAACACTATTGGCAGTTTATTTTTATTATTTTTTTTAAAGGGGAAGAGCTACACTATGTCCCACCCTCTCATTGTATTTTGGTTGAGATTACATCAAACATTGAATAAAAATGCATATTTCAAAGCACTTCACGAAACTTTTAATATAGATATAGTAGTACAGAGTATAGATATGATGGTAAGCAGACAATCAGGGTATTCCAGAAAGCAGGTTATGGGAAATACCCGAAATAAGTTTAAAGATATGCAAGCGGGTAACCTCAGCTGTTGGTTACATAAAATTATATTATTTTCAAGGCAAAAGTTGCCATAGCAAATCAGGTGGAGGTGTTTCAGGGTTGGTTAACAGATTAGTAAGCAGTTGACACATTTTGTTTCAGAAATACACTCCAGATACACCTCATAATTAAGCTGTTAATTGCAGGAGAAATTGGCAAATTTAAGAAGGGTCAAATTGCTATGACTATGTGATTGCTATGACAAATTGCTATGACTCCTGTCGGGTCAGAGAAGGTCTACTCTGGCGCAAGTTGCTCAAAACACATTGAAAGCACATTTTACCTGGGGAAAGTGATGGCACCAACATTCACTTTCTGACAATAGATATTCTGTTCTGCTGGGAAACCCTGGGTCCAGGGATTTGTGTACATACATTAAATTTGACACATAATATACCCATCTACCTAGTTTGACATTTGACATTGACTACAGACACTGACAACGTTTACATGGACACAAGTAATCTAATTATTGCGTTAATCTGAATAAGACATGAGTTGCTTTTTGAATATTCCTTCATGATCCTGTTGAACATGTTACTGTATAGCATATAATTTGATTAACATCATTGCGTCACCATGCTATCCACATTTCCACAAAAGTTTAATTTTTAATTTGTCAACTTTAACTGCAGTTTGGCACGTTCACATTCATTCAGGAACATTTCGTGCATGCCCCCCATGACAAAAGATATTGGATGCAAGTATGAACTGCTGGAAGAGTGTTGTTTTAATGGAATTTGATACCGCACACTGTATGAAAAAAAAAGGCAGATAATATGGTCCAACCGCTGTGTGTATAGACCAGGGATGGGCAAACTTGATCCTGGAGGGCTGGTGTCCCTGCAGACATTTCCTCCAACACTAGTCAAACCCACCTAAACAGACTAATCAGTTTCTTCAAGATCACTAGAAAGCTGCAGGCAGGTGTGTTTGATTAGGGTTGGAGCAAAAGTCTGCAGGGATATTGCTGTTTACATGGTAGACTCTTAATTAGAGTATTGTCTTAATCCTATTAAAATCAGATTATTGGTGTCCATGTAAAAAACGTACTCTATGATTCCTGGTTGAAGTGGCCTCTTTTGTCAGGATAATGCACCTTGCTACACATGATTTAGAAGATCAAGGTGTTTGCCTGACCTCCAAATGATCCGAATCTCAATCAAGTCCAGGATCTGTGGACCAAGAGGTTTGATCCACAAGGGCACCACCTTTATATTTAGAGGAGGTAAATTTTTTATGGGCATTGTTGGTTCCATAAAGAATCTTTAACATCCATAGAAACTTTTTATTTAGCAAACAATTCTTAATAGTGGAAAAATGTTCTTCATGTTAATAAAAATGGTTCTTTTAAGAACAGTTCCTCTTAATAAAAAATGTTCCACTTCCAAACAATTCAAGCAGAAATCACATCCTTGGGTGTGGAGGAAACCCTGCGATTTGAGCAGTAGTTCAGTTTTGCACATGAGCTAGTCTGTTAAAGTTCACAGACTTTACACTAAGTGAGTGCCCAGCACATGCATGCTTGTCAAACAGAATGAGATTTGAATTAAATAACGGACAAATAATCATCAGGTCAATTAGTTATTATAATTGTTTATTGCAGCCCTATTAATATGCTCTTTTTGTCCTATGCTGATCTCTCCAAGCAGAGCTATTTGCGTCAAGGTTGATGAGCTCAAACAGCCAGATCCCTTAGCAGTGATGGAACAACTGCTTATTCAGAGAAAATGAAATGGTTTGAAATGAGTCACTGCTGATTCACATCGGTAAGTTTGAATCTGATCCATTTGTGAGTCATGTCTGTGAAGTTAACCACATGTGGACACAACAGACCAGAGTCTAGCCTTCTGCTAAAACAGTAGCAACTTTAAGAAATGACAGGTTGGATGACAGAAGTGAGGATCTGCTTCCTCAAACAGAGCTCTTTGACACATTCATACACATAAGGAATTTAGCACATCAATGTAGCTTAGTGTCTTGAAAATACTATGCTTAAGATGAAATAAAGGTTATATTATTCTGCAAAAGTCCGCAATTGACTATATGCGTAACTACGGCATATTATTTATTGGCTCAAACATTATGGTAATCTTTTAGTAATGAGTCTTTCTGTACCACAAGATTACCTCAGCCTGCCAACCATTGAAGATTTGAAAACTTGATCCATTTTACAGACATTTCTACCATCCGCATCCAAGCCACAAGCGGGAAAGTATGAAGTCACTGACTGCCATTCTCTGTAGCACATCCCATTAACCCTGATTCATCATTTACAATAAAGCTCATATAAGGCTATAGATAACATAAACTAATAAACTACCTTGCTAACTTGCTTACTATTATGCACATTTTAAATATTTAATATTAATTGATACGCATATTTGTGTATTGTTAATTCATGACTGTTGTGATATATCAAATGTTCATTCAAGAATTCACTCCTAGCTGATGATTGATTATAAAGCATGTTTGGCATGCTGTCCTGAGAGAGAGCCTAAGGTTGTAAGATGCTTGAGCCTGGGGCTCCCTCCTGTCTGCAATGCAAGAGGGAAGTTTGAGCTCAGGTAGATCTTGAGAACTCCCCTTTTGTTTGTAGCTAATGAAAAATTAGGGATTGCTATGAAGAGATAACTACTTACATGGAGCACAGTGTCGATTTGGATTAGTCAATTAACATAAGTCACATGTTTTTGGATGGTGGGAAGAAACTGGGGACCCAGGGGACATCCACACAAGCACAGGGAGAACATGTAAGCTCCGCACAGAAACATCAGCTGGCTTGGTAAGGACTAGAGCCAGTGATGTTCTTGCTTGCAACAGTGCTAACCACCCGGTCACCGTGCCACCCATCTAGGAAGGGAGGAAGTATAGAGGAGAAAGGGGGGATTCTTCAAAACAATGACTTAGGAATCATCTGATTGGTAAGTCATGAACTGGCTACAAGACGTCATCAATCATAAGCAAGTAATCCTCTTGAAATTAGTTTATAAATAGACTTCATTTCATGGATTTTCAAATGTACAAAAAAGTATTCTTACATGCAGAAGTTCAACAAACTCAATAAATCAATATCGCTGCAAGCTGTATTATTTTTTATACATATGTTTCAATAGCAAATATTACATAATCTTGTTGCCATTTCACACGATGAAGATGCTATTATTATACATATATTGCAATAATAAATATTACATAATCTTATTGTATTTGTGAATTTCACAATTGAGTTTCAGTTTTACTAGTCATTAAAATACAATTTAGGGTGAAATTATATACTGTATGAGTAAAATAAAATAAAATGATAAATATGTATTCTGAAAATAATGCATTACATTATAATCAAAATGTCAGTAAAACACTTATAATAAAGTATTATATTTAAAAGACATAATTGTAATCATTAAACATAATTTTTATTCAACAAGTATCTTGGAAAATGTATTGTAACTTTTTATAAACTGGTGGGGTTACTTAATGGTCTACCAATCCAAAATATTCATATTAAAACCCTTACACAATCTGGTTTATTTTTAACATAATTTTATTTAACATTTTAATATTGATCAAATCCAATTTGGTGCTACAGTATAATGTCAAAAAACCTTATGCTTCAGAATAAGAGACTCTGGTCTATAGTGAAAGGCAAATAATCAATAGATGCTACTATAACAGTGATATCCATTTACATTTTCCACTTATTCATATAAAAAATACAAATATTAAACTGATATTAGCACCAATATTAACACAGTTCGGAAGGCAGACATATCACTTTGCACACTAGCATACACATAAAACACAAATGCATAACTTAGAAATCCAAATTCACAAAAGGATAAGCCTGCAAAAATCAGGGCTACCAGAGTACTTTCCCAAAAAGACGCTGTAATTTTAATGGCATCTACGCTCATGTTGGTCTGTTTCTCCAGATCCCAAAGTTCATATAATCTTCAATCCAGCCTGTATCCAGGGGTTGGTGGAGCTCCACATCAGTGGATTTGCTCATTAGTAAATTGGCCTTCAGCAGTACATTACACTGATCTGAATTAAACTAAACTAAACTTTGGTGACATTTAAAATAAACTGGACTGATGCTGTTTTAATTTAACTAGAACTACACCTTCTAGAACTACAAATTCTACCACTACACTTTGTCTGCCTGACGTGCTGAAATGTTCCACAATTTTAAATAACGTAATGGCTTTTTATTCTCTTTTCTTCATCTAGTTAAGCTGCTTTGACACAATCTACATTGCAAAAAGCACTATAGAAATAAACATGAAATTGAATTAAACTGTGTTTTACAGTTCATTACATTCAATTGTTACGGTTATGCAAAAAAGAATCCCAAATAAGGCTAAAATCACACCATCAAATGCTTGTTCAACTGCTGGGAAACTGGTGGGCAAAGAAGCACAGACTGCTTCCCAAACACCAACCAAAGCGGTGCGACTGGATTCTTAAACACAGACCAACTGATGATTGAGTGGGTTTGGAGGGAAAAGAGCTTTGACTGTAATCTCGAAGATGGCAGTCGAGGCCCTGTTCATTTGGACAGTTAAATACAGGAGGAGCTGTAATTCATGTGGTGGTGCTGAATTCACAGAAGACGACGAATGCGGACTCAGACATTAGTAAGACAGAGAAAAACTAAGAGAACTGTTTTTTTTTTTTTACTTACAGAATCTGAACACAGTTTAAACAATTAGCAATTGGAGATTAAAAGTTAAAAGGGATAGTTTACACAAATTTCTTTTTTTTTCCCCATTTACTCAACCTCCACTTGTTCCAAACTGGTCTGAAATTCATTTTTTTATGTTAAACACATAAAAAGGTATTTAAGTTTGAAATGTTAGAAACCAGTAGCCATTGACTTCCATAGTATTTTCTTCTACACTCTCAAAAATAAAGGTACAGGAGCTGTCACTGGGGCAATACATTTTTTAAAAGACACATATTGTACCTGAAGTGTCCATAATGGTACCTCAAAGGTACTTTATAGGTACATTTGGGCACTAAAATGCACCTTTGAGGTACCACTGTGGACTCTTGAGTACAAATATGTATCTTTTGAAAAGATACTGCCCCAGTGACAGCTCCTGTACCTTTATTTCTGAGAGTGTACTATAAATGTTAATGCCTACCAGTTCACAGCATTCCTCAAAATATCTTCTTTTGTGTTCAACAGAAAAATAGAATGGCTGAGTCAAACATTATTGGGAGAATTAACCCTTAAACTTAAGTTCTTTTTCACAGATACAGAAAAGTCCCTTAATGGTACTTAAACTAAAACATTGTTGAGGGATTTAGCTGACAAAAGAAAAGTGTGAAGCAAAAAAGAAAATCTTCTTTTAAAGTCTTATCTTGTCTTTTTCATAGCTAGATCCATTGCTTTAGCTGAAAGACTTAGAGATGCCAGTTTCTGCTCCCACATTCTCTCCACCACTTTGTACAATTCCATGGTGGCTTTGGCATCTTCTACTGACGAGTGGCCTCTATACCCTGTCTGAAAAAAGAAGAAGAGAGCTTTTCAGTGGAAAAGAAACTCAAAGCCATGCCTATCCTTATTTTCACTTGTAAAAATAGTCTGACTCTCCACTTCTGAACTGACTCCAGATTTACTATGTCGACAAGTCCTCTGAAAGCCTGAATTACAGTCCTCTAAATCCTCTGAGGTGAAACTGATGACGTTCAGTGCTGAATTGAACCCACCTGAATGTCTCTCTTTAAGATAGCTTGGGTGAGCTTCTTCAAAGACACACATTGTTTTTCAGGAAGTCCAGCTTTCTCGTTTAGCAGTGGAATCCTCGAAGTGTCTCGTGTTTGGCAAGCGGGGTGGAAATATTTTAAGGCCTTGAAGTCATTATGGATAGCATGCCCCACAACCACCTTCCCTGTTATTATCTTCACAATCTGTGTGCAAAACATAAAAGTTTTTTGAAAATTTGCTAAATCAGTCAGCAATTATTAGTCTGCCATTACTTTCTTGATTATAGCACAGTGCACAGTCAATAAATGAGATGTAATGATACCAATTAAGCATTTCTATTGGAAAAAACTAATTGAAATCAATAATGATTTGAATATTCTTACTCATAACCAGTGAATATACACTCACTGGCCACTTTATTAGGTACACCTGGCCAACTGCTCATTAACACTAATTTCTAATCAGCCAATTACATGGCAGCAACTCAATGCATTTAGGCATGTAGACATGATGAAGACGATCTGCTGCGGTTCAGAAAGGTTATTTAAGTGACTTTGAATGTGGTTATTGGTGCTAGATGGGCTGGTCTGAGTATTTCAGAAACTGCTGATCTACTGGAATTTTCACGCACAACTATCTTTAGGGTTTATGGAGAATGGTCTAAAAAAAATTTAAAATATCCAGTGAGCTCTGTGGGCGCAAAAGCCTTGTTGATGCCAGAGGTCAGAGGAGAATGGCCAGACTGGTTCGAGCTGATAGAAAGACAACAGTAACTCAAATAATCACTCGTAACAACCGAGGTATGCAGAGAAGCATTATTGAACACACATGTCAAACCTTGAGGCAGATGGGCTACAGCAGCAGAAGACCACACCGGGTGCCACTCCTGTCAGCTAAGAACAGGAAACTGAGGCTACAATTCACACAGGCTCACCAAAATTGGACAATAGAAGATTGGAAAAAGGTTGTCTAGTGTGATGAGTCTCGATTTCTGCTGTGACATTCAGATGGTGGGGTCAGAATTTGGAGTCAACAACGGTTCAGGCTGGTGGTGGTGGTTTAATGGTGTGAGGGATATTTTCTTGTCACACATTGGGCTCATTAGTACCAATTGAGTATCGTGTTAACACCACAGCCTACCTGAGTATTGTTGCTGACCATGTCCATCCCTTTATGACCATAGTGTACCCATCTTCTGATGGCTACGTCCAGCAGGATAACGCGCCATGTCATAAAGCGGGAATCAATCTCAGACTGGTTTCTTGAACATGACAATGAGTTCACTGTACTCAAATGACCTCCACAGTCACCAGATTTCAATCCAATAGAGCACCTTTGGGATGTGGTGGAATGGGAGATTCGCATCATAGATGTGCAGTCGAAAAATCTGCAGCAACTGCATGATGCTATCAAGTTAATGTGGACCAAAATCTCTGAGGAATATTTCCAGTACCTTGTTGAAACTGTGCCACAAAAAATTAAGGCAGTTCTGAAGGTAAAAGGGGGTCCAATATAGTACTAGTAAGGTGTGCCTAATAAAGTGGCTGGTGAGTGCAAACAAACAAACAAATAAATATATAAAACTATAATAAATCACCTAAAATGATACAGAGAAATGCATGCATCTCAACATTTTATTCAATATGTAAAAAGACATTAAAATGAGTTAAACAGTCCATAAAAATGCAATTATCTGTTCAACCTTTAAATTGTTTTTATTAGTGCTGTCAAATATTTATTCACGATTAATCGCATCCAAGATAAAAGTTTGTATTTATAAAAGACATACGTGTACTATATGAATTTAAGTATATCTATAATGTACACATATACTGCCATTAAATACAAAAATATTTGTAAATATATATATATTTATATTTAATTTTTATTTGCTCTAAACAAATATTTTATACAACATAGTCATGCATACATGTATATACACAAAAATATACACAGTACACACAAATATATTTTGTAAATATCAATATTATTTTGGGTGCGATAAATCTTGTGCTTAATACTAGTATATTGCAAAATAACTAGTAAAATATTACAAACAAAAACAATACAAATTAGCTATTAAATCTGTTTAAAAATGCAATTTGGTAATATTTTTAAAAGAATTAAAACGTCACAGTAGGGCTAAGAAAAATTGCTCTTAACTGCATAAAACTGATTTAATACTACTGGCAAATAATGTATGCACAATTAAAAATAAATAATTAATTAAAAATGTAAATAAGTGATTAAACGTTGAATAATACATAGCAGTATTATATTGAATAACTATCACTATAAATATAAACTAAATATTTTGCTAACACTATTTACATATGTTTTCCACAAATAAATTGTGTTAAAGGTGCAGTAGGTGATCTGCCAAAATGCTAACTGGTTAGCTAGCATAATATCTTTAGAACACAGTCCCCCCCCTTGCTGTCCAAAGCCAAGCCTCCTGAAACACAAAAGCACACCTTAAAGATGACAGTAAACAACCCACTAGTTCATGTCATTCGCTAGTTAGAAAACGTTATTGTACTTTATACTTCTGAACGAACAAATGTATTATATCTAGCATGTTTTCAGTTGTGTAGCAAGCAAAACTTGTCATATTTCATGCATGCAAGGATTGCCTGTCTTACTCTCACGCATGCAGGAACACTTATTACTAAGCCATACTTACATGCTAATTCAGACCGAATATTCAAAGTAGCATGGTAAACAATATAGGGAGAGCGTCACAGGTTTTCATTGTTCAAAAATGAACCAATGTGAAAATAAAATCTACTTCACCTCAGTAAAGCAGGCTAGGTGAAATAGCACTATTTACTTATGTTTTGCTGTTAAACTAAATAAACATCTACATTATCGAGGCTGTACAAGGTCCCTTATGAAATTGAAAATAGTCACATCAATCTTTTGCCAGAAGATTTTAGTGCAACAACACTGAATTCGGAACACAACAAAATATACATAAGCTTTGCGTGACTAAAATAGTTTTAAAACATAGCATTACCGGTCTAAAAGAAATATTTCAGCCATGGAGTCATCCTTCCTTGAGCGTGCAAAAGTAACTAATATTGATTCAGGATTTTGAAAAGTTTTCATTCAGCATTTCTTTTTACCATGACTGTCTCTTACACACATGATCGGGCAAATTGTGGGTCTGCGTGAACAGAGGTGCGCAGTTGTACAATCTACATTTGTTCACAGACAGTTTAGGCTATCAGAAATATGGGAATTGTCAGCCTGACAAAATTTAATTGGATGAACATTTTTAGTCGTATGCCTTACCCAGTATATAAAAATACATATACGGTAAATACACATAGATCATTTACTTTAATCATTACTATTGGACTATCAAGAGACTTTCAACCAGCACAACAAAACTGTTTCTAAAGACAATCACCTACTGCACCTTTAATTACACATGGAAATAAGTGTATGTTTTTTTCTGCCTACAAAAAGGTTATTGAATAAATAAATTCATATCATAAAACAATTATAATACACTAGTATAATTGTACAGATCTATTTGGAATTTTACATTTTTACTGTATATTCACAATAAATCAGTCATGTGAGCTTTAAAAAGTAAATACTATATTTTCATAGTTTTACCAATCCACTAGCAATGTTACAAATGTAATCTAGCGTGCCCAATTTTATTATATCATACTGTAACATAATGGGACCTAAACACATACAATAAACTAAAGCAGGGGTTCCCAAACTTTTCAGCTTGCAACCCCCAAAATAACAATTCCAGTGACCCAGACTATCCTCAGAGGTGATAAAACATACAAACATTGCACACAGCGGTGCACACACACCAATAGGAACTATATAAACAAGCTTATTGACAACACAAAAAAGAGCAACAGTTTTATAGTCATTATTCATTTGTTTAATTTAATAATAACCTCATTAATGAGAATGGTGGGCACAGTGCTTACAGCACAAGTCTTTTCTTAGTTTAATTTTGGAGACAGCCACTTGGAGATCGTCCTCCATGCTCAGTTGTGGCCTTTATTTTTAATGTATGCGAGTGTTGTAAAGGTTTCAAAGTTTAACATTGTGCCATAAAACCAATCTGCTGCAACTAACACGATTGCTGTGTCATTAATCTAGTGTAATAACCCCAGGGGTCGCAATCCAAATGGAAAACAAATTGAAAGGCTGCTGGCTTTTTATTTGCATGTTGTTTTTTTATGTAACTATTAAATACTATTTTTATCTTCTGTAGGTTCTGTATGGATAAAATATGGTAATTCTAATAGTTTAATAAAATATCTGATATTTTTGGAAATCACCAAGTGACCCCTCTTCATTGTCTCGTGACTTCTACTTTGGGAGCCAGTGTACTAAGGCCTAAACCAGTTGATATGCTTGATAACAGGATTTCTGCAGGTTTCACAAAGTTAAAGACATTTTTAGGACTATTATGACTTTATGACTTTTTTTAATTTTAGATATTTGTTTGCAAAATATTTTAAATATTGTGTAAAAACAAGCACGCTCTAATTGTATCCATACACTTTTTTACACTACAAACTTTCTATGAAGTAATAAAAAAAATGAACAAATGTTTTAAAAGTTTTAAAAACTATAATAATCTAAATGTATGCACAACAGTCTGTCCAGTTCGGTGTCCTCAGCAGTAAATACATGGAGCACTTTTAAACAAATGTAAGGGAAATAACTAAACCATTATGATAAATACACTGTAAAACCCAATAAGTTAAGGTAACTCAAACCATTTGAGGAAACCAATTGCAAAAAAAAACATTTAAGTTCAAAAACTAATCCTAATGAATCCTAATTAACTTAATCCATTTGAGTAAACGAAGCAATTTGAGCTCAGTAAAACCCAATAAATGAAGAACTCAAACCAACTGAGTACTGTAAAACACAATAAGTTAAGGCAACTCAAATTGACTCCATTTGAGTTTAAAAAAACTAATCTATATGAGTACTGTGAACTTACTCCATTTAAGTTGAAGTAATGAGGTATTTAATCAACTCATTACCTTCAACACTGAGTTCAAAACTCTTTTCAAAAGAGTAAAATTAACTTTCAGTACAATTTGAGTTTATTACACTCAATTCATTTGATAAAGTTGACTGTTGGGTTTTACAGTGTAGAGTTAAAAATGACCTTTTTAAATAAAACGTAAATTTTTTTATTGCGATGGATTGTTGATGATTGTATTGGTTTTGGCCAGATTGGCTAGCAATTTTTGAACAAAGGAAAATTAAGACCTCTTTAAAAATGATTTAAGACCTACAACACAATATTTCAGTAAATTCCAGACTTTTTACGGCCTAAAATTTGGTTTTTGAGATTTAAGACATTTTAAGATTTTTTAAGACTCTGCGGAAACCCTGGATAAAAGTGTTCGATCCACCATTGTCCAACACTCCAGGTCACTTTGCTTAAATTATTAGAGTAATGTCCATTAAACTGTAAACGATCAGTGATGCGTTTTTATATATATATATATATATAAAAAAGATACAATTCAGCCACTGAATACAAAAAGAAAACTTGTTAGAATGAACAAATCACTCAACAGAGATGAGTCTTTCTGCAGCAATATAATTAATGTTAAATAATACTGTACTGTAAATATTAATGTCACTAAGCGTAACATTATTTTCATGACAGATATAAATTAAGCAAACATACCTGTCAGTTTTCACTAAGGATACTGATTAATTGCAGTGCAAATAATCATGTTTTGAAGTGAAGTTACCCAAACCAGAAGAGAAAGCCATAATTTAAAATACAGTAGGAATGTTAGGTAAAAGGTGGACACAAAAATAAGCATAATGAAACTTCATCTTTTATCTACAGGTGCTTCTTTCATACCTCTTTTTGCGCATGATAAAAAGGGGTGGCATGGAGTAGATCCTGCCTCCTGATTCCACTCCAGCGGGTGCGATAGTCTGTCACTGGATTGATGGGTTTGACATATTTATCATAAACTACATCACCATCATAGGAGACGATACTGCAGCGGGCCAGTTCACTCTGAGCCCCCTTTGGCCCTGTTCCCACCATCTCGCAGTCCAGCGCCAGGTATTTTATAGGTCCAGGGGGGCGAGGAACTGCCATTCTTTGTGTCAGATCCCTCTGAGATATGTTGGCATTGGATGGAAATAAATATGTGGATGTCCGGGAATACGCTTGTGCAGAACTAGAAGGCTCATAGGTGTTATTAGGCAGAAAAGAAGTAAATTTAGGAAAAACAGCACGTGGTTTTGAACGTTCTCCAACATTGAACCTGACATTTCTGGACTTTTTTGTGTTCTTTGGTTGGATCTTTTCAGGTTGCTTTTTATTTTGTTTCTCGATTATCAAGCCTTCGCTCTCCAGATAACGTCTCCGTGAAAGAAAACTTTCTTGTTTAGATTTTCCTCTGGATTTACCTGATCGACCTCCTTGTCTAGGCTCACAATACCTGTTAAACATCATCCCTGACATTCTTATACCATCAAAAGTCGTCTACAAAAAGTATCTTCTTGATGTCCTTTTACTCTTAAACAGAGAGAGAGAGAGAGAGAGAGAGAGAGAGAGAGAGAGAGAGAGAGAAAAGAAAAATTACTGTTAAGACAAGAGCTAACAATGTTCTAATGTAACAATACAAAATTAATGTAAAAACATATCCATCCATCCATTCATCCATATACATATACATACATATATACATACATACATACATACATACTCTTTTTTCTCCAATAAACTATACATAGATTTGGGCAATTATCAATATTTGAACATTTAGATTATATTAAACACTCCTCATTGTAAACCAGTTTCACTAACCAAACAAACTTGATATATTCACAAGTCGTTTTGTAAACAGTGTTGACATAACTGACTCTTGAATTCTGAGCACCACATCGTATAGCATTAGTCCGAAATAATTCGTGTGATTGCGGAGAGACATACAATTTACAAAAGTATAGATACATACCAATATTAGCCTTCCAAAAGACAACATTTGATATTTTTTCGATTACTATATTCAAAACAAGCATACCGAACGTGTACGTGATTTGCTCTTCCGGGTCGGAGGGTAATATGTGAATGAAATAGGAAATTCGACTCCTTTGAACCGTTCGTTTCAAAGAACCGAACCATCCTGATTCAGCGAATCTCTGACCTCGTACAGTACATTAGTTGCACTGTTGTTAAAAATAATAAAGTAATAATAATGATAAATGAAATGCAATTAGACGTTTTTATCCAATTTGTTCTGCATGTATTTTAAATGACTGCACATTCAATTAATGTCTGTAAAATATTTATAGAGTAGACTTAGGGCGACACAGTGCTCAGTGGTAAGCACAGTCCAAAGACATGCGCTATAGGTGAGTTGGATAAACTAAACTGGCCGTATTGTAGGAGTGTGGATGTTTCCCAGTGATGGGTTGCAGCTGGAAGGGCATAAAACATATGCTGGAATAGTTGACAGTTCATTCCACTGTGGCAACCCCTGATGAATAAAGAATAAGCCAAAGGAAAATGAATGAATAAGCTTAGTTACTTAAAATTTTTTTGTTAAATTGAACTGTAAATGAATATTTAAATTAAAATGAATACAAAAAAACTAAATACATATAAAAAAACGTATATTAAATATTTAATAAAGCTAACAAAGACAAAAAAACAGCAACATTTCATCTAATAAACAATGATTCAACTCGTGAACGAATCGCCTAGCTTATGAATCAGTTCAATTCATTGATTCATTCACGAGTCTGACATCATTAATAGGCGGCGCTACTGCAAACACGGTTGCTAGGATTACCAGATGTAAACACAAACCTCTTACACGTTCCTACTAAATTCTTACATTGAATAACCGGAGTTTTGACGAACACAATGTTTGTGGCGACATTTTCAGTGCAAGAGCAGAGAGAACTAGCCGAGCAGCTCACATCGCTCCTGTCAACTTACAGACACATATCAGACTCCTACATAATAGTAATGAATTAACTTTTTTATTGTTTGTGCTTTATAAACGTTTATGGGATTTTTTTTTTAAGTGAGAGTTTAACAGTAAACGAATAATCCAATAAATTTAAGCCGCTGGGTTTCTGTCAACTGATCTTCACGTTTATCCCGCGATCATATGAAATATTGATGAAGATGTGAAAGTGTATCTCGGTGTTTCAGGAGTTCTTCAGCGAGAGTTTGTGGGAGACTCTGCCGGTGAGCTGGCAGGAGGCCCTCGGTGATCTTACACCTCCGATGATAGCAGATCTGCTGCTGGATAACAAGATTAAAGACAGGCGGTAAAATGAGTTTATTCTTGTTGTTTACAACACCTTGACTTAAATTAAGATAACGTTACAAAGTCAGCACTTTGCCCACCATTCACTTTGTAATCTATCAAGAGCATCTGCTTGTAGAAAAAGTTTGAGGTAAATAGAAATACACTAAATACAAACACACTGGATTTGAATAGTGATGACTATTCCTACATGAAAAATACTACAGTGATTTATAGTGCTATAGTGTTTTTGAACCATAAAGTAACATTTTTAATTTGTTGTGACAATCCTATAGTTGCTGTGGTAATACTATAGTAATATACAAACAAATTACCCAATGCTGTAATGATTTCTACAACTGTATGGTATAGTATACTACAATACTCCACAGTTTATTGTAGTTAAAACATATAGTAAAGTATATATTAATATTATATACAGTATGCTGTAGCATTTATTAAATGTTTTGTAAATACTATTATATATACAGTATAATACATTTCACTTTAGTATGGTTTAAAAGCACTATAGTATTTACTATAAATTACTTTCGTATATTTTCATTTGGGTTCGTATATATGGGATAGTTCACTGAAAATAAAAATTTCTGTACTCACCATGTACTCGTTTCAAACTTTTATGAGTTTCTTTCTTCTGTTGAACATAAAATAATATATTTTGAAGAAAGCTGGAAACCTGCAACAATTGACTTCCATAGTATTTGTTTTTCCTACTGTCGGAGTCAGTGGTTACAAGTTTTCAGCTTTCTTTAAAATATCTTCTTGTGTGTTTAACGAATGAAAGAAACTCAAAGGTTCGGAACCACTTGAGAGTAAATACACTACCTGACAAAAGTCTTGTCGTTGATCCCAGTTGAAAGAGCAACAAATTATAACTTGACTTCTAGTTGATCATTTGGAAAAGTGGCAGAAGGTAGATTTATTCCGATGAATCATCTGTTGAACTGCATGCAAATCAGCACATTGGAACCCTTATGGACCCAAGATTCTCACAGAAATCAGTCAAGTTTGGTGAAGGAAAAATCATGATTTAGGGTTATATTCAGTATGGGAGTGTGCAAAGATGTGTAGAGTGGATGGCAACATCAACAGCCTGAGGTATCAAGACATTTGTGCTGCCCATTACATTACACACCACAGGAGAGGGCAAGTTCTTCAGCAGGATAGCGCTCCTAATACTTCAGCCTCCACATCAAATTTCCTGAAAGCAAAGAAGGTCAAGGTTCTCCAAGATTGGCCAGCCCAGTCACCAGACATGAACATTATTGAGCATGTCTGGGGCAAGATGGAGGAGGCATTGAAGATGAATTCAAAGAATCTTGATGAACTCTGGGAGTCTTGCAAGAACGCTTTTTTTGCCATTTCAGATGACTTTATTAATAAGTTATTTGAGTCATTGCAGAGATGTATGGATGCAGTCCTCCAAGCTCATGGGAGTTTTTCACAATATTACTTCTTTTTACACTGCACCATACTTTACATTCTATGCTGTACGTGTTTTCTTTTGTCTAACCAAAGTCAGACCTTACTGTCCTTATTAAATAATAAAAAAATCAAGGCATGATCATATTTTATTTTGGTAAAATAAGGATAATCTAGAGGCCTTTGCCTTTCATACAGTACAAGCCACTTCTAATGCCAAATGATCAACTAGAAGTCTAAAGTCAAGTTATTTGTCGCTCTTAAAGCTTGGATAGGTGACAAGACTTGTCAGGTAGTGTAGTGAGCAAAAGTAAATTTTTGGGTGAACTATCTCTTTAAGTGAAAAAATACTTCAACACAATGACATTCAACCTACATTACTTAAAAATGTCAAAAGTTGTTTATAGTCAGAGTATTATTTTAATATCTTTGTTCAAAATGTGTTTAATTCAGAAAAAATTTTGCATATTAAGAAAACATCTGTGGACGTTACCTGAATGGTGTTGTATTGATTTTTTTTTACAGCTACTTATCTGTATGGCCTCTGTCTTTACTGGCACTGCGGACAGCAGCACACGCACTGACGTTTCCACGTGCAGCTCCAGGTGGGCACCAGCAGATCGCAGGTGTAGCAGCTGCAGCAGAGGAGTTTCAGTTTAACCACAGTCAGAGCTCTTTGTTAGGACACATTTTCCGTAAACACGTCAAGCCAAAGAAGCAGCATGAAATCCGCCGACTCGGCATGGTACGAGTACATTACTATACATGTATGATTCTGAACTTTATCTCTTCAGATTATTCATAAATGTTTGTTCTCTTGAACTCTTTTTTTTTTCTTTTTTTTTTTCTAGCTCGTCAAGGAGTTGTGTGATCAGGCTAACTGTAACTGTGTGGTTGATGTTGGGTCTGGACAGGTATAGTAAATAATATCTTGTTCAATTTTGTCATTTAAAACATGCTAATTTAACCCACTTTTATTGTACCCATTCCTGCAGGGTCATTTGACTCGCTTTCTGTCTTTCGGACTCGGTCTGCATGTCACTGGAATTGAGGCTGATCCTAACCTTGTTTCCATGGCTACCAAATTTGATAGACAGCTACTACAGACACTTACAAAGGAGAATCAAAATGTATGTCCAAACATCTCTTCAATTATAAAGTGCATAACATTCTGTTGCTGTAACCATCTTTTCATATTAGAAAACGCGACTTTAGATTTCAAGAGATTAAGATTTAAACACAGTACTTCAGTTCAGTTTTAACTTCTGAAATCAAAATTTGGTGGAATTTCAAAACACAACAAATGTAAATAGTTGTTAATCTGAACACCTGTCATTTTCTGAAAAGTAAAAATGCCCTAAATGACAAGTTTATAGAATAAAACAAATATCAAAATTTATCTCAAATCAATACCTAATAATCCAGTCCCTCCAAGATTTTGCAGGAACATTTTTTCTTTGAATATTTGTGGCCTAAAATGACTGGTTTTGTGTCGGCCCTTATTTGCTCCAAATCTTGTGTTTTGCTGTGAAAACCCCTCAAAACAAAACACAAATTTTCTCAAAATTTTGACTGGCTAAATCCCTAAGACAGCTGATTAACCAAGTAAATCTAGAGAAACTGACCACTTTTATATACTTGTATAACTTAATAATTTATTAAAAATTATTTAATTTTATGTTGTTAGATCTTAACTACAGTAACCCTCGCTTAATTCTCGTATTTGCTGTGATAGCAGCATACCTGTCAACCCTCCCATGTTTTACCATTGTTTCCAGCTATCATCCTGTTGAAGTATTTTCCTGTATTTTTAATCTTTCTATGAAAGTGAAAATAGAGTCAAAACAACCATCTCAACTGTGATATAATTGCAAGAGCTGTACAAGAGAATTATGCTTTCGCTTTAGTTTGAAACCATGGTGAAAATAATGTAAAAATGGCTGCCTTCACTTCATTTCCATAAAGCTATGGGTCAATCATCGCTCTTCCTGTGCAACCTCTGATTCAATCAATTCATGTATCGGTGCTGACGGATGGTGGCGGCCCATATAAAGACACCTTTCTCAGATCAGCTTCTGTACACGTGATTTGAAGAGCATGGAAAGTGGACACTTTTGAATTTGGGTGTGTTTTTAAACAGACAAATACACTTATTAATAAGTAAAGCATTATTTTGCATCTTTTGTTTTAAACAAATGATTTAGTCCTAAATGAGCACAAACAGTTACTAAAGTAATCCAATTCTTTCATTATAGATCTGTGGATTCTTAAAAGGACACCTCTGTAATCAAACAAAACAGTGGATCAAAATGAGAAATTCAGTGCTCCACTGAATAACAATAGTAACTTCAATCCATATTTAAATACAGTGAATAAAAAGTTAAGATTTTATAACTTGATTTAATTTCTGTATAGGTCATTCATTTTAATAGGCTAAACCTTAAAGGGCACCTATGGTGAAAAATCTACTTTTCAAGCTGTTTGGACAGACATATGTGTAGGTATAGTGT
This sequence comes from Danio tinwini, assembly GCA_903798205.1. Classification (NCBI taxonomy): domain Eukaryota; kingdom Metazoa; phylum Chordata; class Actinopteri; order Cypriniformes; family Danionidae; genus Danio; species Danio tinwini. Next base: position 14,178,550 of record CAIGQZ010033112.1, read on the forward strand.
ATATACTGTCATATTGGGGTGATATAAACACACTCAGTCCTTTTTTTTCAATTTAACAACTTAAAAACGGTGGACCAATTGGAGCGGTTTTGAGACCGACCGCAACTTGACGTAGGAGTGCGGTCCCCCCGCCCACCAATATTGATTGACAGCTGCGTATTAACATGTCTCCGTAGTAACGTTTGTAATCATATCCACAAGACAGGATGTGCGCAAATCAACCGTAAATAAAAGGTCTGTTCAGTTTAGGATCATCAATCATCATCAAATGAGATCAAGAGTGAGTTTGACAAGTTTAAAATGTTTTAAAACAGTGCATGTTTTTAATGAATTACAGCGATTTACTTCAGCTTTACTTCATCACCACAGCCGCGTGTCAGAACAATAATAAAAGACGCTTCAATCCCGGTTTGTGGACGTTAAATCAGGTTTATTTTTCAGGTTTATTAAGCGCGCGCAATTAACTTTAGCACGCGCGTTTAGGATACATGCTAATATCCACTGCTGTATGGATATTAGTTATGTTCATGTACAAAAATAAACCTGATTTAACGTCCAAAAACCCGGATTAAAGCATCTTCTTTTATAATTGTACTGATATGCGGCTGTGGGGATTAAGACGGTAAAATTGCTGTAATTCATTACAAACATGCACTGTTTTAAAAAATGTTTTAAACTTGTAAAACTCATTCTTGATCACATTTGATAATGACTGATGATCACAGAGAGCTGAACAGATCTTTTAATCCCGGTTGCTTTGTGCACATCCTTTCTTGTTGATATGATTATGCGCGTTACTACAGAGACATGTTAATACGCGGCTGTCAATCAATTCAGTGGACAGGGAAAATGCACTCCTACATCATGTTACGGTGGGCCTCAAAATGGGAGGAATTTGGATCCTATTTTAATGTCAGGAAATTAAAGATGAGACTTATCATGTTTCTAACACCCCAGTATGACTGTGGACACACTATACCTACACACAGTTCTATCCAGTCATTCCAAAAGATGATTTTCATCATAGGTGCCCTTTAAATAAATTTGACAATGTTGACAGGTATGTAACCGTAACACTTATTTGTTTTCTGTTGTAGTCAGGAAAAGCTCACGTTCTGCATTCTGCACCTGGACCTCCTCCTCGTCACGTGGTGGGCTGGGTGAACCCAAAGGCTTCATGGGACGTCTTCATTCAGCAGCTCGGTGTGACAACAACTGAAAGTGACAGTACTGGAGCAACCACTGAAAAAAAACAGAGAGTGGAGGATCTGCATCTGGAGCCGCATTCATGCCAAACCAAAGCAGAGGGCCTACAAAATACACTTCACTGTCAAAAAACTGCCTCTCAAACAAACATGTCCATTTTTCCATCAGGCACAGCAACTGAAATGCTTACCTGTAAAACCATACCCATTCCTAAACGAGATCCTGGTAGTTTTGTCCTAACAGGTCTTCATGCCTGTGGAGATCTCAGCGCCACACTTTTACGGCATTTCACCAACTGTCCTCACGTTAACGTCATCACATCTGTTGCTTGCTGTTATATGAAGATCTCCACCCAGGAAAATCCAAATCCTCCAGGAGTTTTCCAGCCATCGTTGTCTTCTGACATCACAGCGGCAGATTGTTGTTCGGAATTTGGTTATCCAATGAGCACCTGGGTCCGTGGATTAGCGGGACACCAGCTGTCCTATAAGGCCAGAGAAGGAGCGTGTCATGCAATAGAGGAGTATCTTCAGCGGCTGAGAGAGGAGAGCGCTTTATTGCGCACACACTGTTACAGAGCCATCCTAGAAAACATCATTAGAGCTTACAGGCCTGATATCCGCAGACCGGGGGTTCAGACTGTGAAGAAAGCCCACATGCTGTCATTTTCAGAGTTAGTTAAATTTTTTGTCACATTTGTAAATATGAATATCTTTAAAGAATAGGAAGGGCCTCAGGAACTAATTTTGTAGTTATGAACAAACTAATGAAATTCAGATTTCAGTCATATTAACTTTCTAAAGCAGAGATGCCCAAACTAGGGCCCAAAGTTGGCCCATGGTAACCTTTGATTTAAGTGGGAGTATGATGGGGATGGTTTAGAGATTGTATGTAACCTTTTATTTGTTTGTTTTATTGTTCAGCTACAAAAAAACTGAAATGAAATGTTTCAATTTAAATGGTATAAATTAATCAGATTAGTTAATCAGAAGGATAGAGGACAGTGCAGAGACTTTGGTGAGCGAATCAAGGCAAAGGCAGTTATAAATGCGATTGGTTTTATTAAAAGTTATACCTCATTAGTTAATACGATTCAAAGTAATGTTTTCTATTTCTCAATGTTATGAAATTAATAAAAAAATTATCCATGGCAACTTTAATGTTAAATAGTTAGAGGTATATTTGTCTTCGGCCCACGGCTCTCAATGTTATTTGGCCCTTCATATGAAAACGTTTGAGCACCCCTGGTGTAAAGTGGCCTTAGGATTAGCAATTTTGGCTCTGATGTTGAGCACAGAAGCTGATAATGCAATTAACCCTTCAACTTTTACTCTAAATCACTGCTCACACTGTGCGATCTTAGCCATGACTTGGCCGTCTGAGACAAATTTTTAAAAAATACTAAAAGATGCCAATAATCTTGGACTATAATCTGTGGTCTTTGATCGTTAGTTTGACATGTTCACCAACAGCCACTTAAAAGCCGGTGTGATCAAATTTTCCCTGCGATGAAGTTCTGGCAGAGTCAAAAGATTTCAGACTCTTTACTGTAGTGTGACTTCAGCTGAGCATAAAACCAAGAACCAATAGGACTGACAGAATCTGATGATGAAATTCGCACAACGTTTACAGTACAAACCAGTAAAGGGAACTGAGTCGAGGCATGATGTGAGCTAAATTACCACTACAGTTTGTTTATGTTTGCTGTAAAGCTCATAACATGGGATAGTGAACTGGTCACGGATAGATGATGTCAAACTCTGTGTTAGTTTTCTTATGAGTCTGTGTTTGGCATGTCTTGATTGTCGTTCAGTCTGACAACTGAGGTCTTACAGTGTGACATGGCAGTCATGTTTGGGTGGTCTGACATGCTGCAATTGTGTAAGATTATTAAAAATTGTACCGTGTGAGCCGGGCTTAAGAACTCTAAAGTTAAAGTTTTTAGTTTTAATGATAACCTACGGACAAAAGGGTCAACTAAACAGTTAAGATGCCAATTAAAGGCATAATGTATGAACAAACCAACACTTGCTACACTTTTTCACTAAATGTGCCATCTTTTATGACTGCACTTATCTGGCATTAATGACAATTGAGATCCAACAGTGTGAGATTTTTCTGTCTTTTTAGACCATGTGATAGTTTTTAGCTGCAGTAGGAACATGTTTGTACAGTTTCACAAGCATCTTAAGTACTATTATATATTATAAAGTGTGCTGAGATAGTTTGGCTTAAACTAAAATAATACATTTTATAAAAAGTTATATAAAGTTTATTTTATAATGTGTTTACACTACAGTACATTTCAGCTAAAAGGGAACTTTTTCAAATATATGTATTTTCTGCTTGTTCATTGATGAGAATTTAGCATTTTGCGGGCCTAAAAATACAAACTTTTGAAAACAGCTACAGGTTTTTGAAACAATTGCATTATTATTTAAGTGTAGACTATAAAAATGTGATTGTTCACACTAAGATGTGATGCATCTATGTGTTCAGTCTATTGACATCTGAAAAAGTGCAGTTTTTAGTGCAATCACTCATGTTATACGGAAAACTTTTCCATAAACTGAAAATAACACAGAAATCCTACACACAAGCTACATCTCTAATTCTAGACTGCCGCATTAAACTCTTACCTGCTGTTTTTTGGCAGGTATGCTCGTCTGGCACTGCCACGGGTGGGTTTACCCGCTGATCTCCCATTTGATCCTGTCTGTGTGGATGCAATGCTTGCCCAGCAGGGTAAAGTGGTGGCGTATTTCAGCCTGGTTCTTCTGTTGGCACCGGTGGTGGAGACTCTAGTGTTACTGGACAGAATAATTTTCCTGCAGGAAAGAGGTATGTGGGGGAGAAAAAAATAGACTTTAAAAATGGTTTTATTTCTTGACAATAATGTATTTTTCTCACGTTTGCTTATTTATAAATATAATATTTGACTGTTAATTAATGTCCATACCTTTCCTGATGGATGTCTGTAAAGGGAACTGTTATTTTAAAAAAGCGTAATAGGGACACTTTAATAGTCATAACTATTAACAGCGATGATATATTCATCAATTGTCTTTGTATTTTCATCACTAGGTTTTCAGAGTGAACTCGTCCCGCTCTTTGATGCAGCTTTTTCCCCACGAAATCTGGTTCTGGTGGCCATAAAGTCTAAAGAAGCTCAAAGCTGATCTCAAAACCACATAAACCATACAGTAACATATTATAAAGGAATTGTCCATGAATGAACCCCCAAACAAACCACAAGACTGTTGGGATGTGAAATTAGAGGTCTAATTTTCCAGAGAGATCTATTACTGGTTCATTTTTCAGTCATTTTCCCCTTCATGCTTGATTTGACTTATTAGTCTTTATATTTTAAATTGGTGCTTGTCTGAATATGTTGTTTCAGTATTTTTTAACATTTAAAAAGATTAATGACAGGCAGATTGTTTTGCTTTATTGCCCATTATTAGTCTGGATTTGTTGTACAAGGTTGTTTCCCAAATAAAATACTTGTCATCTCCACTCCAATATACAGTGTTGAAGGATCATTCAGTGTGTAAATGCTATACTGCAGAGATGCCCAAACTAGGGCCCGCAGGCCAAGGTTGACCCATGGTGACCTTTGACTTGACCCACCATCCAATCTGAGAAGAGAGTGATGGGGAGGGTTGGGGACAAATGCCTTTAACTGAGATAGGCATTTCTAATTTAACAAACTTTTTGGATCATTTGTTTTAATGCTGAGCAACAAAAACTAAAGTTTCAATTAAATATTGTAAATGAATCGGATTTTCAAAAATATAAATGCTGTCAGTCTACGAACAGAGAACAATGCAAAAGACATCAGTGAGCAATTCAAGGCAAAAAAAAAAAAAACTGGTGCAGCTAGACTCGTGTATTCGGCTTTAAACTCCACTCTGTTATAAATAGAATTGTTTTTACTGTTCTGAATTGTAAAATAAAAAAAAATACAGCAGTAGTTAAAGCAAGGTTTAGTTATTTTAAATATTATTAAAATTACCTATGGCAACTCCAACATAATACAGTTTGGCAACTTCAGCACACAGCCCTCAATCAAGTTTGGTGTTTGGCCCTTAATGAGAAAAAGTTTGGCCACCTCTGTTATGGTGTCTCTATGGTCTCTATACAACATTGTTAAATAGAAAGGCTAACTTCAACCTGTAGATGGCACTGTTACAACAAAATCCTCAAATAAAAAAAAAAAAAAAATTGTACAAAAAAAAAAAAATAATAAGAGTTAGATCCCACAACGGCAGTCTGAATTACACACTCTGAAAGTCATGGAGACAATAGTGTACGAACATTCATTTTCTTTTCAGCTTAGTCCCTTTATTAATCTGGAGTCGCCACAGCGGAATGAACCACCAACTTATCCAGCATAGGTTTTACACAGCGGATGCCCTTTCAGCTGCAACCCATCACTGGGAAACATCCATACATCCCATTCACATCAACACACCACAGACAATTTTGCGTACCCAATTCACCTATAGCACATGTCTTTGGACTGTTAGGGGAAACCAGAGTACCCACACCAACAGAGGGGAACATGCAAACTCCACACAGAAACGCCAACTGAGGCTCGAACCAGTGACCTTGTTGTGAGACAATCGTGCTACCCACTGTCAAAGTCTTCGTGATTTATTTAACACGAAGCAAATGTGTTTTTGATAGTACGCAAAATTGTGACAAACCTGTAGCTTATGACAATGCACCACCACTTTAGTATCTTTGTGTAATTATTTTACCTAAAGAATTTCTAGGACTTTGTCTAGAAGTAATAAAATGTTTTCAAAACTAAAGTAATCTTGCTGCAATTTAAATTAAACCATTTAATTTCAAAAACAAACACGTCAAGAAAATGAATAAAAAAAAATAAAAGACTTTGATTTTATCCTTTAGCCATTTTATTTTGCTTGTTCTGTCAATGTACATCATTATGATTAAAGCAGCATTTCTCAAACAGTTGAATCTAATGCACACTGGTCAGTTCATCTACAACCGTACTTTCCCCATATAAACACACAGTCTGCACAGTGTATTAAATAGATAAATAACATTTAGAAAACATTTTTCTTGAAGTAATACATGGAAGGTCATTTAATTCTTCATGCTCTCCACAAAGAACTCATTGCATGCCACAGTGAGAGCAGCCACCAGCACAACAAACTCCTGAAAGTCCACCTCTCCATCCCGGTTCTCATCCAGATCAGACATGATCTTCTCCACCACCATGGGGTCTTTACTCGCCTACAGCAGGACACAGATATTACATCAAATGCGCAGGTCAGACATTAAATTATAATTGAAGTGGTTGAAACCTACGGCTAAAAAGTCACTGAGTTCCCCTTGAAGCAAGCTCTTGAGCTCAGATTTGCTTAGCTTGTACTTGTCTCCCTCTTTTGAGGAGTACGTGTGGAAGACTTTAATCAGGCCTTCCATTGCAGTTTCCAGTTTCGAAACCATGTTAGAAATATTATCTGCAAGCAAATTAAATAGAAATCAAAATCAATTAAAAACCAAATAAACCCATTATAAAACAGAATATCAATTTTACAAATACATGTAAAAATAAACAAAATACAATTAAATTAATATATTTTATTGCAAAATTGTCTAATAATAAAAAATAAATAAATAAAGTTGTTTTCTTTGTTCAAATACAAAAGTCTAAAATTCCACTTCTGACCTGATCCATGCAGGCATTAGTCAATTATATGCTCCATTTAAATTCATTTATATTCATTAAATAAAATGTACAAACATAAATTACAATTTTCTGAGTGAGTATAGCCTCAATTTCTACAAGCTTGTAGTAGGCTATTTGCATGGACACCTGCTGACCCCAGGGGCCCCTTCATTACAGAGAAAGAGCAAGAGATCTAATATCTTTGAGCAGACTGGCCTTTTGGCATTGGCTGACTGATGACGATCAGGAGGGAGAGGGAAGACAGGTTTACATCAATTATTCAATTAGCCTTTTGTATGAACTAAAGGCTCTGTTAAGGCATGTAGGCCTTAATTTTGACATTAGACTGCTATTGAAGCAAAACTCTGGTATAGAATGTAAATTAAGACACCGACATGATGAGGACGATGATATTCAAATCTGAATCTAGACTGCCTATTGTAGCCTCCTTTAAAATAATAATAACAACAACATTTGAACATTTAAGAAAATGTTACTGCAGGAATAACCTCTATTTGTTGCAATATGCCAGTACCTTAGGTTTTAAAAACGGCTTATTGGTATAAAAAAAAGGAGCAAGCTGCGTTAAGTTATATATCTTCCACGGGCTCTAATCACGTGCGGACACCATTGACATAGTTTTATCGAATTAACTTTAATAAGGCTTTTCTTACAAAACCGAAGAACACAGGCTACTGTTCTAGAAAGCTGACATGAATAACATCCAAATCAAAAGGGAAAGTGTTATTAACTTACCCAGACGAGGAGCGGTAACGAGTGCTTGAAAAGATGTTACTAAAGCTCATTCATTAAATAGCGTTCATCACCTGTGTGGGGGAATTAGACAAATGGGCGGAGCCTACTCCAACCGTAACCTGCATTTCTAATGATTTCACCACGCAGACCCCCCCCCCCCTATTTTGCTGACTTAATTTGGCCAGTTTGTTAGTTTTAAATTGTTCATTTTAAAATACTCAATACATTTCAATATCATCTCAATCATGTTTATTTAATTAAAGAAATGTATGGCTATGCAATAATGTGAAATTTCGATCTGTGGTGGATAACTGGTGCTGTAGCTTTTAACAGTAGCAAGAAAAAAAAAACGTTTAAGGGTTCAGTATGAGGCTTCGTCTGTTCTGGAACTTGAAGTCCGTCTTGAGGTCTTCCAGCACATTGTGGTTTTATTCTTTAGTACAAACAGCTCACTTTTCTTTTTATCACATTAGTATTTAGTGACTCTAAATTTTGATCAAGGCCAAATGATATGGGTGTCAGGCTGAAGGAATCTAATGTTGCACAATGTTATAAATGGAATGAGTAATGTCTGTGGCTGCACAAGCTAGTTTTTCACTACCATTGTGACTAATAATACTCTAGTGTTTATATCATAAAACACATTCAGTTGATAACATCTTAAAATATACTGAGTTAATATTTATTTTTTTTGGAAAAAAATGAAGTAACATCAACACAATGTAGTTGGTGTAGTGACTAAACACAAGTAGTGACTAAACATCCACCACATTCATTCATTCATTACTCTAAATGTTTCCTCATACATGAGAGAGAAATCATGTGAGAGGCTAAAACTGGCCTGCAAGGTTGCAAAACAGCTTCTTTTCATCCCTTTTTTTGCAAATATGCATTTGTTTAACACATTTTCTGATTAATGATTAATAGCTACACAGAACAAATATAGAAAATATACAATTGAATGAATGTAATACTGCCTGAGGTTATCAACTTGGAAATGAGAGGCACATATTGTGCTTAATCTAGATAATAAAGTATTATAAAATGACAGTACAATTAGATTTAAACTCTGCAAGGTTTGTCTTTTTACATTTACATAATTTACTACTTTGTTTTGTAACCTTGGCAACTTCTTATATACCTGTATTGATTTATCCTCAGTAATCAATCGAGCACATCTGTTTCTCCAACACTCATCAACAGAACACCCCTATTATCTCGGTCTTATTCCATGTAGGATAATAAAAACAAAATATAAACACTTTGATCACAAATTCACTGATACATTTTGATACATATTACTTTTATGCAACAACAGTGTCTTATGCATAATAACAAGTATATCAATATTAGTTTGATCTTTTTTTCTGTGACATGATTGCAAAAATTAAGGGCCTGGTAAAGGAACAAAAATGAATGGAAAGAAATCTGAAAAAAATGAAAACAATTTCAGTCATATAAGAAATGAAATGCAACAAAAATCAAAATAATAATAATAACAACGTTAAATTATGACTTTTAAAGTCATACTACCATAGAAAATATTTTGTTAAATAACATCTTGATTACACACACACACACACACACACACACACACACACACACACACACACACACACACACACACACACATATATATATATATAGGGAGTGCAGAATTATTAGGCAAGTTGTATTTTTGAGGATAAATTTTTTTATTGAACAACAAGCATGTTCTCAATGAACCCAAAAAACTCATTAATATTAAAGCTGAATATTTTTGGAAGTAGATTTTAGTTTGTTTTTAGTTTTAGCTATTTTAGGAGGATATCCGTGTGTGCAGGTGACTATTACTGTGCATAATTATTAGGCAATTTAACAAAAAACAAATACATACCCATTTCAATGATTTATTTTCCCCAGTGAAACCATCTCAACATTCACAAATATACATTTCTGACATTCAAAAACAAAACAAAAAAACAAATCAGTGACCAATATAGCCACCTTTCTTTGCAAAAACACTCAAAAGCCTGCCATCCATGGATTCTGTCAGTGTTTTGATCTGTTCACCATCAACATTGCGTGCAGCAGCAACCACATCCTCCCAGTCACTGTTCAGAGAGGTGTACTGTTTTCCCTCCATGTAAAATCTCACATTTTATGATGGACCTCAGGTTCCATTGCCATTAGTTTTTCTTCTTTTAGACCCTTTCTTGCCAGCCACGCTGTGGAGTACTTGGACA
>CAIGQZ010033112.1:14193440-14223108 GCA_903798205.1 Danio tinwini
ATATGTATATCAAGACATTTTTTTATAAAATATTTTCTGAGCCACAAAAATCAGCATGTTATTAAAATAATGGCCTGTTTTATTAGTTTTAAGAGAGTGAGCAGTATTGCAGTTCATTGCCCTAATTAAGGTAAGTATATATTCTTTAACACTTAGGTAAATAGGACTGTATTGATTGTCAAAGTGAGCATGCATGTTGTTGTGTAGGCTATTGGCAACTAGGTCAATAAATCACTGTCTAGTTTGTCTAGTCACTGACTGAATTTATGAGTCCGAATTCTTTCCTGTCCATCTACCACCAGTGAGTCAGACAAACCGGTTTAGACAAACCTTGAGAGGGCGATCGCTGCAGAGCCACATAGGCGAAGCTGGTGCTCCAGTTCCCCCTCACTAGGACATGGAGTACAAACTGTTGTTTTTATAACGTCTACACCCACAGTACCACAACCCTAAACCTACTCCTTAGAGCAGGGATGTCCAAACTCGGTCCTGGAGGGCCGGTGTCCTGGAGAGTTTAGCTTCAACCCTAATCAAACACACCTGAACCGGCTAATCAAGCTCTAACTAGATAAAACTTGCTGGCAGGTGTGTTGAAGCAAGTTAGAGCTAAACTCTACAGGACACCGGCTCTCCAGGACCGAGTTTGGACACCCCTGCCTTAGAGTAACCTGTTTTTGTTTTTTTTACGTCTCACCTACCACAACCCTACACCTAGCCCTTAAAGTAACCTTTTGTGTTTTATTAATGTCTACGCCTGCATCAAACCTAAAGCTAACCCTTTAAATTAACCTGTTGTGTTTAATTAACGTCTACAGTACCACAATTCTAAACCTACTCTTTACATAACCTGTTGTGTTTTATTAACGTCTGTTAATGTGTTTTAGTAATGTTATCTACCTTACCCCTAACCCAAGCCTTCAGTGCATCATGTGCAGAGGAAGTGCAGCATTTTGCTGGAGCTCCAGTGTGTGTGGCTCCGCAGTGAGTACCAATGCCAACCTTTTCAGAACAGTCCCTGTAGTTGTGTGCCTGTCCAAAATTACCTACTACTCAAGTATTTACTACATTAGAATTTGAACTTCATGACCATTAGTACACACTATAATGTGTAATATATAAAATACTTCATCCCCCATTTGTCATTATCACACAACGTATCCAGTCAGTGTCCATTGAATAAGCCCTTCAGAATCTCACCAGAAGTCACCCGGGTACTTTTTGCCTATTGTTTTTTAATACTATGGCTATGTCCAAAAGCTTAGGCAGGTAACTTGTAGCCTCACTGCTATACTCAAGAAGTATATAGTTACCCTGGAGGCAGCTTTACTGCTCAAAGGCACTTCGTAAAATAGATTTCAGAGAGGCTTCTGAGACAGCACAACAAAATAATCATGTACAGCAAAATAGAGAGAGATTTAGTGATAACTATAGAAATATTTGATTACTACATTAGTAATTTCTTGGTAGAAAAGCCATTAAAAGTAGAAAAGTACATTGGACAAAAACTTACATTTACACACACATCGTCATTTAAATGGCGCTTTCAGATGCCTAATACATTTTTTTAGCTCAAATTTAAGAAATGGAATGCATAGGATTGTGGAATATTGAAGGTAGTAAAGGACACATCTATGCTATCCTAAAATTGGATTAGAAGCAGGTATCTCAGTAGACAGGAATGAAGCAGAATTTGGATTTGGTCGTGCCTTAATGCTTTCCACTTAATGCTGCATCCAAAAGGCACATCTTTGAACACACTACTCGACTTGCATACTGTTTTTCACATATATAGTAGGGAAGTATGTGAATTTGACACACTAGTTACTTACTACAAGCCTTGTGAATGCATGATTCTGATTGGCTGATGGACATTCTAAGGTTTGCAATTATTTTTAGGGTACCACATTTTAGAAAATTTAAGTTATTTCACAGACTGCAATAGTCAAAAATCTAAACAAAAGGCTTTGGATGAGTTGTGTAAGAAACTTAGTGAAGTAAGCCTTGTCAAGTATGGTTTTACCCATACTCAAAATTGGTTCTCTGCTTTTAACCTGTCCAAGTGCACACACAGATTTTGAGTAAGGAGTGAGAGCACACACTTAGAAAGCATCGACCAAGAGCAGTTGTCATTGCTTCTGGGTATCGAAGATCATCTTAAATACCTGCCAGGATCAACCTTTTGATTACAAGTCCATCTCCCTAACCAATAGTCTTATAAGTTTTGAAATACAACATCTGAGCAGTGTCTTTAGGTGTTGTAATGTTAGTATAAGTGGAATAATTCATTCTAGTAATTCTAGTTTGCATTATTTTCGAATAATTCAAAAGCTCATCGTCAATTACTCCTTACATAATGCATGTTATATTCTGAATGTAGGGGGGGAAATAAGTGTACAGTCTGGTCACCTCTACCACTTTACGTTGAAAGTCCTGCACGCTGATCTCTTTCAAGCAACTTCTATGCAAGTTAGTTGACATCTATTAGAAGGCTGGTGGGTGATCTGGTGATCACCTTCATCCGGGCCTTGAGTATCTTGGCTCTGTGGTGCCTCTATTAAGGAAACAGACCTCACTGAAGACAGTCTACTATGCCGGCTGGTTGTTCTCTGTCTTATGGAGTTTGGTTTACCCAGAACACTTCTCAGCTGGATCCAGAAGAAGTTCTGTTCTGTGGGTTGCTGAGGCCACTCTAGGTAGGTTTTGGTGTTGAGCATTCTTTTGAGTTTGCAGAATTTACTGGGAAGAGAAGTGGGATCAATGGGCTCCTTCACGACCAGGATGACATCACTGAACGTTTTGCCAATCGCCCGTTGCTGGGCGAAGTAGAGCTCGTAGTTGCACCACTCACTGTTGACGAAGTTATGTGACAACACAAAAATTACCTTAAAAGAGAGAAACTTGCATTAGTTTCAGCATTTTGTCAAGTTATTGCTTTTTTTATTTTGTCAGAATAAAAAAAAAAAACTATTGTTATAGTTTCGATATGACAATTTGTGGAAAAAACACTAACAATATAAATAAAGTTGCAGCTGCAAGATAACAGAGTACACATAATATAAAATCACAATTGTGAGAAGTAATAGGGTTGGGCGATGAATTGAAAAGCAATCTAAATCGACATTCACAACCTATAATCGATCAAATTTTTCCAGGTCGTTTTTTTCTATTACTTTCCCTACCGTGTGTGAAGTCATGTGACCGCTTTGTTTATACTTCTGCTTGGAGCACACGCTTATGGTCCGGCGCAGTTTTCGCGCGGTTACAGACCCCTCGCACCTCTCAAAAAATGTAACTACATGTTGCAACGACACGTAGTACACAAGCTCTGTGATTGGTCGGTTTGGTATCGTTGACAAGTGTGGACGAGGCCGAGAGAGAGCAGCGAGCCCGTTTAAATGTCTCAAGTCCCATGAAAGTCCCAGTTTGAAACTTTTGTTTTGTGTTTACCTCATGATTCAAACAAAACACCCGCTAAAAATTCGACACAAAGGAACTGGAAAAAAACAACTGCCAGCTAGCGTTTTGTAAGTGTTATTGCAGAGCAACACAAACAGCACGCTGAAGTATAAATGCACGACTACAGGCAGGGCAGGTGTTTAAAAAATTATTTACAGGATATACAAGAGTTAAATCATTTAGAAAAGATACTGCTTATTTTCTACTTTTAATATGAAAGCCATTGAAAATAATTGATTTTGTTTCCAAAAGTGCAAGTTATTTATTTTCACTTTTTATAGAAAAAAAGTGACTGTTGGTTTTAGGCAATGTGTGTTTAAATTTCAGTTGTAAAAAGTTGATGTTCAATAAATAATCATAGATAGTAGATAATGTGTGTTTCCTTTAATTATTTTAATCAATCAATGCCCCCTTCATTCAGAAATCTCTCACTTGTAATAAGTTAGCATATTTCCTGTACAAAACCTGTCAGGGAATAATGAAATAAAATAATCGTTCATTAATCATAATCGAGTTAAAATATTCAATAATCGCTATTTTGATTTTAGGCCAAATCGCCCAGCCCTATAAAGTAACATTTCATTTCATTATAATGTCAAATATTAAACTGATAAAACATGACAGTAAAGACTTTTACAGTTAGGCACAAAATATTTATTTTTACACAAAATGTTTTCTTTTGAACAGTCCATTCATCTAGGAAAAATAATAAAACAATATGAATATATTAAGCAGCACAACTGTTTAGAAATAGCTTATTGCTTCTAAATGTTGTTTCTGTTGTTAAAAATCTTCATATAATTATAAGTAGAACAAAATAAAAGAACAAAGTAAAAAGGCAGTTTAAAACAACTGTTGCCTGCACTATACCAAAACTATTCGTTCATTCATTCATTTTCTTTTCGGCTTAGTCCCTTCATTAATCAGGGGTCGCCACAGCAGAATGAACCGCCAACTTATCCAGCATATGTTTTATGCAGTGGATGCCCTTCCAGCCACAACCCAACACTGGGAAACACCTACAGTATACACTCTCACATTCACACACATACTACGGCCAATTTAACTTATTCAATTCACCTATACAACATGTCTTTGAACTGTGGGGGAGACCGGAGCACCCAGAGGAAACCCACACAAACTCAGAGAGAACATGCAAACTCTACACAGAAATGCCAACTGGCCAAGCCAGGGCTCGAACCAGTGACCTTCTTGCTGTGAGGCTATCATGCTACCCACTGCACCAACGTGTCATCTATACGAAAACCAAATTGCACAAATCTTTTTCTTCCATTTCACCTATGTGTGATAAGTGTAAGTTACAGAGGACACCACAGTTCATGCATTTTGGTTTAGTCCCTTTTTGTTCGATTTTTGGACAAACATTTTTCATTTATACTCCAAGGCCTATTACAATTCCCTTCTACCAGACAGAGCTTGCTATTTTTGGTGTTTCAGAACACTCCCTGACCCTTCCAAAACATCTACAACAAGCCCTCACTCTAGGTATGACTGTGGCCAAGTGGCTAATACTAAAATACTGAAAATCTCCTTTACCTCTTTCTTATCGAATGTGGTTAATGAATATGGCCTCCATGATCCATTTGGAAAAACTGATTTATGAGGCCCAATTTTTTTTACGGAAAATTCTTTGCTACCAGGGAACCCTTTCTCAGATACTTAGACCTGAAATGTGCTCAATCCAAATCCAGCATCCCTCATAAAAACTGACTGGCACACTACCTTTTAGGACTTTTTGATGACTACATTCTCTGTAACACTACATTTCTATTTTTGTATCTCCAATAGCTGAACCCACATGTACGGCAGTTCATATTATATTTACCTGCAAAGTGTGCATATTCTGAGACAATGTTGTTTGATCTGTTGTACTTTAAAAACCTTGAAATAAAAGTATTAAAGAGCGCCTGTTATGGGTTTTTGAAATTGACCTTCCATGTAGTGTGTAACACAGCTCTTAGTGAAGTGAAATATCCAGCTAAAGCTTAAATCTGAAAGTGGACAGTTTTTAAAACTATTGATTCATCTAAAAAAAAGAGTCGACTCATAGTGGTTTAAATGAATCGTCTTGATAACGAGTCTTTAGCCGTTTCGGCGTGACGTCGATACGAAACATAATGGTTACACGCACAGACCCACAAAATTTTAATCTGCGGCCCCGCCCACTAACACAGCAGCAAAGACAAACAGATCCTGAAGTCATGAGTCATAAAGACGCTGTGCTTACCTGGATATTATTGGAAGTGTAAGGGAAAGAAGTGCTTCAGCAATCTACATGCTTACAATGAACTTTCAGTACACAGCTCATGGATTAGTTTCTTCCTCCATTTTGTTTTTCAGATACTAGTATTGAACAGTTCATTCCAGTGCATTAATGTGAGAATATGCTTGAGGAGCGCGTTCAAGCCAAACAGTGAGAACAGCGCCTACTAGGGTCACAGAATACGATGGTCACAGAGTTTGTTGTAACGTGCAAAATAAGGACAAATTATTAGGTACAAGTCAAACAAAGGCACGCTGGACTTCGGGCTGGTGCACAGCACTGGAAAGGCGATGGGAGCCTGGAAAAGATAGCTTGTCAGACCCCCGGATGTGATTGTTAGGCAAAGCAGAGTACAGGTAAGCCCTGAGAACATATAACACGCAAGAAGTGCCACAGCAATGATTGCAAATAGAAATTATCTACAGCTAAGAAAGGGAGAAAAGCTCCAAAATGACAGATAATTAATGAAATCAGACCTGGCCCATGACACATTTCATTAGTGTAAGTAAATAGCTGCCTCCTTGTTTTCTCTAGTTTGTAAAGCATGTATTTAATTGTGTTGTTACTTGTAAGCGCTTGCACTGTATCAGGTTAACTCTATATTCCCATATTGCATCTAATGCCACGTTGAAAAAGCGACACGTGCTGCTTTGTTTATGGATTTAAATTCATTTGTGGTGTTTAACTGCACTGCTTTCGGGGGTGAGGTGTCTAAATAACACCGTTGAGAACCCGGTACCGTTTGTTGTGGTGTTAGTATGTAAGTTTACTATGAAGCGTGTGTCGGGCGTCCACTGCGATCGGATCCAATACCAATGTTGGTGTCACTCCTCACTTGGCATTTTACTGTCTCGCGCTGAACGCTGTCAACCAATCACAACAGGCTGTCATCGGTCCAATCAGTGCAGAGGCGCTAAGAAGGGGTTTGGGAACAAATGAATTGCTGAACAATTCATGAAGTCACTGGGATAATTAGGTAAAATTAAATGCATATTATAAGACCAAGAAAGTGTTTTTTGACCATGCATGCATATCAGCCTGTTGTTGGAGTCCCATAAAACCGAAATATGACCCTTTTTAATGTATAATAGGGGCTATTGAAAAAAGAAGAGAGAAAACAATTGTTGCTAAACATGTCAATCGCTGCTGTATAGATCTAACCGTATACTTAAATAGTATTTGCTTACTCTTAAATCCAAACAGTGACTCTATTATTATTAGTTTTTGGCCAGGCAGTGTATTTTTCTCTTGTATAAAAGCATCTTCAAAGTACCTAAGTGTGTGTGTCGACGCACCTTGCGACTGTTTTCAATGTTCTCAATGTTGTTGTCAATGATCCACTTCCCCGGAGTGAAGTCTCTTTCATGGATGCAGAGCCGGTAAGGAGGCTTTGCATTCTCTAGACAAGGAAGCAGATGATTTCGAACCCAGTCTGCATCCGAATGGCTGTAAGAGATGAATGCATGAAAGGCGTAATCTACGCCCTGACCTGAACCTTCCTTATGGGCCCTGTACTTGGCTCGGATGATCTGGTATGTAGCTTTAATGTACCATGGCACGTGAAAAATGTAGCACAGAAGCATAATAGCCAGAACAACAGCCACCGTTGTTGACACGGATATAATGATAACGAGTGTTATATCACAGGCTAAATGACCTGGGGAGTACTTTGAGACCATCGTGTTGAGAAGAAGCTCAGGATGGTAACACTTGTAGTTGTTGGGCCAGTCAGTAATGGTCACCTTGCCTTTGCTTGTAGTTTCCTGAATGAATGTGTACAGATCACAGGTACAATGGTAAGGATTGTTTCCGGCAGTCAGAACACGTAAGCTAAGCATGTCCTTAAAAGACGTCATGCTAACAAGTCCAAATGAGTTTCCATCCAAAGCCAGCGTCCTCAAATATCGATTCTTCCATCCTGACGGGATGAATTTAATCTTGTTTCCGCTGAGAAGGAGCTCGGTTAACTCTGAGGCTTTATTGAAATAATCCATGTCCAGCTGGTCTAGACTGCTGTATGAAAGATCCAGGAAGTTTACCGAAGTGGGGAGGCACTTAAAACTGTCGCTTGTTAAACTATTGTGATGAGCGATCACTTTGGTAATGGTTTGTCTCCAGTGACAGGCGCTGTTGCCTAGGTATTGCAGCTGGTTGTGGCTCATATCGACTGTTGTTAGCTTGACAAAGTCTTTAGTCAGAGATGCCAAGTCACTGAGGCTGGTGAGGCGATTATGACTGACGTTGAAGGTTTCCAGCTTGTGCAGTGTGTTTCTGGTATCGCATAGTGGGTTGTATATATAACTGTCCATAAGCTGGTTGTTAGAGATGTCCAGAAGTTCAACACTCTTCATCTCCGGCCATGAGTCGCAGGGGACGCTGTTGAAGTTTACATTCCATACAATGAATTTGCGAACGTGATTAAGCCATGTGAAGCTCCAGTCGAATCGCATTATATCTGGATTACTGATGTCCCTGAGTGGGGGAAAAGGCAATTGATGAGGATTAATTTATATACATTAAGAAATTATTATTTTATTAAATAAAGCGATTATCATTTCAGTTCAAAATCTATTTTATTGCAAAATGATTTAAATGCATTTAAAAATATATGCACAGACTTTTTTGACTTTTCAAAGATAAATTGGATTAGAGATTTGATCTTTTTGATATTTGTAGTCCGCTACTTTACTCCACTGTTCACATGATAATTTAATGTAATTTTAATTAGTAGTATTAAAAATGTGTACTTTTACTTTCCCCTCGAGTACATTTTTAGTGCTGCATTGCTACTTTTCCTCCACTGTTTTCCTTCAACCTGCATTCACTACTTTATTTTTTCTTGTCGATGTCTACAGTAGAAAAATCAATCCTGTGATTCCTGTTCAATTAAATCACACATAGAAAGTAAATCATATCACACTGAGCTACCTAAAGACATGGGCACTTTATAAATGATTGAACTGTTTAGACTGTTTAGACCGCATGTCACTAATGAGAAGATGACGAATGTCTACAACATGAAATAACCTTAAACAATCACTAAATACACTACAGAATGTTACATTTTCACACACGCACAAATTGCATGTAAACGCCTTTTGTAAAAACCTCATGTAAAAACCTTTCACAATGTAATACTCACTACTCCTGAGTACTTTTAAAAAGGCTATGTTTTACTCATACTTTGAGTAATATTTACAACAGATACATTTACTGTACTTGCACTACATTTCGGGCAAGTAATGGTACTTTTACTTATGATTTTTTTTTTTTTTACTTTTTCCACTGATTTAACCCTATAACATGTACAATCACACCAGTGTGATCAGTCTTGGCTGGTCCCTAGTGTTTAACTACATCAGTTTAATTAGAAAGTTTAGTGCATCATTTGATCCTCTGCTAAATTAAAATTTGCTTTACTGCGATGGCTTGGGTTAAGCCAAAGAAAGACACGGGTGGCACTAGTCATAAATAACAATTCATTCATTCATTAATTTTCTTTTTGGCTTAGTCCCTTTATTAATCCGGGGTCGCCACAGCGAAATGAATCGCCAACTTATCCAGCACGATTTTACGCAACGGATGCCCTTCCAGCCGCAACCCATCTCTGGGAAACATCCACACACACTCATTCACACTCATACACTACGGACAATTTAGCCTATACCCAATTCATCTGTACTGCATGTCTTTGGACTGTGAGGGAAACCGGAGCACCCGGAGGAAACCCAAGCGAAGGGAGGGAGAACATGCAAACTCCACACAGAAACACCAACTGACCCAGCCGAGGCTCGAACCAGTGACCTTCTTGCTGTGAGGTGACAGCACTACCTACTGTGCCACTGTGTCGCCCATAAATAATAATTTATAATAATATTTAAACATAATAAATGATGTTCTTTATTCATTTCAGATACACAAAATATAGGTTACTGGAACATTTACTCCACTCTTCTTGGAGTTTATCAGCCACTTACTTTCATGTATTTTAGGAGAAGCTGATGAATTAACCTTTTTTAAATCCAGCAGATGTAATTTCTCCACTGCAGCACAAACTAACGTGGCAGGGCTCATCACCCATTATTGATCAAATAATATGATAATTTCATAACAGATATTTATCTGATATATCAGAATATCAGATATTTCACTATATATTTGTGTTGTCATGGAACCTTTAAAGCAGAGATGCCTAAAGTAGGGCCCGTGGGCCAAAGTTGGCCCATGATAACCTTTGATTTGGCCCGCCAACCAATCAGAGAAGAGATGGACAAATGATGGGGAAGGTTTGGGCGAATACCTCAAACAGAGATCATCCTTTCTAACATAACCTTTTGTTTGTTTGCTTTTTTGTTTGTTTATTTAATTGCCCAGCTACAAAAAAAAGCTACATTTTAATTAAATGTTTCAATTAAATGTTGTGAATTAATCAGATTTTTTAAAGGGTGATGAAACCCTAAAACACTTAAAAAAAAAGATATTAAGAGATATGTATGTGGCACATTGCTAAAAACACTATTAGGACACATATATTTCACTATCGGGTGAAAATGTATTATTTTTGTAAATAAAAAAAAACATTAAACTCCATTGTGTTATAAATGAAATTTTATGGTTTTGTTAATGGTTTTATTGTAAGAAGTACATTATCAAATGTTAAAAAAAACATAATTATTAATACAACTAAAGTATTTTCATCTATATATTTTTAAATATTATTAAATTAGAAAGTTACCATGGCAACTTTAATGTAATACAGTTTGGTAAATTTAGCTTCGGCCCACCTCCCTCAATCAAGTTTTTTTTTTTTGCCCTTCATAAGAAAAAGTTTGGGCACCCCTGCTTTAAAGTGATGAATTTTAAATAAAAGTATTATTTAAAAAAATAAAATTTAATCACATGGGGAAAATGGGAAGAGTATTTATAAGGGTTAAATCAGTGGTAAACTGCATGTGTCTGATCTAGTAAAACAAATGACTTTACCCTCTATTCCCTCTATTAAAGAACTCTTTTTTTCCCTGTAATTAGACTACACCCACTTTTGATTTTTAATTTTAAAAAATCTAATTCATCTGTATTTCTGACTGGTCTGGCCAAGCTTTACATTACTGATTCAATTAAAAAGAACTGACTCATAAAAATCTTTCCATCAAGGATTAAAGGCAACATTAGTGAAATTAGTCATTATTTGAGCATTTTTAATGAACAGTGGTGATTTATAACTTACGAGAGAACCAGCCTGTCCAAGGACAAGTTCTTCACACTGGATCCCTGTGTTCTGTTCTGCGAACGAGCAAAATCGATGAGCAGCAGTTCCAGGGCTTTGATTCGACTGATCTCCACATTTTTCAGAACCATTCTCATAACTTCTTCGTTGAATTTACCTCGATAGAAGGTTAGGGTTTGAGCATTTACATACTGCAGTCCATAAAAAATATCCTGTTCACCGCTATAATACTGAAATTCAAAAAGGTTTCTGAATCGTAGCACATCAAACGTCTTGTTTGCCAGATCTTTCAACATCTTAGGAAGTAAATCAGGAGTTTTGTCAAAAGCTATATCAAACCACAAGTGTTTTGTGCTGAGGCTTTTGAAATACCCTGGTTCATAATCCCTAAAACCAGTGCCTGTTTTTACAGCAAACTTGTCTAATGAAATGTTTTTCAACACATAAATGTCACGACTTCCCAAACTACTAACCAGGGGTCCGCCAATGGACAGCACTTTCAACTGGTTAAAATTCAAGAAAGCAGCACCCAAAGATGCTTGTGAGTACAGATTATTGGACATTTCTAAAACCCTCAAATTGGTAAGTGGCTCAAGGGCTTTAAATGGGATTCCTGTCAAGGAGTTGTTGAATAAGTTTAGCTCCTCCAGCAGCTGGTTTTCCTGAAAGGCATCATCCAGAACTAGAGAGATGTTGTTGAAATTAAGCTTGAGGACTCGCAGATGAGTGAGTTTGATAAAGTCTTGTTTGCGGATGACGTGTATGGTATTAAAAGACAGATCGAGCTCTTCCAGAGTGTCAGGCAGTTGTGTTATAGGCACACTGTCAAGCCGTAGACCTTTGCAGTCTGCTGAAAGCTTATCAAATGCTATTGTGCATGACTGCTTTGCTTTTGCATGCTTAATGTGCAGAACTGCCTGGAGGCTGAGAATAAGTGCCAGCGGAACAAGCATTTTCACATGCGTGGTAGAGATCTGAAACAGAGCAAGGGTACTGGTTAGTAGGATTCTAACCTTTCAGTTTCATTTATTCAACTTCTGTGAGAATTGTATAGGTGTTTTGTATGTCTGAAAGGTTACGTAACAGATCTATGACTCTGTGAATAGAATAAAAGCTCTATTAGCTCATATGTATTAGTAGTAGCTTTTAATTTGACAAACATCCTCTAAAACAGTGCTACTAATTGTAACCTTTAAATCCATAATTTTTTTAAATTGCTGTAATTACTTGAAAGAAGAATAAATTATTGGGAATTGGCTATATTTTGCAATATGTAGTATAATATGTTTGTGTATTTTGGACTGCACATACTGATAAAAATGGGTTGGAATATTTATTTTTCTGAAATATATACAGCAATATAACAATTTCACCAGATGATTTGAAAGCTCTGTTTGGAAAGAATTCATTCTTTGAATTTGTGAGGGAGTACATCTACACTCACTGGTCACTTTATTAGGTACACCTCAATAGTGGGTTGGACCCCTTTTGCCTTCAGAACTGCCTTAATCCTTTGTGCCATATATTCATCCATGATGCGAATCTCCCGTTCCACCACATCCCAATGGTGCTCTATTAGATTGATATCTGGTGACTGTGGAGGCCATTTGAGTACAGTAAACTCATTGTCATGTTCAAGAAACCAGTCTGAGATGATTCAAGCTTTATAACATGGCGTGTTATCCTCCTGGAAGGAGCCATCAGAAGATGGGTACACTGTGGTCATAAAGGGATGGACATGGTCAACAACAATACTCAGGTAGGCTGTGGCATTGACACGATGCTTAATTAATACTAATGGGCCCAACGAGTGGCAATAAAATATCCCCCACACCATTAGACCACCACCAGCAGCCTGAACTTGATACAAGGCAGGATGGATCCATGCTTTCAGGTTGTTGACAACAAATTCTGACCATACTATCCGAATGTCGCAACAGAAATCGAGACTCATTAGACCAGGCAGCGTTTCTCCAATCTTCTATTGTGCAATTTTGGTAAGCCTGTGCAAATTGTAGTCTCAGTTTCCTGTTCTTAGCAGACAGGAGTGGCACCCGTAGTGGTCTTCTGCTGCTGAAGCCCATCCACCTCAAGGTTCGACGTGTTGTGCATTCAGAGATGCATACCTCGGTTGTAATGAGTGGTTATTTGAGTTACTGTTGCCTTTCTATCAGCTTGAACCAGTCTGGCTATTCTCCTCTGACCTCTGGCATCAACAAGGCATTTGCGCCCACAGAACTGCCGCTCACTTGAGTTGCTGCGGATTAAAAATTTGCGTTAACGAGCAGTTGGACAGATGTACCTAATAAAGTGGCTGGTGAGTGTATAAATATATAATAAACAAACAACATTGTAGTATAAATTATTACGATAGAACATACATATTTTATACAAAAACGCTAATTATATTAACTGTGCTTTATGATTTTCTGTCGAGTCTGAGTACAGAAATTGAATAATAAATCATAAAATAAAACTGCATAGTCTTCATTGTGGGCAGTACGGTGGAGCAGAGGGTAGCATAATCGCCTCACAGCAAGAAGGTCACTGGTTCGAGTCCCGGCTGGGCCAGTTGGCATTTCTGTGTGGAGTTTTCATGTTCTCCCCATGTTCGTGTGGCTTCTCTCCGGGTGCTCTGGTTTCCCCCACAAGTTCAAAAACATGTGGTATAGGTGAATTGGGTAAGCTAAATTGTCCATACGTGTGTGAATGAGTGTGTATGGATGTTTTCCAGTACTGGGTTGCAGCTGGAGGGGCACCTGCTGCATAAAACATATGCTGGATAAGTTGGCGGTTCATTCCGCTGTGGCGACCCCAGATTTATAACGGGACTAAGCCGAAAAGAAAATGAATGAATGAATGAATGTATTAATTAAATACGGTTCATCTTTGTTAAAGCTACATATGCTATTCAATGTTTTAGCAAATGTTTCCAAATGCCTTGAACGTTGTTGGAATGTTAACATAGTAACAGGGTCCAGTTGCATGAAAGCCTTGAGTAATTTAGCTTAGGGGCATCCCTGAGGGGGTAAAATTCCTGAGGCAAGAGAATTTCATTAAGAGCCTTGTAACAAACTTCCTAACTGTCTTACGCATTTAAGCAAAACCATGGCTGTGTTCAAGGTTAAGTGTTTCACTGCAGTTTCTGACAACATATGGCAATGAGTGCTGTGGTTGTTTTCTCTTTGCACTGTTTGTGTTAAAACTCACACATTTTGACCTACTGTATCTGGCATTCCATATTTAAATGTGCTGGCAGATGGAGAATATTAAAAGCTGTATTACAGAAGAGCTCGCCCAGCCACCGAATTGTATGACAGGCGCATAATAACATCTCCATAGTAACGAATATAAACATGTTCACAAGACAGGATTTGCATATAAACTGGGATTAAAGATCTGTTCAACTCTCTGAAATCAGCTCCACCTCGAGAAAGTTTAAAACATTTTAAAAACAGTGCAGTTTAGAAAAAAAAGAAAAGACAGTAAAATCGCTATTTAATTCATAACTGCTGGAATCAGCACATCTGCATAGTGTCAGTACAACTATAAATGAGGATGCTTCAATCATACAACAGTATAAACAGTTAAAAAAAATGGATCTCTGCTTCATTTGTGTCACTCACTGACTGCTGTTTATCTGACGTAACGTAGAAGAAGCAGACACACATTTTAGAATAGTGGGCGATCAGAACCTGCTCATTTACATTTAAAGGCACAGGCTACAAAAACAGCTACAATTTCCTTTGACCCCAAAATTGGCATTTTCAGCAGGGTATAAAAAAATGATCTGATGGGTATTTTTGAGCAGAAACTTTCCAGACACATTCTGGTGACACCAAAGTCTTATCTTACATCTTGTAAGAGGTTTAAAATAGAAGCCCTTTAAAATACATATCAATTCAATTGACCTCTTAACTTCATATAAAAATATTTTAAATTAAATAATTGACCCTGCCTTAACAAAAATTAAGGGGGAACTTAATGGTAGCCTTAACTTCCTTTAGTTAGGTTTCGGAGTGAAACCAAGTTTCATTAAGAGTACCTTTTACATTATTACTATGGAATTGTTTAAGTGCTTTCATGCAACCAGTCCCAAGTCTCAAAAATTATAGTCCACTGTATTATGGTTAAATTTTGCAATTAATCTCCAATTCACATGTGCTCTGAACTGTGGTGCCTGGTAAACTACGATCCCTAGTGTACATCCTGTAATGTAACTGTTGTGACGCTGAAACAATACATTGTGCAGCCTAATGTCATCATGGTTGGACAATGAGGAAATGAGAAAGCAGTTGGTACAGAAAATGTTAGCTTTTTTTTGTAACAGAGTATTAGTTTTCAGTTTTTGGAAAAATGAAAGGATCTTATTTCAGTAAATATTTTGTCATATGTGATGATACTCTTCCTTTGAATGAATAACAACTTAATTGTTGTGGTTTCTTCAAAAAACAATAAAAGTTGTAAGAGAGACTTGAAACAAACTTCTTAACTGTTCTCTTAAGTGTGTCACTGTAGTTTCTGGCAACATATGGCAATGAGTGCTGTGGTTGTTATAGTTGCTGCATTTTAAATCAAATGTAACAAACCTTAAACCTTAACATACTGACTACCTTAGCCTTAGCTAAAACCACAGTTGTATTCATACATTTTGCTACAAAAATCATAGAAAAAAATTGTTAGAAAATGAAAGGCTATTTTTTTTTCATAAATATGGCAAAAGAAATCTCAAAACTTTGCACAAAAAGTATTGCATTTGCAAAAAAATAATAAATGCTTTATTATATATGATTTCTTCAAAAATCAATAAAAGTTGTATGTATGTAAATATATTGATATAAATGATAAAAATGGTTGTTTATTTATGTAGTAGCTACTGTGGTACTAAGACAAGGCATTTCATTCCACTGTATGTCCACACATGTAGCAGAATGACAATAAAGCTCAACTTGACTTGAACCTTATTTCTATAACTGTATTATTTAACTCTTTTTTTTAAAAGGTACAGCTTACCTTTTACTTAGGAACTGTGTCTGTGCTTGTGGGTGAAGCACAAATCCACAACAACCTTTCCAACTTCATTTGTAAAAAGAGTTATTAGTCTGTCAAAATGTCTAAATGCTTCACACACATGAATAATTATATGCCTGTCTGCTGAGTGACCTAATAATGTAAACAATATCTAAACCGAGCACAAAAAAAGGAAATGATTAACCAAATGCTGTGGTGCCTTGTTAAACAGACCCTTCCGTTAATTGATTCAATGTTTCATCAGCATAGCAGGATTTAGTTTTTTTCCTTTCTATTTACAAGTAAAAGGTTTTTATGTCCATATACATTAAGAGGTTTGACAAAACATTTAGTGTACTGTGCAGAAGATTCCACTTTATACATATAGAACAGAAGCATGTAAAATAAACCAATTAAAACTCCATATCACAAGCTGGCACACAAACAAAAATCTAGGTGCTTCAAAATATATACATATGGTTTTACTTTATGCACTGTAAAAAAATGCAAGGTTTCACACAATTCATTCACGTTGTCCCAACACAAATCAATTAAGTTAACTTAACACTTTTAACAAATTTATGTGGATTGAACATAAAAAATTAAGTTGTCCAAGTGAAATCTCAAGAATTGTGTTCTAAGTAGATTACAAAAAGTAGTTTGAACAAGTTAAAAATTATATTTTTTGAGTGTGTTATTGTAGAGTAAACAAGTTTAAATTTACAGTTTAATATTAAAAAATAATTAAACGTGATACACTCAAATATATTTTTAATTTGTTTAAACTACTTAATTAAAATGAGCTCAAACAACACAATTCTTGATACAAATACAATTTGTTAAAAGTGTTAAGTTAACTAAATCGATTTGTGTTGGGACAACAAGAATTGTGTGGAACCCTGCATTGTTTTATTTTATTTTAATTGTATTTTTTACAGTGTATTAACTATTGTTGCAGTGATTTGTCTAACTCTTTGGGTTAGACTAGTAAGCCTATTAGTAAACGTTTAAATTGATTTGACAGAAAAACTGCAATGTCACATTCATGGCACCCCCATTTACTGTTTGTATCAAGTAAGCAGAAATATTCGACTGGGGGTGGGCGAATACACCTGAGGGCCGCAAGAGTTCAAGAACAAGATGTTTACAGTATGTGTACAGAGTGTTCATCCTTCAG
The DNA here is from genome assembly GCA_903798205.1 of Danio tinwini. Classification (NCBI taxonomy): domain Eukaryota; kingdom Metazoa; phylum Chordata; class Actinopteri; order Cypriniformes; family Danionidae; genus Danio; species Danio tinwini. The sequence continues at coordinate 14,210,595 of CAIGQZ010033112.1, forward strand.
CGGTCAGCAAGTATTTAGGGCAATTTTGGACGTGACAAACATTCGCTGTTCACAGTTTTGTAATAAATATGTAGTATAAATACTGTGGCGATAAATACGCGCATGAGTGAAAACCACCAATGAAGAGGGAGAAATGTTTATAAAGTTGCTTCCGTTAGTCACTCACACTTTAAGACTCGATTCATGTGGTAAACGTTTCAAAGACAAACAACAGTGCCTACTACAAACACAGGTGGATTATAGGGAACGGTATGCTACTCGTTTTAAAGATAAGAACCAGTCGGCAGATGACATCGTTAAAATTTAATACAGTAACAATCAATGCTGAATAAGAAAAATAGCATACAAAGCATAGCGTGTTCGTAAATATAAGAATACACTGCTACTCACCTCAGTAGGCTACAACTTTTGATTTTTCAAACTTGCAGGACTTCCATCAGTTTTTTGTTCCAGAAGTTTCCACAGAAGACGTTGAGTTTTCAGCAATACGCCTATCCAGAGGAAGTTCAAGCGCATTGTTTGGGATTTCAGGTCGTGTCTTCAGGTCGTGCTGTCTGCACTAAAACCGGAGACGAGGATGAACCGCCCAGTTAATGGTTCAGTTATTCAGCTGGTATGTCAAACAGAAAATGTTCTGCTGCGAAGAGCTCTTTAAAGGGATAGTTCACCCAAAATAAAAATTCTGTCGTCATTTACTCATTCAGTTCGTCACAAACCAATATGGTTATGTTATGAGGACCAAAGAAGATATTGTGAAGAATGTTGTGTTGAATGAGCACAACGACTGTGGTTTTCAAAAAATCTTTTTTTGTCCACAGATTTCGGATGACTTGAGGGTGAGTAGGGCTAAATGGTGACAACATTTCACATGCTATTTGAAGAGATACTTCTCTTTAATTACAATTAGACATTTAAACATATTGACTGACTGACTGCAACACACCCCTTATGCATATAAACCATGGTTTTATGACAAGCAAAACCAGAAAACCGTGCTGTATCTAAAATTGCCCCTTTTAGCCTACCCTCATTCAATATTCCCTACATTTATAATCCATCTGAAGGAGTGAATGAAAATTAGTTAATGTTTGTTCCCGCTTTGCTGGTTGATAAATCCCTCAGATGGATTAGATTTTCAAATTCTTGATCAGACCGTGTTATTGGTCAGATAGTTATTTAACACTTAGTGAGCTGTCTGTTAGTAATGAAACTAAGTATTTTGACTTCTGTCATGTACACAAATGTGAATGTCATCTTGTAGTGAGATGTGGAAATTCATTCTGTGCGCAAACTCTCACAGTGCATTATGCATATTTTGTTGCTGTTGAATGTATATGGGTAGTGCACCTATTATTGCGGTGCGTTGTGGGATTGATTGAGTGAACATCCACAATGGTTTCAGACACCACTAGAAACGGCAGCTCCTTCAAATAATGCACTAAGAGCATAGGGGGCTATTTCAGATACAGCCATGGTTTTGCTACTGTATAAACAATGGTAACCATTATGTATGGAAAATTAATAATGTTTTTTGCTAAACTAACAATAGTTTAACCATAGTGTATTTAGTAAAACTGCAGTTATTAAAATGGTAATTTGCCATGCTGTAACTGAAATTTTACTTTACTAAATCCATGGTTATTATTTGTAAGGGAAATATTTTACATGTGTGAATTGTTAGGTGGGTGAGACGGTGGCACAGTGAGTTCTTCTCTCAGCATTGAAACTCTAAAACCTTAAAGTTTTAAAATATTTGTGTTAAAAAACAAAAAAGCTATAAAATATTTTATCTTAATCCTTTATATTCTGTGATACATAACTGCTGCCGTAATGGGGGAGGATTATGATGAGGCTCAGGTCACTCAAGGGACCCCCAAAATTTGCAAATAATTTTGTTATTTAAATTGGTTCTTTGCACAATAATCTATTGGTTTGCACTAATCTATTAGTTGCAGTTTACATTTACCAACAAGTTTAACAGTCTCAACTGTTTCTCAACTACATTCCTAGAAGCCCATGTTTTGGATGTCTCCTTTGTCTGTCACACCCATTTCGGGTCTTTTAGTTTCTGCTGATGATCTGAATCAGGTGTGTTTAGTTAAGTAGACATGGAAAATGTGCAGAGCTGGTGGTCCTCCAGGAACATGGTTAAGAAACACTGGTTTAAACCAAGATAAGGCTCGGAGGAACCAAAAGTGCATATTCTGTCATTATTGACTCACCCATCTTGTTGTAAAACTGCATAACTTCTTTTTTCTTTTGTGGAACAAGTACTTTTTCCTCTATAGAATGGAAGTCAGGGGCGACCAAAACTGCTTTTTAACACACTTTATGGGGGCCCAATTATGTTTACAAGATATAGTGACAACACATTATTGACGCAACTCAACCAGGTCTTGTCACATTGAGCATGCATTGGGCCGGATATTATTAAAATTTCGTATACTGTGACATGTAAAGTCCCAGAAGAAAACTTAAGACTACAGTTGAGGCTTTTGAGGGGGGTCAGAAACAATGCTGGCTGGATAACATCTGAATAACTAACTGAATAACATTGCAGATCAATCAGAATTTGTGCTCAAATGACAGCATTTACCTCCTTTTTATGACAATTTCATTTTGGGTAAAAAATTGCTTTTAACCTCTAAGTTAACTGCAATCGTTGAGCACAGGTTTGATCCCAGAGCATTTCAGCCCAAACAAGGCTTCAGAGTACTCCAAAAGATATGACACTGCAATTAATGAACTGTTCTTTGCCAAAACATCTGCTAAATTAACATGTGTAATAGCTAAGATTTGTTTGTTAAATTATTAGTAAAAAAAAATAAATTCAGTATACAAACCATTGAACCATTTAGAGTCATTAGTCAAGCTCTTTTGGTATAAAAATGTATGCTTTTTCATAATTTTCATATTTTCTATTGACTATAGTACTCAAAACAAGTTTTGTCCGCACTCCGTCGTCAAAGATAACTTATAATTAGCATGCATCTTGTGCTGGAGGAATAGTTTTGTTCTGGGAAGTCATGAAGTCTTGAAAAACCCCAAGGTTAAACAGAACAGAAACAATATTGATGATTAATATAGCAAACATCATTCATGTTCTTAGTGACTATATTTGATTTAACAACATCTAACTCAACAAAAAGTATCCAATGGCAAGCCATGACTGGAACAAAGTTGCTAAACAATAAAAAAAAACACAATATAGTAAATATTTTATGTTGTTTATTTTAATGCACATTTTCAGGGAAACATTAAATGTATAATTATATGTTTCTGTATTTTACAATGTCTTCAATCCCTTTAGAAAAAAATTGCTATGACTTTTGGCAACAGGTTATAAATATGAATTATTAAGTGCAAGCTTACACAACTGCAAGATGCTTTGAGCAGTAAACCGTGCTGAGCGTCCCTAAATGAGAAAACACTCCCTGCCACAAGTCCCAAACAAACACAAGGCATAGCAAATGACAGACAACAAAAACACAGTGGCCTTAAAGGTACAGCTCACCCAAAAACTGAAAATTCTCTCATCAAAAAAAAAGGCTTTGACTTGACTTGATGATATTTCCCCCTACTATTGAAGTCAAATGCCACATGGGTACCAAAATTCTTAAACGTAAGAAACTCATACATGTTTTGAACAACTTTAGTATGAGTAAACCTTCATTTTTGAGTGAATTACCCCTTTAAGTTATACTCACAACACCAGCTACATATAGTTAAAACAAAACAAAACAAAAAACATGTAACAGTTGTTTACATTTGTTGTTTTATGTATGCTCTATATTGAAGGACCCTGTGTCATTTACACTGGCGAAAGTGATTTAAAGAGTTTGTCAATAATGTGTCAGTGTCTGCGTCTAGATACAGCTAACTACATGTAAACGTTTGGCTTCGAAGCACAGTGGAAAAGTTAGAAAAGCTTGGGAAAAAATTGACAACATTGGTTTGGCACTACAACGTTCCTGCATTTAGTGCAGTGTAGCACATTTGGCCAAGAGACAGAGGTACGAGTACACAGAGGGTGACAGTGCTGTGGCATACGGCATGCAAACAGATGGGCTAGCATATATAGCTAACATACTAATGTAAGCGACACCGCTGTCAGTCCCTGGACTATTTACATGGCTTTGAACATCTGGATATGATGCCTAATATGGCAAGCCTTTTTAACATTTAATCTATATTAGTATGTACACAGTAATCAACTAGTACCCGTTTTAGTCCCATTTTATATTGTGTCCTTAACTACTATGTAGTTGCATCAAAAACTAAATACAATGTACTTACTGTGTTCATAATGTATTTGAGAACACTTGTGGTGCTTTTGAGTTGGGATAGGGGTTGGGTTATGGACAAGTTTGGTGGTATTGGTAGGTTTAAGGGTGGGTTAAGGTGTAAGGGATGGTCAACAGTGTATTTACAAATGTAATTATAGAAATTAATTACAGATGTAACTGCATACAGGTATTTAATCAAGCATAAGCACAATGTAAAAATATGTATTTACACAATAAGTATATTGTAACTAATTATTAATTTTCGGTGTAAGTACATATTAGTTAAGGCCACTTAAAGTGGGACCCTAGTTTTATAGATACTAGTATTTTTTATAATTTTTTTTCACTTATTAATTAAATACTAGTACTTTTCTAAAATATACTTTTCTAAAGATAGGTAGGTATCTAAAAATAACTACTAGTACCTAATGAGTAGTTGCTAAAATAAAATAAAAATACCTAATATAAACTATTAAAGCTATGTACTAGTCACAGTTAACAACAATTTTGTGTTTAATAGACTTCTAAATGTAGACAGCTTGGCTAAAACAAAGCTAAACTTGGGCTGTCAGTGACAATCTCATAGACATCTAAGCATAGCCCAAGAACTATACTAGTCTTCAAATAGACAGATTAGATTATATGTGCAGTCATTCATTTCTGTTTATTTGATGACTAGTCTAGTTTTGGCCTATTCTTAGATGTCTATTAGATTTTCACTGACAGCCCAAAGCCTTGTTTTAGATGACTATGTTTAGTTGTCTATTCAACATTTTTTAAAAACAAAAAAATGCTTGCTGGGATACAATGGCAAACATCTAAAATTTGCTATTAGTAACAATAGAATTGTTTCCAGTGAGGGGTTGCAGCTGAAAGAGCATCCGCTGCGTAAAATACTGGATAAGTTGGCGGTTCATTCCGCTGTGGTGACTCCTGATTAATAAAGGGACTAAGCCGAAAAGAAAATGAATGAATGAACAATTGAATTGCAACAAGTCACTAATGAAATAAGTACTTGTATTTAATGAACAAGTACTAATAGGTACTAGTGTATACGTATTAATAAGTACACACCAAATGCAAATTTAAATATTCACATGAGTAAATTACATATAAATTCAGTGCAAATGTGAATGTAGACAAATTTCCTCTGGGCAGGCAGAATAATGTGTAGTTTGCAATGTGCTTGCCACCAATGCATGGAATTTGTATCAAATGCATTGTTCGTACAAGTTAAAACATCAATTGAAGCTGAATCTCGCATCTCGCGAGTAAACTAGTGATGCGATCGGATGTTTTCATTGCATTTGGTGTGAACCCAGATTAGCATTATAGGAAAAACACTAATAGCTAAACAATTATTTAAAAGTACTAGTACTTATTCAATGGAAATACTATGTAATATTAGCTACCATTCATTCATTTTCCTTCGGCTTAGTCCCTTTATTTATCAGGGGGTCACCACAGCGAAAGGACCTGCAAACTTATCCAGCATATGTTTGTATGCAGCAGATGCCCTTCCAGCTGCAACGCAGTACTGGGAAACACCCATACACACTCATTAACACTCATACACTACAGCCAATTTAGCTTCATCAATTCACATATAGTGCATGTCTTTGGACTGTGGGGGAAACCAGAGCACCCGGAGGAAACCCACGCCAACATGGGGAGAACATGCAAACTCCACACAGAAACTGACCCAGCCGGGACTCGAACCATATTATCTACCAATAACATGAAAATAGATACTAGTATTAAATGTTCTAATGGCTTGCCATATGTCTAAACATCAAGTACAAAAACAAAGGCGACTCCTTTTAGCTGCTTAGGATTAACATATTATGTCACCAGTAGAACAAGAAACAGAACACAAGACCTAACTAAGAAGTCACAACATCCATCATTTGAAAACACAATGCACTTCTGGTTAATTAGTGATCAATTAGTTCCTAACACCATTGATTCACTCCTGCTCCCAAAATACAGCAAAGGAAAGAACGAGGTTAAAGACGAAATTGGCATTTGGGGTCAGTTGCTCTGAGAGAGTGAGAGAGAGAAAGAGAAATACAGAAATAGTGTGCGTTAGATGACGAATTAGAAGTGTGCTAGTTAAAAAGTAGTTTTATTTGACCATTTCCGTAATATACATTTATATGATGAGAACCACCATAAAGATATTAAGCTGAAGTGAGGATGAAATGAAATGGTCTAAAGTAAAATGATGGCAGATTGGCTTTCGGAACACCTCGGCTCTTTAGATCCATCAGGAATACTTTCAATTCCCATAGGCAGCAATGGTGAAGAACAGCATATGCAGCATTACAATTAAAACAACATCATAATTAAGCCCCTTTACACTACAAAATGCAACTCCATATTACACACACCGAAGCTTATTTCGTATGAATGCGAAAAGATGTTTCGTGAGCATGAAAAGTACAGGCATTAAAGAGTGTTTGTTAAACACAGTGATGTACTGAGAGAAACTATCCGCTTGCTATGGATTCCGGTTATTATCGCTGTTCACCCACTGAGCAAAAGCAGTTGAATCTGTGTCTTGTATGGGATCGTTTTGCAGCTCATATTTCAAACTGTGACTGACAAGTGATTTCAAACTTGCTAAACAGGCGCAAAATAAGTCAGCTGCATGTACTCCTGAAATAACATTCGGAATGACTCAATGGAAACAAAAAGCCAGCAGATTCTGCAGGTTCTGCTCAGTTTGCAAGTTGTGCTTCGGATGTGGCCCTTGCAGAGACTCATCCTTGTTTTAAGGCTTCAGAACTGTCCTAATGGCACACAATGGAAAATACTGAAGGATTTATAACAGTGTTATTATGTTTCAGCATGTACTGTACTCCTCTACAATTCTACATACCAAAAAAAAAATAACACTTTAAAATAAGGTTCAGTTTGGTAACACCATTAGGTGTATGCTAAATAACTCATTAACTAAAACGAACAGCAAAAACTAATGTATTTTAGCATTTCAAGTTGTATTTGTTCATGTGTTATGCACAAACATTAAAAGATAATGAACAACAGTGTATTAAATGTTACACAATAATAAATTAACAGTTTACTAAAGCTGTAAACACGTCAATTCATAATATACTTCACATATTAAATGAATAATTATGCAAAAATTAAAAGTTGTTAATTTTTTTAAAGGCCATCCAAGATGCACTAAAAATGTTTTTGTTTTTTGCTCGTTTAAACTACTTATTTAAATTTTTAGATTTCATTGGGACAACTTCATTTTTTTATGTTCAATCCACTTAAATTTGTTAAAAGTGTTAAGTTAATGTGTGGAACCCTGCATTTTTTTAGTGTGTCTAGGTGACTTTTTTTCTTCAGTAGAACCTTTAAGAGTCAAAGGCACACTTTTAGAGTCAAAAGGTACATATATTGGAATATATTACATATAAGGTCTGTTATATGTTATGTTATAAACATTAAGTACATTACATAACTGTTATGTAATGTTATAAATATTGTTCGATTTCTTCTAGTTTTGCTTCCCAAGATTTTTTTTACACTGTCTTTATTGACTTTAAGAACTTTTAACATGTGCAACAGAAATCAAAACCAAACATACAAAAATTAAATAAATAAAAATAAAACAATAAAAATATTGAAAAGAAATAACAAATAAAATAAAATAAATAAAAATAAATATATATATACAAATATAAAAGTAAATGCATGTACTTACACATACAGTATAAAGGTACATCATATAACAATAACAGTATATCAATAGCAGGCGATACAATTTATACAGAGAAAAGATTTGTATCAGCTTCCTTCAGAAATCCTATAAAGGGATTCCAAATTTTGAAAAAACTTTTCAGGTTTTCTCTTGACTATCAGTTAATTTTTCTAAAGCCAAACAATAAGACAATTCCCACAACCATTGTCCAAAATGCAGGATTCTGTATTTTTCCAAAAATGAGCTATTATCTTCATAAGATTTAAATATATTGTCAGATGTCATGAATATTAATATATGTTTTCTCATACATTTCAAAGTAGCCATTGACTTCCAGTTTGTGACAGTTTTTGTCATCAAAAAAAAAAACTTCTTCAATGTTCTGCTGAAGAAAAAAGTCACATTTTTCATCTTGAATGGCCTGAGGGTGAATAAATTACCAACATTTGAGTGAACGTTCCCTTTAATATGAACTGAACCAACTTGAACTGAATAATACTATTTTAAAGCTAAATTTAAATTGATTGTTTATTTGATGGTGTTTGCATCACTGATTCTTATTATGTATACTGTCAATCTGCTTTTCTTATTCTGTATAAAGCTGATTTGATAATACTGATGTGTTTGACTAATGTGACTGAACTTTACTGTAAAATGTAAATGAGAAAACAAACAGTTAAAGAACTGATTGGGATTCCATGTCTTAGCAAAGCAGTCCTTTGAAACATCTGAATGACGGCACTAACATTTTGCAAGCAATGTATTATGCGGTACACAAACCTCATGTATTAGATATTTAAACATACAGTATATAAGTCTAAATGTTGGCTTCAGGCTGATGGCAGGATGAAAGTTCACTTACATATAAGTTCATGTTATACATAACACTGGAGTTGGGTAATGGTCAAGCGTTTCGCTAAATGAGACGATAGTAGGCATTTTCTCGGCCCTTCAAAGAAAAGAATAAATCTTGTGATTTAGAGCTGCACGATTTTGGATAAAATCTAAATTTTTGCTTAAATTACAGATCACGATTTTCCCATGATTCTGAATAGATGACATTATTACAGAAAATAATAATTTATTAGATGTTCAGACAAAATTTAATTCACTGCAGAAAAAAAAATATTTATCATTTAAATGGATAATTTATAATTTAATAATAATAATAATATAATGTGCATTTAAATGGTTATAATTTAAATTAACCTTAATTCAAATAAACAATTCAACGACTCAATAATAAAGACTTTAAACGTTTCATTACCTGATGAATCAGCATTTTAGAAGAATCGCTTGAACGCATTATTGAGTGATAAATACTTTTTTAATAGTTGAAGTTGACAGTGTAATTACTACAACCTTCATTTGAAGCGTCAAGTTTCTTTGATGTTTACATTTAATCTAATAAATTTTTAATCTACCGCTACTGTAGACATCGTGTTTAAGCTTACCTTAGACCAGGGATGGGTAAACTCGGTCCTGAAGGGCCGGTGTAGTGCACAGTTTTGCTCCAACAATAATCTAACACACCTGAACATGCTAATCAGTGTCTTCAAGATCACTAGAAATCTATAAGCAGGTGTATTTGATTAGAGTTGGAGCTAAACAGTGCAGGACACCGGCCCTCCAGGACCCAGTTTGCCCACCCCTGCCTTAGACCTTCTGTGGCAATTGGAATATTTATAAAATGAATAAATCGAACGCAGGTTTGAACGTACTGTACAACTATAATCATCAAAGCTTTAATAAACATACAAATTATCAATAGTTTAAGAATGAATATCATTAATTTTATTGTGGTGCTTTTATTTATATATTTGGAGCCTGTTGATCTTTGATATGAACCCTTAACAAAATTTTATATAGCAACATTTTATCAACCATAAATATGCATGTAAATAAGATTGTATTCGGTGACCTTTGACACTTGTATTTTGTGTCTTTTTTGTTTACATGTTCCTTTGAAAAAGTTTTTTTTTGTTTGTTTGTTTGTTTGTTTGTTTGTTTGTTTTGTTCTGAACTGTTTTGAAAAAATAAATAAACTAAGATTAATATCATGTGAGTGTCTGAATCGAGCTCGCGATTTTTACCGATTTAATCGTGCAGCTCTATAGTGATTGCTCCGAATAAGAAACAAGAAACCCAGTTTATACCGAGACCAGCCGCTCCTGCAGTTTAGCTGAACTCATGCTCTGCTGACCTTAGCATAACACTGGTTTCTTCCTCAATCTGGATCTACAGAAGCCAATGTGCGGTGACGGCCAGCAGCAGAGTGGAGCCCAGGGTGGAGGCCAGAGAGGTTGATAGTGGCCCGCTGTTGAACACCAGCTTATAGGACACCACCTCCTGCTGCAGGCCGCTCTCCTCCGCCAGACAGCGGAAAACACCCTCCTTCAGGGGCAGCTCAGGGGTTGGTGCCAGGACACAGGAGGAGCCCGAAATGGTACAGGGGTACGTCTTGATGCAGTTGTCTTTCTCCCAGCGGTAAGAGGCGTGATAGGAGCGAACGGGGCAGGGCAGCAGGACTGGCCCATCTTTATCTACTAAAACTTCTTTGGGGATGGTGCTCCGGGCTTTAGGAGCTGTTTTAGAGAATGACAGGAAATGTTTTAGTGTGATGAAATTATTATGTGGTACTGATAGTGTACATTAAGGATAGTGTCTAGTGTCTAATGACTAAGACATTGTACATATGAAACAGGGCTGTAAAACAAAGAGCTACAATTAAAATAGCAGGAAAATAAATGAATATGAGCATCAATAGTTGTGGATCTGTTCTGCAAACTATTTAACTGCGCGTCACTGCATCCCAAACAACTAAAATGATATAACTAAAGCAATCTCCACTGTGCTGAGTGTGAGTGTTTTTCTTCCTGTTAAACTGAACAGTCGCATCATCGATGACGTAAGCATGCTTGGACTCGGAAGGCAAAAACAGCAGTGTGAGTGCAGACTCTCGGATGAGAGGGGACAAATCGAGCTTCAGCACAGTTCAATGCAACTGTACCTAGTGTAAGTAGGCCCTTTGCAGGGGCGGATTTTGTGATTTGGGGGCGCTACGCAATTCCAGCCATGGGGCCCAAAAGTTTGTACTTTAATTTATTCTTAAGTGATTTATTTTGCTGTTTTTTTTTCTTATTTCACTCAATCTCCTTTTTTATATTTTGTCTCAATGCAAATAACAACATGTAAACCATCTTGTAAAACCTTTTAAATTATTTTTTTCTTAAAACGAATTCCCAACTAAAATAATATATAATTTTTTTTAAATAAAGTTTTTATTATGTTTTAATTAAATATTTAAACATTTTTAATTATGTTTTTAAAACTAAATCTTTATCTAATTTGGACTGCTCCATGCTTGAGGGTGGGGTACACATTTGCACAGAGGTAAAAAAAAACAACTTATTTTTTAGACCCTCTTCATACAAAATATGATAGAAAATTATGTTATTGGTTAGTCTCTATTTCAGAGGTCGGCACAGCAGAATGTTTTACACAGTGGATGCCCTTCCACCTGCATCCCAGTACTGGGAAACACCCATACATCCATACTCATACCCAAACCCTCATTGGGTTTTGTTTACCCAATTCACCTATACTGCATGTCTTTGGACTGTGGGGGAAACTGGAGCACCCAGAGGAAACCCACATGAAATATATATTAGCATTAAAATTTTGGGGGTTTAGTTTTTGTTAAATATTTAAAAAATGTTCATTGAATTTATATGATAAAAATGGAGACTTGTGAAGAATTGTGAAATATTATTACAACTTGCAATTGCTGTAATCTGTAAGTAAATTTATGTGATGGTAAATTTAAATATTTATATCCCTCTGTTTTTACTGTAATATGATAGTTCAATAAAACATTCTGATAAACTGATTTGGTGCTTAAGATGCATTTAGTTTTATTATCAATGCTGAAACTAGTTGTGTTGCAGCTTTCTCCTATTTTTTTTTTTTTTTCATTTTTACAGGGTTATTTCATGAATAGAAACTTCAAAAGAACAAAAACATGTTTACATTTATTTTACATTCGAAAATTATATTCGAAAATATGTTAAATTATGTTTTTGTTAATTTTATATATTTCATAAAGTGCATTTTAAATATCTTTATCGAAGACATGACAGTACACAGTACAAATTAATTTTTAAAGTTGTAAATAAATTGAAATTATTAATTTATGATTACAAATGCTATTTAAGTTAGTAAAAATTTATTTAATGTGTGATTTAATGTGAAAAGTGCTGTCAAAAGACTGATCCACAATAAAGGTTTGTATTTACATTAAATGTGTGTACTCACTGTCTATAAATATTGTTTATATAAAAACACAATAAACATATGCAAAAAAATACACAACCAAAATATTTTCAGAAATATTTATATTTACATATAATTTGTATTTGATATACATATTTAATGTATAAAATAAGCATTTTCTCAAATATAGTATATATACAGTTGCAATCAGAATTATTGAACCCCCTTTGAATTTTTTTTT
>CAIGQZ010033112.1:14253044-14265664 GCA_903798205.1 Danio tinwini
ATATATATATATATAGCAATTCCATGCAATTGTCAATCTAAAATAGTGAAAATAGCAAAACCATTTCGTTTTTGTGTAGGCTTGTATTTTACAGTGCTTTAAAAAATACTCAAAATGTCTCTGTCAATGTTTTCTAACAATTATATTTGATTTACAAAGGTCACACAAGTGGCAATTTCACATCCGTCACATCCATAACAGAGAGATGTCACATCCATAACGAAGCTTTTTCCTTATAAATGTAAAAATATAAAATCAAATAAAATTAATCATGTTTGTTCTATAGAGAGCCAACTCTTATCCTGTTTATTAGCGTTGTTTCTTTTGGATTGTGCAGTTTAATTCACAGAATTTCTACAAAGTATGTTGTATACCATAAACGCGCAGACTTTTTACGTCACATCCATAAAGCATGTTTACTTTCCTCATTTAAAACATAAAAATTGTTTTGGAAAATATAAACAGATGTTTCAATATGATGTTAACATTTACTTCCTCTGTCAGTTTATGTTTTTTTATATATATATATATATATATAACATAAAATATCGTTCATATCGTAGCAAAATAATTCTTTTTATGTCTATACTGTAACTGTATCATGTGAGGTAAATGTAACGTGTTAGGTTACACTAGGCTAGATGTTGTATTGACTTTGTTCCACAGATGAAAGCTTTAATTATAAGTTGTACAATTGTTTAAACATATATCTAATTGTGTTTTTACCTTACTTTAACCGTTTAAAATCTTTTGCGTCCGACTTCTTCTCCTCCAAGCGCACTGTCAACGATGATGCTGCCTGTGATGGGCGGGCCTAATGCAGGCCTCGCCTTCAGCAAGGTCATTGATGTGGAAATGTGATTGGATAGTCAGAGTGTTTTTCAAAATATAGTATGACATGACTGGCTACCCCTGATTAGTCTTTTTCGCCTAACAGAAATATCAGCCATTACTAGAAGAACTTTATAGTCATATACAACTATTTAGTTTTTTTCGTTGTAAGTTGGTTCTCTAAAAAGAGCTAAAATAACGGGACGTCTGGTCACCCTGCTGCTGTAGTAAGCTCATCAAATCTAATCTAGGATCTATTAGTTATTTATCTTTGACTGTTTTCAGAAGCAATCTTTTTTAAAGAGTGCTGTTGGTGTTGCTTTGTCGAGTTCTTGCCAATACTCTGATTTTGACAGAATCAGCACTAACAATCGGCTCACTTTGTATCTTGCCTGCGTTATTGTTCTCCTTTTCATCAGGCCGATCAAGCCAATGCTCACTGCATCAGCCAAGGGACTCTAAATGTACATTTGATTCTTTCTCGTTAATTCTAGAGTATCTCACACTAGTAAATATCTATACTGTAGTATGAAGAATTAGTTTAAAATGTTTAACTGGTCATTCAGATTTATAGCTTCTAAATAGTGCCCTTATGTGTAGTGTGTCTTTGGCTCCAGCTAGTGGTCATAAACAGTTCCTCACAACTGTGTGTACAGAACAGAGAGATCTCAACATACTTTAAGCACTCTAATTTTAACCATATGCATTTTATTAAGTTAAGTTACATAAAATCTTTATCTATATCATTTTTAAGGTCACAATAATATATTATAACATTTAAATAATTGCAAATTCAATATTATATATTATTAAAGTGTTTATTATATGTACATATAAGTCTGTGTGTGTGCCAGTCTGAGGACCATTTAAAGTTTTATTAAATCCTCTTAATTGTTAAAAAACATTCAAAATATACAACCTTTATGTTGTTTATACATTTAACTAGGGCTGCATGATATTGCAAAAAGCTGATATTTAGATTTTTTTTTCTGTGATTAAATATTGCGATATGAATAGTTTCAGAAGATGGTTTGAATAGCATTATTTGACGGTTTTCTGGGGAGTAACAGTATTCAGGTACTGACATTTAATAATCACAATGCAAAAAAAGTCTTGTTTCTAGTCCATATATATATATATATATATATATATATATATATATATAAATCCTAGACCAAGTAAAAAATATTGTTTAGTTTTCACCGTCAGAAGAAGTAAGTGAAAATTAAAAGTTTTGTTGCTTGTTTCAATAAGAAAATTTTGCCAGTGGGGAAAGTCAATTAATCTTGTTTTTACCTTGATATGTAGATATTTGGGCTAAAAATGTAAGAAATTATTGTTTTTTTGCATAAATCATAAATTCCATATAAACACAGTGATTACACATAATTCAGTAGCTCCTGGTCAATTATAATCCCGGCTTAACATTGCATATCTTTGCGATGTGACTACTGCAGATGCGCACTTTGCGATATCGATGCTGAAGCGATATATTGTGCAGCCCTACATTGAACTTTATATTAAATGTGAAATCAATACGCATTACAATGTAAAAATACTATAATATATTATGACATGATAAATAACTATCGGTTAGAAAAAAACTGTGAATATTACAGTAAGTCATATATCAGTAATTACCCATATATCTGTTTGTCATCAATAGATATGTGTTTTGAGTAAGATTTTAAATTATATTCAAAATGAATTTGCAATTTATAATATTCAAGTATTAGATATATTCATTCGAGTTCACACTTACATGACTTATCACTTATTATACAGATATTTCAATGGAGAGAATATGCATATTTGAAATGCTGTCCGAGCTCGGAAAGACACGCTAACTTGTGTTATTCCCCTTGTCAGAAAAGAAAGAGAGAGAGGGGTACGAGCACAGTGTATAACCTGGCCACATAACACTCCCCCAACTCTGATTTAATTAGGAATCTGGTTTAAGGGTGTGGGTAGCGGAAAGATGCTGATATTTGAGAGAAAATGAAGTCTCAGTGAGATACTCTAGGTAACTGGTTGCAAACAATCTGTATGGGCTGAACTTAAACAAATTAAATAATATTCAACCTAATTTGTTTGTTTAACAGGGTATCTGCAGGGTCTTAAAAAGTCTTAAAATGTATAAATCTCAAAAACAAAATTTTAGGCCTTAAAAGTCTTCAATTTACTGAAATATTGTGTTGTAGGTCTTAAATAATTTTTTTAAATGTCTTAATTTTCCTTTATTCATGTGTAGCTACTAATTCTGGCCATTACTATCCATACAATCACCAACAATACATCTCAAAACATTTTATTTAAGAATGAAATTTTTAATTCTATTTACCATAAAGATTTAGTTATTTTCCTTACAATAACGCTTTTTAAAAAAGGTTTTCCATGTATTTACTGCTGTGGAAGCTGACCTGGACAGACTGTTATAGTTTTTAAAACTTTTATAACATTTTTCTACATTTTTTTTTATTTTTAAGAAAGGTTATGTTGAAAAAAAGTGTATGTATACAACTAGAGCTTGCATGTTTTGAGACAATATTAAAAATGTTTTGCTCAGAATTAACTAAACTATTTGTTTTTTGAATTATTAAATTATTATTATTGTATTATCAAACTATATATAAAAAGTTTAAGATCTTTTCCAACTGGGCCATTCAAAAAACCCCTGTATGAGTCTAAAATTTCATTCATAATGGTCCTAAAAATGTCTTTAAAAGTCTTAAATTTACAGTAACTTGCTGAAACCTGCAGAAACCCTGTTTAAATCCATCCCATATAAATAGTTTGCAACCAGTTACCTTATAAATTGAGTAATTCCAATTAATAATTTTTTTAGTGTAGGTTGTTTAGAGGTTTGGTCTTAAGGGGTGCGTTTCCCAAACAACAAAATAACTTCCACATAGTGGAATCATAGTACGATGCTTTGTTTAGGAAAAGAACAATGTAGTGACGAGTGTTTCCCAAAACCGTAGCTGCTTTGTTGCAGATCCATTATTTGAACTACGTTAGTCATAACGTAAAACGTCCATAATGACGCAGTATATGGGGTGTAGTAACAACTTCTTTAAAGAAAAAACATAATTTCTTTGGGCAATTTATATTGTTTTATACGCACACACATTTTTAAAAAATCCAACATTAGTTTTAATGAAAACATGCACTCTTTTTCCATATTAATTGAAAGATATGTAAATGGCACATATATGGACAATGTTTCCTTTACAAATATTATTGAGCATATTCCATATTTTATGCTAAAACATAAAACCACTTAGTAACACGTATTATAATCTCATATAAACCATATAAATTGTTAGGCTAACACTTAATTCACAGTAGGCAATTTATTAAGAATTTTATTATTTTTTAACAAGTTATTATTTTTATTATATTTATTAACTATTATTATTATTATTAATGTGTTACTATTATTGTTATTATTATTAAGTAGGATATTGTTTATTTATTTTTTGAAAAGTTTACTTTTACAATTTGACATTTAAACCACTGCAGAAACCATTAACGTATGCTATGCTATATATTTATGTTTTCACTAGCTTTGGAGACGTAACGTAAATTACGCTTTTAAATAATAAGTCACCTGACCCACGGCTACGTTCAAAATGTCATAAATGTTTTTAAAGTGCATTAAGAAGGGAACACAATTGTTAATATGAAGATCTCTATAAAATTACTCTGTAACTAAATTACATGTAAGAGAGAGTGACTTTAATGTTTTTTTCTTTAATCATTTCAAGTTTAAATGTTGGAAGATTCTAAATGAATAGGGCATAGTGGGGATAACTGGGAATAGAACACAGCCAGAAACTCTGCTTCTAACTACAGCTCTAGAGGAACGATGGATTTGGGAAACGCCAAATCAACAAACTATGTTTGTAATGACGCAATTTGTGACCTTAGTTGGCTAACGACGGTTTTCGAAAACGCACCCCTGATTGGATAATAGAAAGATTGACAACAATGAATTATCTTTGTCAAAATGTCTGCACATGCTCTTCCCGAAATTTGTTTCTAAAATATCACATAATAAGTACAATTAATTACAGTCAGATTCAGTGATTCATCTTATTGTTTTGATCCTAACAATAGGTTTATACACATTATATGCTAACTAACTAAACTTGTACTTGAATTGTAGTTTAATTGTAACACATTTAGTGAAATAAAAAGCAGCCTGTAGCCAGACAGACCTATATAACAGATTGAGACATCCAGAGGTAATCCTAAAGGGTTTAAACCACTGGTCATACACGTGATTATCATCTTTTTTTCTAGGTTATTTGGGGCAACACACTCACTCTCTCTCTCTCTCTCTGTCTCTCTCTCTCTCTCTGCAGAATTCAGTTAAAGCTTTAAAAGTCCCCCATCCCAACAAGACAATAATCCATCATCAGCGTAATAGAACAATACCTCGCACGGATCAATTTCACTTTGTTATTAGACTGAATCAACAGCATCAATTCTGTGAAATCATACATAAATCAGGGTTAATCAGATGAGAGGCAGCAGGAGCAAATTATTTCACCATTTAACAAACAAGACATTGACTGATGTGAATAATTATGCAGACTCCTCTCTTGACACCACCGTTGAGTCTCATGTCGTTTATTCTGCACAATCAGATGAACTACAGAAAAACTGCAAACACTCAAGGTTAGAGGTGCTGGCTCGATGAAACAGATGAAGCTTACATCTGGGCTATTTTATACACCGAAGAGTGATCACAACGTCCTTTAAAATTACAGCTGTCCAGTTTATTAATGAAACTCGCAGATTGTTCAGACTTTCAGGAGTCAGACATTAATTTTACCTAGAAATGAACTTGAATTTTTAATAGGGTTTAAAATGGAACACGTATGGAGAAAAGAGAGCGAGACGAGATGGTTTTGTGAACAGACAGACTTGCATAGTCTTTAATAATCCAATGCAAAATGGTGTAACTTACAAATGCATTAGCAAAAAACATTAAAATGACTTGCATAAATGTATACATTTAATCATAAATATCAATGGGATTTGTGCATAGCCATAATAGCTGTAAAAGTCAATGGCATGGCAAATCATCACTTGGTTTTGTTTATAAAAACAAAGACAGAAAAAAAAAGAGTCATAATAGAAATAGTTTGTAATCTGCAGCCTATAAGATCAGCTGTAATGTAATGTACAGTATCACACACAATATATAATACAGTTTTTAATATTGATACATTTAAAAGCTTTACAAATGCATGTTTTAATTCTGCTTGTAATTGCTATACAAACTACAATACATATTTATAGGCAGTTAAGATTTACAGTATATAGCAACATATAGATTTCGCATATACACTTGTACAGCAAAGTTAAAATATCTAAAACTGCATCGTCATATGCTTAATCGCATGACCTGTTCTGGTTTAATTTGGCAGTGAAATGAATATCTCGAAAAAGGCTAACTGTGCCAGATCTCACAAAAGGAAGCGATTTTATTCATTATACTAATAGCTGAGCCTAAAAAAAATCAAGCAATGACATGCCAAATCAAGGGCACACGACAATGATATCTAACAGTTATTTAAATATTTAAAACTGGAATACAGTATTATTAAAATAGTATATTAAAAGGTAATAATGTATAGATTGATTCTTACACAAATTGCCATGGTTAATGTCTGTATATGTTTTGTTTTAGACTCTCAAAGTGTCAGTAGCCATCGTCTTGCAGTTTATGTTTTACAAAGGACCACAGATTCAGTGAAAAATCTTTTTTAATTTACTGAATAATTTAATTAGTAAATTACTAGCAAATATTGAGCGAACTATCCCTTGATCATTAAATAAATATTAGATATAACTTCAATTACGCATTCATGTTTTTATAAATATAAAATATTACCTTTGTATATTAAGAGTATTTGTTCTTTGTTTATCTTTAGCCTTTATTCATATATTATCTACTTAACTTTGATATTCTTCCCTAAAATAGTATTTCTATTGTGATAACTTACAATGTAAATTTACATTAATATTAATTGGGCTTAAAAAAATCTAAATGAGAGTATCATAAGATAACATACTATACTTATTTACAAAAATGCCATTCTGGCTTGCAAAAACAATGTTATAAGGCTTTGTACCTTGCTGTGTTAACAAGCAGCAGCATAAAAAAAAAGTTTTTTATTGGCATCAATGGTTCCATGAGGAACCTTTAAAATTTAAGGAATTGTTTGATTCCATAAGATTCATGATTCTACATTTAAAAATAGTTCTTTTAAGAACCATACACTGATAGGTTATTTAGGGAACAAAAATAGTTCTACAATGGCATCACTAAGAAAATCATAGTTTTTAACTATTAATGATAAGAGTGATGGATAACTTTCTTCTGCACTTTGAGAGTTACAGAACACCCTCAAAAATAAAGATTCTTTTTTGGCATTGACATCCATAAAAGCTTTCTATACCTCAAAATATTATTTTCAGTTGCAAAACAGTGCTTTATATTATTACACTGTTCTTCACACAAAGAACAAAATGTTCTTTTAAGAACTGTTCACTGAAAGTCCTTTAAGGAACCCAAAATGGTTCTTCTATATCACTGTGAAAAACTTTGTTTTGAAACCTTTAATTTAACAGTGTACAACAGTTTCAAAGGCTCAACTGTTTGTAACAAAAACCATAAATTCTCCATTCCTGCTCAAATAAGCTTCATTGTGAATCTCCCAGTGTCTCCACCATCTCCACCTCCACCCATGGATGATCGTGGCACAAAGTCTATTGTGGCAGTGTGTTTTATCTGACCTTTGCTCTGACTCCAGAAGAACATAAACACAAAACAGATTGCAACAGAGCTGAGAAAAGACAGAAATCCCATGGTGGTAGCAATGATGAGGGTTTTAGCATCAAACGGGTAAGGACTTGACACCCGTGCAGAGGAGTTGGTAGATGGAGGTGCTGAAGTTTCTATCCATCCCTCGTCTGAGAAATACGACACTGTGCGGTTTTGTGGAAGCCCCTCCACATGAAGACTCGCAGAGATGCTGTCATTACCTGCAGCATTAGCTGCGCTACATAAATATGTTCCACTGTCTTGTACTTGCGCATAACTGATCTGTAAACTCCCATTAGTAAGCACTCGTACTCTCCCGGCAGAGCTAAGTGCAGACTGTTGGGCTGACAGCCAGGTTATAGACGGCGATGGATAGCCATCTGCTTTGCAGTCAAAATGTACACTCATTCCCTCAATCACTCTTACGTCCTGCAGCTGCCGGTTCAGGATCTGCGCTTGTCTGCATGTAAAAACAACTGGAAGCTCTGCCTCTGAGAAGTCCCGAAATGCCTTCCTTTGATGATTCAGGGGTGAACAAGTGGGTTGCCGGCCATCAAAATCCAGCCGTCGACGCCGTCGCATCACCCAGAGTAGCCTACAGTCACAAGCCAATGGGTTTCTGTCCAGCCGCAGTGTCTGCAGGTTCCCCACAGAGTGAAAGGCGCTTTCTTCCAGTGTAGACAGACGATTTGAGGACACATTAAGTAAGCGAAAGCGGGACAGACCTCTAAAGGCACCTGGCTCAATCCGTAGCAGGTTCCCACCCACCAGGTGCAACTCTTGGAGTCTCAGAAGGTCCACCAAAAGGTTGCCCTGTATGGAGGTGATGGGGTTGTAGGACAGATCAAGGTACTGCAGATAGGCAAGATGGCGCAGGGGAGAGTAAGGTATGGCACTAAGATTGCAGTTGGTTAAAATTAAAGTGGTCAGGTTCAGGCCGACCAAGCTGTTGCTGTTCAGCATCTCAAGAGAACTCCAGTGGAGGATCTGCAAAGTACGCAGCTGGTGCAGTCGGCGAAAGGCATTGTTGGGCAGCACGCTAATGGTGAGCTTGCGCAGACGCAGCTTGGTCAAGCTCTGAAGTTGTGACAGAGCTTCGGTTGGGATGGAGGTCAGATTGCTGCGGTCCACGTTTAGCTCCTTCAGTGCCTGAAGCCCGACAAATGCACGCTGCGAGATAAACACCAGGTCATTTTCCCCTGCGTCCAGCTGCTGCAAGTTAATCATGTCCCTGAATGTGTAATCCAGAAAAACCAGGATCTCGTTCTCGCTGATATCTAAACGTCGAAGGTTGGAGAGGCCAGAGAAAACCCCGACCGGCAGGATCTTGAGGCGGTTGTTCTTAATCCTCAAGTACCGCAGGTTCTTCAGGCCCTGAAATGTTTCCACCTCGATCATTGAGATAATGTTCCCACTCAGATCCAGGTCCTCCAGCTTTGACAGGCTGGAGAACTGACGCCTAGCCAGCGTTTTCATCTGATTTCCCGAAAGATCCAAGCGTTTGGCATTACTGGGCAAACCCTCAGGCACAGCCGTCAGGTGTCTGGAGGAGCAGTTGACCTCCAGAAGGTCTCGGGAGCAGCTGCACCTCTGAGGGCAGGGGAGGTCTGCAGCTGACAGGTTCAGGCACCACAGCAGCAGGGCGGTCCATGCACCCCGCTGGCCACACAGATCCAGGAACATCTTACCTCCTTCCTGTGAGATAAATGTAAGCAAGAAACACATAGTTTAGGAAAGGAAAACTGTAGATATTATGTTACAGTAATCATTTAGATTCTTTTAAATTATTGACTCCTGTTTTCTTAATTAAATATATTCTTCAGAATTAAAAGAAGTATCTTAAACATAAGTAGCAAAGCAGTTTTGTTAAAATATTTCTTTCTGAGATAGTAAAAGATTATTTCAAAGTGCTTATAGTTTACATTCCAAGGATATCTTTTTTATTTGATTTTGATTACAAAATCAGAAAAAGACATCCCACCTAAAATATCAAAATGAATTTGACATCTGAAATTTAAAGCATTTTCATCATGGAAAATGTATTTTTACAATGTATACTGTATTTTCTGATATGTATTTGCTGTGTATGTTTTTTAAATTAATTAAATAATAAATCTAAGAAATTAAGAAACATATTGTAATGATGATTGTAATGACTTAAATAGGTCTAGAAAAATGAAGAGACCCCCCAAACACGGAGAGAACATTCAAACTCCACACAGAAATGCCAATTGTTCCAGAACCAGTGACCTTCTTGCTGTGAGGTGACAGTGCTAACCACTGAGTTACCGTGCCACACCTTGTAATGTTAATATTGTACTATTACATTTAGTTTGTTCAGTTATGCTCACCAAGGAACTTCTGTAGTGCCAGTTCTCATAACCAGATTTTTGTTCAGGTGGGTATCTATGATGGGCTCAGTGTTTATTGGAAATGCATTTAAACATCACACGTTGAAAATCCTACAGCCAGAAAGAAAAGAAGAAACAGAAAAAAAGGTAATTTAGACAGTGTTACAATGATCTGTGCTATAACAACAATCTCTTTAATCCTCTGCTGTTAGACAGAGCGACTGATCTAGACACGGCTGAAGTTGTGGAGCAGTTTTTCATCCACTTTTAATAAAGGACAATGGTGGAATGTTCTAGACCTGTTATGAGACTGCAAAATGTGCTCAATGCGCACTCATTAGGTAAGTACCAGTGATGAGACATGCGACAGCTGCGCAGTAACACGCTTATTTCCCTATTTCGGCTCCAGAGGGTTTGATGTGAGAGGACAGGTGTGTGGGACACTTTAACTATAGTCCAGCTTAACCTCATGCCACAGGGTGCAGGTGCAGAGGCCTAAACACAAATTAGAAATTACCCAGCCGGAATGGACAGACGCTGACTGTGCTTCAGTTTATTGGACAGAGCTAAACCAAATGATCCACACAGAAAAAAAACTGTGGACTGCTTAATAGTATACCTGTTCAACAAACACATACTAAAACAAATATAAATTCATTATTTGAAGATGCAAACACTGAAATAAGAATAAGTTTGCGTTTACGTGACAAATGCGTATGGACAAATAAAATGGAAACGAATATAGGTTTGCCCATAGATGACAAAGCTGTCAAGAACGATTTCTTTCTATTTAGATATTTACTAAATTAATTTCCATGTTTATTTTTGTAGACTAAACAATTAAATGGTACAACAAATAAACAATAGGACTGATTTCTCTGGGGTTGCCCTAAAAATGTGTTTTTGAGTAAATTGTTTAATTGTATAAACTATGAATTTGAATTTAAAATGTTTTGAAAAAAATTATGTGTGTTTATTTTTCTATATTTAAGCTGTAAAAATGTGGACTCTTTTATATTTATAATGGTCATTTTATGCAAAACTAAAATGAAATATATTCTTACTTAATAACTATTATAAAATATATAATAATAAAATATATAATAATAATAATAAAGTATATAATAAAAGTAAAATCTGACAATAGTTTTGTTGCTTTTCAGTTGCTAATGCAGTTGTTAAAATGATTTGTTCACGTGATTCTATTAAATCATTTAAAAATTTTATATTTTGTGTGCCCAGACAGTAGTAAAGTTTACAGTAGCAAAGTTTACAGTATAATTTTCAAAAACTTGCATTTTGAAACTCTAGGGGCCCTATCATACAGCTGGCGCAATAAGACGCAAGACGTGTTTGGGTGATTTGTTGCAATTTTTAGACCAGCGCAACCCTAATTTTTCCGTTTTACGCCACAATGTTTAAATAGCAAATCCATCTGCACCCCTTTGTGGACTCATGGGTGTGCTGGTCTAAAATAGAGGTGTGTTAAGGTGCATCGTTGGACTGTTGCTATTTCAAAGAACTGAAATAGACCGCACCATTGATTAAAAGCTGGTCTAAAGTCCAGCACAGAGCGCGTTAGTTATGAGCCTATGTGGGTTCAAACGCTAACACATTGCTTAATACACACAGGATGTACAGCAATACAAAAATATCTTTACATATGAAGGGGGGAGGGGGCTTTTTCAGTTTATTTATGACAATTTGCATCTGTATAATGTTATTATTATTAGCAGTATTATTGATTATATGCATATTTATATTTGTTTTAATAATAACAAATTTAGATGTATGTGTCACTATATGGGCAATAAAAATAGGACGTGGGTTTGGATATAACTCTTTTTTTTACCACACTTTATTATTATTGTTCATTTATTCATTTGCTGGAAATTAGAACTGAATTTAGAAATAGTTTTAAAACAAATATTTGCACTTAAACTAAATTAAATAAGAAAGTACAAGAGTAAAAGTAAAGAGAAAGAGAAAGTAAAGAGGTCGAATGGAGGATGCTTTCCATGTTTATTTGTTTTCACACTAGTGAAGCATTCAGTTTTTCCACTTACAAAGTCTGCCATGTAAATAACAAATGTGCCATAGTGTGTGAATGTGAGATGAGACTCTGATTAGTTTATTGCACATTATGCTCAAAACACACCCATAACTCATTAAGAGAATAAGCACAACCCTGTTAGACCATGCGCCGGGGTGCAGAGCATATTCTTCCGTCTTTAAAATAGCAAAAATATGCTCTCACTTAACATGCCCTTAAAGATTTTGCACTATGCGCTTTAGATGTTGCATCTACTGTAAATCATTAAAATAGAGCCAAAAGTTTTCATAAGTTTAGTCATCAAAATTTAAGGTCACCAGTTCTCATGTGACCAAACAGCCAAAATTGCCAAATGTTTTCTGATTTTAGTTGTAAAAAACGTCATGTACTGTACATGATCCCTAAAATGCACTATGAAAACGTTTACATTATTATTTTTATAACACATTTAAAACAACTGCCAGTGACCAAAGTGATTTCCAGCATAATTACATACAAACTTCTATTCTATTCTATTCTATTCTATTCTATTCTATTCTATTCTATT
>CAIGQZ010033112.1:14265674-14284672 GCA_903798205.1 Danio tinwini
TTCTATTCTATTCTATTCTATTCTATTCTATTCTATTCTATTCTATTCTATTCTATTCTAAACACTATACTATACATCTATGGAAGGGCAAAATATAGCAAAAGATTTAGATTATTGCAAAATAAATTGTATAATGCAAAAAGTTTTTATAGAGAACCTGAATCGTCTAATCGTCCTATGTATTTTTTAAGTCTATTTGGATTTGTTTGTTCAGTGAACGCTAAACGTCTCCTGAATCTGCTAAAGTTAATTTGCAGCACGGCAACTTTTCATTTATTTCATCTTCATCACGCACAGGCTTTATTTATTGCTCGCCTCTAAAGGGAAAGTCTGGTGTAGGTGTAATTGAGAAAACATTCTGCATCATGACGATGTTTCACTTCAATTCATTATTATAAACAAACAGCCTCAGCACTCTATGCTTAAAAAAGCAATAGTGACAATTTACAGCTCAATAGAGTGAAAAAGAGAGCTTTAAACACCACATTACAAAGTATCACTGGTGCCAAAAAAAGACAACAGTATAGAATAGGATAAAATAAAACGCAAACAGTAGAGTAGAGTGCAGGCTGGGAAATCTCAAACTATTGATAAATCAGTCTGAAGTGCCTTTGCACTGTAAAAGTATAGACGACAAACATTTATGACAACTAATGTTTTTATGTTACTTTAACTTAATTAAATAATTAATCAGGTTTCAACTAAATTTTCTTAGCTATACAAAGTTTAATGTAATATTTAAGTCAGTTTGACTGATTTAAGTTGAGATTATTAGAAAATGTAATTTGATTTAACTAAGAAATTTAAGGCAGGATACATTTTTTTACAGTGTGTGATTCTGTTAGGCCAGTTGGGAAATCATTTGGGGGAATATTGCTAGAAATAATAGGAATAGTTAACTTAACATTAAAATGTCCTGTGAATTTACTCAAAGGCCATCTAAGATAAAGTGACTTTTTTCTTTGGTCAGTAGATCATTGAATGTTCATTGAATTTAGTTGGTGATTCATAAAATACATACAAGTCAACAACTACAGAGACTTGGAGTAAATAATAATAATATACATATAGTGTTAAACGTAGCAGAAAAATTAAAAAGCCATTTGAAACTTTTAATTTTCTTTGTATTTATTAACCATTTGTAAAAAAAAAATGGCCTCTGTAAAGGTTTGATAACCATATTTCATATTAAATTACAAACATTGTCTCTTACAGCATTTTTTTATCAGAAAATGACAAATGGTCAGAATGAAAATGGTTTTATTTGTTGTAAATTGAGATTGAAAATCAGGATTATATTGTTGGATTGTTTTCTGGAGTTAAAAAAAAACTTTGATAATTTATTGTCTAAAATGAATGTAAATGTCTGAAAACATGGCATCTTTTTTGTTGTTAATTGAAAAAAAAAGTTCTAAATGAAATAAATTATTGTTTATTTTTATGTGGAAAAAATGCCATCAGTATTTAAAGGAGGAAACAAAAATTGTTTTACTACACATAATAATAAGGTATAAGTCCAGAGAAACAAGTCAAGTAAATGATTCAAATATGATTCCTTGAATTTACTAAAAAGTTAAGCAGTTGTAAACTATTTATTTGGCCTGAATTTAAACAAACTAATTAAGTTAAACATAATACTAAATTAAAATTATTTGTTTAAATTCAACACATTTGAATTGCTTGTAACAATTTAGCAGACATCATTATTTTCAGTGTAGTGTGTCAGATTGTCATGAAAGCGCTCATGCTCGTTTCCTGAAGGGTGTGGATTAAAGGTAATCATGTTGTACATAACATTCATTTTTTTCATTCATTTGCTTCATAAAACCTCAATGTATCATCAGTAGCCAGGGGTATTCGTGTTATTTAGTGTAAAAAAAAAAAGTGACTCTCGAAATGACGTCAGCTTTTAATTTGCATTCATGAATCACAAAGCAACACAGTTTTATGTTCAACTGAAGGGAAAAAGCTACCGGCAAGGACATAAATGTGAATAAATTTCAAAAAGTGTAGATTTTTAGTTGAACTACTCCTCGAAAAAGTAAAATTGACTTAAAAACCTACCATTTTAGTTTGCAGAATAAGTAAAAACATGAAAATCCACCTCATAAGTATCACATTAGCAAATAAAAAAGTTCAAAATATGACTTCTAAATCATATAATAAATCATACCATTACACTGTATTGGTTAATATGTATATCTACGAGTCCTTTGCTTACTAATGAATGGAATGAAGCGGCTACAAACTCCTACCTTGTCGTGACAAACGTTCTCAATTATCCAGTCGTGTATTACACCTCTCCCACTGCTTGCTGACTCAATTTAGCCTATTTACTCGGGTTTGAGTTTCTCACATCTTCTGTTTACACACACAGAGCTGCTATTTTCAACCAGTTCCTGCTGAAGCCACTTAAAATTCAGGTTGACTTGTTTTTCTGAGTCCTCCAGTGTCCAGTGTCGTCCCCTGTCTCCACACAAAGGCCTTATACTGGCCAAATAAGCTGACTCATAATGCTGTATCCAGAGAGAGAGGGAGAGAGAAAGAGAGAGAGAGTCAATCCCAGCTTGACTGTTTTGACACTGTATTGGTTTTCCACACAGCAGAGAGCCAGGCTTACACAAATTAAAGGTGTGAATCCCTCTCTGTGGACTTGCGAAAGACACAGAGCAGCAGGTGGACGTGATCTGGACACCAAATTCATGCACTGTGTCTCGCTGCTGCTCTGTATTATATTTCACACTGTCTGACAGCTAATATCTTGATCATCTGCTAATAAAACGCAGGGAAAAGTAGTCTGAGTGATTTGTTGTCATGATTGTGGTGCTGTTTTGAAAGCAGATTGGCAAGCAGATTTCAAATATTACATTTTCTGTATCACATTCTCTATATAAATATATATTTTTGTATTTTTAACATGTTTATCATATATCATTTAAATAACATTTTTATATGTTGTTATTATTATTATTCTTAGTAGAATATGTTATAAAATCTTATATATTGTATATTTTAGATATATTGTATATATGTTTTGTTAGCATTGCTTTTATCTTACAAATCTGTGGCCCAAACCCAACATTACTTTTTTCATCTCTTTATACACGTTCTTTTGTCTATTTGTGCCAGAAAAGAATTAAAAAATGTTATTATTATTAATATATGATTTTGTTTTAAAATGAAATATATATCATTACTTTATAATTATAAGGTTCTATCTGACATTTTGTCAAAATTGAGTTATTGACATATTCTTATTCTTAAATGATAACTTATTTACATTATGGGATGTTTTTTATAAGTTGTTTATATTTTTAGACTTTTCATTTAAAAAACAAATGTTACACACATGCTGTTTGCTTCATGGAATACAAAAACTTTAATGCTCAATATCTCAAAATCATTCAGAACGCAGACGGAACCTTATAATTCCAAGGTGTAAATATATAACTGTATGTATGTATGTATATATATATATACACACAGTTAAAGTCAAAATTATTAGCCCCCCTGTTTATTTTTTCCCCAATTTCCCCAAAGAGAGAAGATTTTTTTCCAACACATTTCTAAACATAATAGTTTTAATAACTGATTTATTTTATCTTTGCCATAATGACAGTAAATAATATTTTACTAGATATTTTAAAGACACTTCCATACACTTTATACAGTTCTGTAGACTATCAAAAAATATATGAATATAAAAATGTTTTTTTTTTTATTTACAACTGCTGTTATTCTAGCCGAAATAAAACAAATAAGACTTTCTCCAGAAGAAAAAAAAATTATCAGACATACTGTGAAAATTTCCCTGCTCTGTTAAACATCATTTGGCAAATATTTAAAGAAGAAAAGAAAATCAAAGGGGGGTTAATAATTCTGACTTCAACTGTGTAAATATATATATTAGGGGTGTCAAAATTAATTGTTTCTTTGGTGCTCCGCGATGCAGGACATTTCGATATTGGTTCAGTAATGTAGGTCATAACCAGTTATTTCTGACTTCATTTATCTCATATGTGCTATATTACAGTAGCTGGCAAGGAAGGCGAGTGCGTAAAACACTCCAACTACTTAAAAATGCAGAAACTCTGCACAATATAATGCGTGAGCATTTGCTGGACAGTCTTTCTGTGACACTGAAGTTACAGCAGAAGCCCTGTTTCACTGTTATGGAGAAAATGAAAGTAAACTCCATTTCTGCTTCTCTCTCTCTCACTGTGAACCTTTGAACTGCTGGCGTGAGGTAACGTTTCCTCTCCTCTTGCCTGTTGCAGCGATACTTCTAGATACAGACACGAGCGTGTGTGTGCAGAACGATTTATCAGAGTTTATCTGCCGTTTATCAGTGTCAATCATCAGTGAACAGTGCCAGAGCGTTAGAGCCAATCGCAGCTTTTTCTGTTGAGTGCGTGACCAATCATAGGGGTGTAAGAACTCGCTCGCCAACACTCAGAAAACATATTTACATTTTGGTTATTTGCTAAAAATGTTGTTCGGTGCTCATATCTGACTGTATTAAAGGACAAAATTGTATTACAAATAATATATAAATATATTCATACATTTTAATACAAGAATGGTTGTGCTGTGAAGTAAAATATTAAATTGTGTGGAAAGCATCAATGCACAGTGATGAATCGAGATATTGAATTAAACCAAATCGAACAAACCAACACCTCTAATATATATTATTAGCCCCTTTAGGCAATTTTTTTTTGACTGTCTACAGAACAAACCATCAATACCCAATAACTTGCCTAATTACCCTAACCTGCCTAGTTAACCTAATTAACCTAGTTAAGCCTTTAAATGTCACTTTAAGCAGTAAAGAAGTGCCTTGAAAAATATCTAGTCAAATATTATTTTCTGTCATCATGGCAAAGATAAAATAAATCAGTTATTGGAGATAGGTTATTAAAACTATTATGTTTAGAAATGTGTCGAAAAAAATCTTCTCTCTGTTAAACAGAAATTGGGGAAAAAAATTAACAGGGGGCTAATAATTCAGGGAGGCTAGCAAAATTCTGACTTTAACTGTATATAATCTTATAATATTTTTTAGATATTAATACATAAAATACTGTAATGTGCAATTTATGTTATTTATTTCAGTTATTCGTTTAATTTATTAGTTAATTACAACAAAAACATCAATGTATTTTGGTTTTGAAACTGCCACATACAGTATTGTTGCCCCATAGTAAAACTTTTGCATAATCATCTACCACAAACATCTACCAGCATTGGAAGCGCTGTTATCTAACAAACAACACTCTGCCAAACACTGAGTGTGTCCTTGTCGATCTGATGCAATGTCATCGCAGATAGCCGGTCCTCTCTAAGCTGAACACACACACATGCAAACATAACGTGTTGTTTTCTCACATCAGCCCTGACTTTCATACTTTCACATCAACAATCAAAACTCATCAGGGTCAGACAGGCTTCATTAGGTTACGGTAAATAACATGGACCACTGCCAGATACTAAAACCGGCTGGCTGAACCTTGTACTGACTCCATTAGAAAACCATAACACTTCAAGCCTCTGCAGACTCACTCCAATTTGCACTTCACTGGCTCCAGGCGGCCAACATGGAATATAACAGTTATCGAGCTATAGCTGTGTATTCTTGTGCGAAAAAGGTCAGAATGGATGTGCCAAGCAAATAGATAAGGGACGCTTTGAAATTAATATTAATCTTCAGCATTGCAGGATAATCACAGTCAAACCCATAAGCATTGTTATGTAATTTTTCTAGCTTATTAATTAGTTACATTATTAATTAGTAATATAGTTTGGTAAATTATGATATTATTATGATAATTCCACCACATAAAGACACAACTGCTCTATGAAGAACTGTAGAATAAATCAGTAATAATTCAAAATGTGCTTTGTATCACATCAGTGTTGTGTTACTATTCATGATAGCCTATAATACAATCAAACTGCATGTTTTTGCTTTAAAATCAAATGACATGACATTCAGTGAAATGGCGAAAAAAATCTTACAGACACACTTTTAATATTAACTTCTTTGAATTTTAGAGGTACATTTGTAATACATCAATTTACTACAAAATTACTAGTTTACTACTTTTCTTAGCATTTTTTTAAAGGTTCAAGACACCCTGTAGTACTTTTTTAAAAATTGTAACAGATTTGTGTGTGTTGGGCATCAGTTAAGACAACGTTAGCACCCATTAGCTTTAATTGTGGGGAAAACTGGATAATTTTGAGCTTTTGCCAGCTAATTTCATCTTCCGGGTTTAAAATCATTTTTGGGGCGGGATCGAAATCATTGATGTAGCACGCATCAGCAAGTGAATTGATGATGTGTCAGTTTCTCATTATTATTTATAGTGGAGTTTTCTTATCCTATGAGAAGACCCTGCTTCTTAATTATTCATGAGAGCATGTGATTTCCGAAGGCAAGGCAGACCTGCCAAGCTGTGAGACCCAATGACTGGGTGAGGACGCATCCACGCACTGCACAGGTAGTATATGTTTGTTCCATGAACCAAGAGGTTTGTTGCATGTTTTTCCCTGCGATGCTGTCAGAGCTGATACAGCAAAGCTGTTGGTTTGTATGAGAATTGTAGAATGCCAGACTTTGTCTTTTATCAGTTGAGTTCGTTACCATTCAGACACATCGCCTATATTCATGCAACTGTGTTCGCTTATGTTTAAAATCATACAGATTACCGCCAGGGTTAATGGTTGGAATAGACAGGGCAAGAGACCTGCTGCACTACTAACCATTGTGTCTGCATTCAGACCTGGGTATTGAGGAGAGAAGTTCTCATTTATAGTGTTTAAATAAACACAATTATATTTAAAATTATATAACAAATTGTGGTTATGTGTATGAGAAATTACGAATAACAAATGTAGCAGACATAAATTACTTAGTTTATTTTTTTGCATTTTAACTTGTTTAAACTAA
The DNA here is from genome assembly GCA_903798205.1 of Danio tinwini. NCBI lineage: Eukaryota > Metazoa > Chordata > Actinopteri > Cypriniformes > Danionidae > Danio > Danio tinwini. The sequence continues at coordinate 14,272,627 of CAIGQZ010033112.1, forward strand.
AATCATGGGTCTCCTTACAGTTTGTCTCTCAATTTGTGAGCCAACTGACAACAGTTGTTCGCTCCTCTCATTTTCCCCTGCTCTGCCGGCCACGCCCACTCGGAGCATTTTTTGAAAAAATTCTCTGAGGTAGACTTAAACCAAAAGAGGGGGGTTTCATGACCCTTTAAAGTATCACAGACACACAGCAAGAGTCAAAACAATCATGGTTCACATAGATCTATGAAAGACCAAAAGTGTTTTATGCATGCCAGGCCAGTAGGTGGCGATGTCACTTTGTAAAGAAACACCTGTGCACATACTGTATTATTAGTATTGGTTGTCAAGTATTGACAAATGCTCACCAGCTGTGCTTTAAAGTGAATGTCGTGACGTGTGAAGAAGTGACCCATACTCGCAATTTGTGCTCTTCATTTAACCCATCCAAGTGGGTGGTTAGAGAGTTAGTTATTTACTCTCACCACTGACAATCCCTGCCAGAGGCGGGACTCAAACTTGCAACCTTCTAAACAGGTTCTGAATAGGCTACAGCTGCTCCACAGTAATAGTCTTCCTGTAATAATCTTCTTCTAAACAATGTTGTTTCCTTCAAGCTAATTATTTTTGGTTTTCATGAGCATAACAATGAAGTCAACTGATATGATGTAATGAATGGATGGCATAAATGCAAATTAGGGCTGAATAATATATCATTTGAGCATCGATTTCGAAATGTGTGTATTGACAATAGTCACATTGCAGGATTAGATTATTTATTAAAGATTAAAAGATAAATATATTATTAAATGTTAATTTTATATTATTGTATAAGGGTGACATGGTGGCTCAGTGGTTAGCATTGCGCCTCATAGCAAGTAGGTCATTGGTTTGTGTCCCAGCTGGGTCACTTGGCAGTTCTGTGTGGAGTTTGTACGTTCTTTCCGTTGTGGCGACCCCTGATCAATAAAGGGACTAAGTCGAAGGAAAATGAATGAATGAATGAAAACATTTGAATGGTTATGTTTAAAAAAAACAAAACTATTTTATATTTCCCCACAGTTCACCAAGACCTACACTGCAAAAAATGCTTTTCTTACTTGGATTTTTTGTCTTGTTTCTAGTTCAAATATTTAAAGATTTTTAAATCAAGAAGAATTTAAAACAAGCAAAATAATCTGCCAATGGGGTAAGAAAAATAATCTTACATCAAAAGGAAAAACAAGATAATTTTGCTTACCCCATTGGCAGATTTTATTATTTCTGAAAACAAGACCATATGTTTTGCTTACCTAAAAAAACTTGTTGATTTAAGAATTTTTAGATATTTGGACTAGAAACAAGACAAAAAAAATCTAAGCAAGAAAAGCATCTTTTGGAGTGTACTCACAAATGATTTTAATTTGTATCCTTTTTGCTGGTTTATCTCGCATCTAACACTTTCTAAAATATCAAAACTTTTTTTTCCAGTGACAACATCAGAGGTCACTGACCTGCATATTTAGCCTGACTTCAGACCTCTGAGAGCAGCCAGGGAATGTAGTTCACCTGACTCAATGGAGCCTGTGCTATTCTGGTCCCAGCCTGGGCAAAAACTACCCGTCTCCAACTCTCCAATTATAATTCCTCACATCCATTCTTCACAGCAACAATTGCAACAAAGTGAGAAAGAGGCTGTTTATGGCTGCTGGCCCTCCACCCCCGCCACAGAATGCAGTCATGCGGATGAACGCAAGTATTAAAAGCTTTTCTGAAACAGGTGTTGTTTAGCAATGGGATACGATGACAGATCTTCAGGATGTGGAGAATTTGTTCCCTTGCCCGGGGAACGAAAAAATAAATACAACTGAGAAGGTGAGCTTCACACTTGGATGCACAAACCACAGATGCTTCCTCAAAGTGTTTATTTTTTTAAAGTCCACAGTGAATTTACAACATGCTTCTGCTCATCATTCTCTAATCCGACTTTGCTGAAAACCATTATGATGGAAAACATTTGCTTTGTGCTTGCATGTGTAGCATATAATACACAAGTTTATAGTCTTCGGAGTTTATAGTCTTTTATGTTCTCTGTTAGAGTGTGACTGATTTGGGTTATTTACTCTAAAGGAGTGTGTTAGAGGAAGATAGTCTGACAGGGAGGATTCAGAGTTGTTATTGTACATTTTTTTGGATAATTCAGGATGCAAGTCAATATGTTTTGTCGCAGTGGGTTGAGGATTTTTGTGTGTGTAGTGTTCAGTGATGTAAAGTAACTAATTACAAAAACTCAAATTACTGTAATTGAGTAGTTTTTCTCATAAATTGTGATTTACTGAGTGGTTTTAAAAATGTGTACTTTTACTCTCACTTGAGTACATTTTTAGTGCTGTATCTGTACTTTTACTCCACTACTTTCCTTCAACCTGCAGTCACTACTTTATTTTTTCTTGTCTATGGGGATTATAAAAATCCGTCCTGTGATTCCTGTCCAATCAAATCACACATAGAAGGTAATTTGCATCATAATGAACTACCTCAAGACATGTGCGATGTCAGATTGACGTTGTACCATAATGTCATGGAGATGCTGCATTTTGTTTGGAAATGAAAATCAGGTTGTCGTCAGAACTCAACGTCAGGCCAACGTCTATGTCCAATGTCCAACCTAAAACCAACCAAATATCAATGTCTAATGATGTAATAGCTTGACGTTGTGTGGATGTTACGACTATGACGTCTATTAGATGTTGGATTTTGGTTGCCATACCTGATAAATAAATGTCAGTATTTGATGTGAAAATGACGCTGGTTTAAGATGCTGGCTCAACGTTGGATTTTGGTCACTTTCTAACAACCTAATATCAACCAAATATCAATGTCATTTGACGCCATTATTGGACATTAAAATAAAATTGTCCTTAGACGCTGGCTAGACATTGAATTTTGGTCACCTGACATCACAACCTAAATCTATAGATAACTATAAACAACTAATAGATAAATAATAAATAATAAATAGATACACTAATAATAATAATAATTCCTTACATTTATATAGCGATTTTCTGGGCACTCATAGCGCTTTACACACATTGTGGAGAATCTCCTTATCCACCACCAGTGTGCAATATCCACCTGGATGACGCGATGACAGCCATTTTGCACCAGACTGCACACCACACACCAGCTGATTGGTAGAGAGGAGACAGAGTGATAAAGCCAATTATGATATAGGGATGGTTAAGAGGCCATGATGGACAGAGGCCAGTGGCCAGGATGCTGGGGTTAAACTCCTACTCTTTTTCGAAGGACATCCTGGGATTTTTAATGACCACAGAGAGTCAGGACCTCAGTTTAACATCTCATTTGAAAGACGGCGCTCACTGAGCAGTATAGAGTCCCCATCACTATACTGGGACATTAGGACCCACACAGACCGCAGGTTGGGCGCCCCCTGCTGGCCTCACTAACACCACTTCCGGCAGCAAACTAGCTTTCCCATGTGGTCTCCCATCCAGGTACTGACCGTGCGCAGCCCTGCTTAGCTTCAGGGGACAACCATGTGAGAGTTGCAAAAAAGCTAGCTGCCGGCTACACTACAGAATGTTACGTTTACAAACATCCACAAAATAAATGTAAATGCATAATTTTACAGAGTAATAGTCACTACTCACTACTCTTGAGTACTTTTAAAAGGGCTAATTTTTACTCATACTTCAAGTAATAATCACAGCAGATACTTTTACTCTACTTGCACTACATTTTTAGGCAAGTTAAGGTACTTTTACTTGAGTATGATTTTTCAGTACTCATTCCACCACTGGTGGTGTTATCACTGTATATAAAATGCACTAGTTTGGCAGGCATATTTATTCAGATTATGATCATGCACTGTCAACAGAATTAATTTTAAATTAAAATGATCACATTTGTTCCTCCGGGTGTTTCGGTTTCCCCCACAAGTCCAAAAACATGTTGTATAGGTGAATTGGGTAAGCTAAATTGTCCGTAGTGTATGTGTGTGAATAAGTGTGTATGGAAGTTTCCCAGTGACGGGTTGCAGCTGGAAGGGCATCCGCTGCGTAAAACATACTAAGCCGACTAAGCTGAAAATAAAATGAATGAATGAATGAATGAATGATCACATTTGTAATTAAATTATGGTTATCGACAGTGGTTTTGCGATTTTTTTAATAATGGCTTTTTACACATGCATGCTAATTTCCCTTGAAGGATTCTGAGTTCTACCATCCCATCCGGTTCCATCCATGTCAGCGTGGATGTTTATCCTTTCCTAATTTTCCTATTTCTCATTATTTTCATTAAAGATAATTAATTGATTATTTGAACGATTATTTAACTTTGCATTGATTTCAACTAATGATTAAGTTAAATACACTGCTTTATGTAAGAATGTTCAGTGCATTGCCTGTCTCTTTGAAACTATTTTCAGGAGCCACCAAACTAGGTCAGAGGTCACAGAGACCTTGAGTGGAAATGAACGGCTGAGGACTGAAAACAACTTCTATTGTTTCTATTGTTATTTCTATAATTTAATACTATCCTAAATGTCTTAATTGATTTAGCTATTTTTACGGTTAATTATTTTAAAGTAATTTTACTTTTTATTCAAGATAGACTTTTAACTGTCTGAATGTAGATTATACCGGTTTTTAACCAGTTTTGATAAAGACGGCTGAGAAGTACACTCAGCCTTGGATAAGAAACAGATTGTACTTTAGGTGTGTGTGTGTGTGTGTGTGCTCTATTTGATTGTAGATACTTTTAACAGGTCTGGAGTCAGCTCTAAACAGTCTAGTGGATGTCTGACGTTTATGCATAAGATATTGTTTAGAATTGTACGCACGCACCCATGTGGAAATCTTTTAAGTCTATCTGTGTTTTAACCAATCAGGTTAGAACACCTATATGTATGATGCAGATAATGACGTTATGTGAGAGTAGAATTGATGTTGATTTGTGATTGTAAGCAGAGCGGCCTAGGAACTTATTGTGAGTGTTAAAGTTGGCTTCTGCTGATGAAACTGCAAAATATCTTCAGTAAACTTTATTTATTTATTTGAATCTCTGACTCCGGCTCTTCTTCATCTGACAGACTGGTCATTCTTTGGGTTAAAACTGTAAATATCCCTACACCCTTATTTATAATCTATATTTAGATTGTCATCTATTCTAAAGCTTCGTTAAAAATACAAAAAAATGTATTAATAATGTGTAAATGTAAAATGCTAATAAAATATTCCAACTTGGGTTATCTCAACATATGTGTTTTTACATTATAATATGGAGGGTGGCACGGTGGCTCAGTGGGTAGCACTGTCACCTCACAGCAAGAAAGTCGCTGGTTCGAGCCACTGCTGGTGTGAAGTTTTTCCCCCTGTTTGCGTGTTTGCTCTGGTTTCCCCCACAGTCCAAAGACATGCAGTCTAAGTGAATTGGATAAACTAAATTGGCCAAAGTGTGTGTGGCTATACGAGAGTGTTTGGGTGTTACCCAGTACTTGGTTGCAGCTGAAAGGGCATCCACTGCGTAAAACATATGCCGGAATAGCTGGCGGTTCATTACGCTGTGGCAACCCCTGATGAATAAGGGACTAAGCCTAAGGAAAATTAATGAATAATATGATGATGCCTCGGTAGCATTTAAAACACAAAATAATATTGGATTTGATAATGACAATTATTCTCTTATTATTGTTTTATGCTTATTTCATGTTACTGTAAAACAATTATTTATCAGTTTAGTGGTTAAAAAAAGAAATCACAATTTAATAATACTGTTTAAATTAAAATGTCAATATTTTTGTCCTAATTAAAATATTATAACATTTTGAGATGCTTTCAAATCATTTAAACTTTCAACACAATCTCACATCAATTTGTAACTTTAGTGGCTAATTCTTATTAATTTGTACAATCTCATTCATGCATTTTAGTAAAAATGGGGGAGGGGGGGTTCATACGTTTCACATTTGTATGAATTAGCCGCTTTTCTGACAGTTCATAAAATAGTTATGTTTCCATGTGAGATGAAGGCTGGATACTTATCTGGTATCAATGATAACGAAAAAATAATCTTCATATTAATGCAATCTTTCAAATAATTATTTCTGTAGTATCAGTATTTAAATTTATTCTAATTTGTTGTTATTATAGTATAATCATTTTTTAACTGTTTACAAAATTACATCAATCACCGGGTGCTCCGGTTTCCCCTACAGTTCAAAGACATGCGGTACAGGTGAATTGGGTACACTAAATTGGCCGTAGTGTATGTGTGTGAATCAGCTGTATGGATGTTTCCCTGTGATGGGTTGCAGCAGGAAGGGCATCCGCTGCGTAAAACATATGCTGGATAAGTTGGCCTTTCATTCTGCTGTGGCGACCCCTGATTAATATAGCGACTAAGCCGAAAAGAAAATGAATGAATGAATTTTACCCAGTTAACGTTCTTGTGTCTGTTTTACTTAAACAAACAAATATGAATGTCCTTTTTTGTTGTTGTTTTTCATGATTATGTGGAGCAGCTGAGAGAGGTCAAGCTGAGTTTAGATCAAAACAGTCTGAAGGACAGATTATGATAATTCAGCTTGGCGCTGGCCACTTCTTTCGGTACATGTACATTATGCACCACAAAGAGAATCAAACGTGCTGCAAAAGGGGAAAAGTGAACATGAGATCATCACACATATAAGGCAATACACCTATGAGCGCTTTATACTAACTTTGTCAGTAACTTTTCAAGGACACAAAAGAGAGGTCACCTCCGGCTAAACTCAATGCATTAATGTATCTGGGTCACTGCACATGTGCTCAAGCTCATTGTTAATTTTAGGCAAGTTTAAGTAACAATGGATACTGTACAATATAAACCCGTGAAACACTAAAAGCATTGGCAATTCAATAAACAAGCTGGTGCGATGGAGATCATTTGTCTGCGAAAGGCCGGATTCAGATTTCATTCCAGCGATGCGACGTGTCTTGAAACGGCAAGTATAAATCAAGCCAGAGTCCATTGATTTTTAGTGCGATTGTGGAGAGGTCACACATATGGACATGGTTTACACTCATCCGTCATCTGTGAAAAGCGCAGAATCTGCTTCGCCTATGTATGTACTGTATCAGACGTCCGTAGATTTTAATCCATCAATTGAGGCTGAAACCCAGTGCTGACAGATTGCCTGCCTCCCAGGGTCATGCCACCCAGCTCTTAAAGAGATACTTTACCCAGAAATGTAAATTTGCTGTCATTTATTCGCCCTCTGTTAAAACAGTGAATGTGGGAAGTAGAGGAATTGGAAATGTAATTGTTGTTAATTCTGCATGGGAGTATAAACTTGAAAGGAATATTTGATGTTGGCTATTGTACTTTAAATGTGTACAAAGACATATTTATCAATAATATATTTTGTTGAAATGTCAAGACACGGCAAGATAGACTCTGACTATGCAAGTTCAAAGTGAAGGTGTTAATTATTCGGTTTACTTTTGCAGTATAGTGCAAATATAGTAACAATTCTCACACTAAGTAAAATCATTTGAAAAACAGCAAGTAAATAAAAAAGGGGATTGGTTCAGTCACCATTTAGGCACCGGTACAATTAAAAAAAAACTATTTTTTATTTATTTATACCCTGATATTACAGGGTGTTCTACTTGTGATGTAGAGCACTCGAGTTTACTAAAGCACAGTTCCATAAAAGAAATAAAAGCAATGCAAAATCAAGGAAAATTTCATGGTCGCAGTGCACTTTTCTCTCATGTTTGATTTTGAAAACAATCTTGGTTGGGTTTGAGAAAGGTTCAGATTAGGGCTGTGCGATTAATCGAAATCGAATCGAAGCGTTTTGAAACGTTGCGATTAGCTAATTGCAAGAGGCTGCGATATGAAATACAGTGCTCAGCACTGTAGTACACCCCTCACAAATCTGTTAAAGGAAGCTATACAATATTATATTTGTGCATATACATTAGATTAGTCAGTACTGAAGCCAAATCTGGAGCTTATCTAACAAAATAACTTATGATAAGGGTCCAAAAACTAATGGGGTCACAACACGTTCTTTGTTTTATCAAGGGGGAGAAGAATGTGTATTTGAATTAAGCTTCGGGCAATACTTAATTTAGAAGGAGAGGATGAGCCGCCACAGTGCTTCATGACTGCTGATTGGTAACTCCACTTAGAAAAATGGCTGAGTTCTTACAACTAGTACACCCAAACTAATGTTATAGAAAAATATTGAATAAGAATTAAAAAAAGGAAAAATCAAGAAAAGCAAAAAAAAATGCAAGTTGTAATTTTTTTTGCAGTATTTTGCTTGAATTTAATTGTATTATCTTTCAATTTCTAAATATGTTTGGTGGTAAAATATTATTTTATTAAATATATCTGTTTAATAAATCAGTTTTGTTTAAATGCACAAAAATACATTGCCTATAATCACTGAGAAATGGATAAAAAAATTGTCATTTTCAAAATGGGGTGAACTCAATTATGCTGAGCACAGTATATATTGCATGTATTATATAATTTCCCCCACCCAGAGCAAATGTGTGACAGTCTTACTAGCCAATTGAGTGATCAAACTTTCCTTCTGCCCAATCAGAATTGCACAACCAAACTATGCGAAAAGCCCACAATAATAAGTGGAATGATGGCGTCTGCCACTTCAGAAGCATTAATAGACGAATTCATATCAGCATTTCGGTAATATGGGAATATTTTGGTTTCAAAGCCACAAACACTGACACAAAAACAGGTCATTTGTAAAAGCTGTCGCAGTATTGTTGCCACAACATTAGGAAATACGACAACCAGCGCCTAAAATTCACCTCAGGCAGCTATATGAGGAGTGTCTTGCTAAAAAGTTAACTAAAAGTATTGCCAGTGACACTCAATCTAGTAGCTAGCAACAGCAAAGTACAATTTCAGAGATGTTTGTAGCTGATACGCCATATGAAAAAACATCATGAAGGCACCAGGAGATTACTAACACAATAAATCACTACTGTTTGTTCTAGAGAAAAATTTGTGTTTAATTTCTGAATGTTTATAAACAAATTTGAATAAAAGTTGGAAATTCCTTTTCAGTTCAGTTGCTTTTTTAACTAACACTCACTGCATTTTAGCAGTAAGAAGTTACAATGCAGAATATTGAGCTGAAGCTTGACTACAAGATAACATCGCAAATCAAATCAAAATCGCAATATCTGTTAAAACAATGCGCAATTAGATATGTTCACCAAATCACACAGCCCTAGTTTGTTAGGTAATCTGTATGACAAGCCCTGTCGTCTCATGGATGTGTACCTAAAGTAATGTGAATTGAAGGATGTGAATCTAAAGTAATGTATTTCAGAATTGCAAAAATGTAGACGGTGCCCTTTAGTGGATTTGTCTTCTGAAACGTGCAGTAAAATGTAACTGGAGCAAAGTATTTTGCAATTTGTAATAATGTAAACTAACGTAAACATGTCTTTCCAATGAGCTTGGGCTGAAATTTCTGTTGCTCCAGTATGCGGTCACATATACCCTGTGTATAGACAGTGGCTGTATTGAGTGCACATTTTACAGGAAGTGATTTTTGTCAGTGAAGCTCTTGGTCTGTTGCACACCTTGTCATGGTTTTGTCAATCTTTCCTTCATGCTATCAGTGAAATCTGACAAACACTGTACTGTTTTGACTTGTACAGAGAAAGTCAGACATGTTCAGTTTAGAGTGGTGGTGGCTATTTTACAATTGAACAACATTTTGGTTTTAAAATAATACAAATAAAATAGTTTAAAGTATTTATGTAAAACAGCAAATGTGGCCAAAGAACAAGAGCAAAGACAACTTAAGTTTCTTTGTATGTAGAAATCTTCATGTTATTTTCCCCCCTGGCTTTATTAATTATACATTTATTTATTTGTTTGATTTGGGGTTTAATTTAAATTGTTTATTTTGATATTTGACATAAAATAGCATTCAGTTTTGCTCAATGTGTAGGAGTTTCTCTCATTAATAACAGAACAGATTTTATTTTAGAAGTCGTTTCAAATCTCATTGTTAAAATAAATTGTGCAAAAAAAGTGTAGTGAACTGCATTGCTCAGGACTTTTTACATGAATTACTGTGAATTTGTGGTAATAATGCTGTAAATTATGCTCAGTTTCTTGCACAAACTGATCATTTTGCTTCTTAAGACCTCACTCTAGAGCATAGGTCTCAAACTCGATTCCTGGAGGGCCGCAGCTCTGCACAGTTTTGCTCCTACCCTAATCAAACACCGCTGATCCAACTAATCAAGGTGTTCAAGACCATAAAGACTATTAAGCAGGTGTGAGTTGGAGGTGGTTGGAGATAAACTATGCAGAGCTGCGACCCTCCATGAATTGAGTTTAAGACCATTGCTCTAGAGGCTGGATCCACAGGTACTAACTGTTTTTCGTTTGTTTTTGTTTAGTTTTTTTATGGATGTCCAGATTCGATCACATTTTTATATTAGATTTTTTTATATTTACTGTTGCATTAAGTCCAAAAGTGAAGAATTTGTGTTATTTATTCCTTGATTGTTCAAGCTACCTCACAAAAGTGCTCTGTTTGTTAACAGAGTTGATGAATGTTAAAACAAGGTGAATTAAATAAAAGATAAGGATCATCCTGGATCTGTTTCTTCTCTCTTCTTTATTCTTTTTATGTATTATAGAAGTTTCGGATCAGGTTTTGGTATCGGTAGATACTCAAAGCCAAATTACTCAGACTCGAGGACAAAAAAAAAAACCTGATCGGGACATCCCTAATTTATTTTATTTTTTCTCATTGTCAATAGCCATTGACTTACATTATGTCAATCACAAATGATCATGGTTTCACAAAACAACAACAACAACAACAACAACACTTAATTAATATTCAAAATTAATTAATATTAATATTAATATTAAAAAACATCTAGAGTCACCTGAGTGTGAACAAACTAACAGCAAATTTTCCTTTTCTGGGTGAATGTTACCTTAAAAGGAAGCTTTTTTTATTTTTATGAGCATGGTTGTTGCTTAGTTAAAAGATGGGTCTGGTCTATTGGGAAATTCCTCCAGTTAGACCTCTGCATCAGCCTGTGCTCTGTAATACAGGACACCCATTAGCAGGGTCATATGGTGCCCTGGATAGTTCAGTGCCTAAGCACTAAGCAGTCCTAAATAGGTCCGTTTTAGGGCAGCAGGATTACACAAAGAACAAGGATGATGCTCATGTGATGATGCGAGACAGACTCGGGGCCCCAAATCTAACATTTAGTCCAAACATAAGTGCTGTGTGTTATTAAAAAGACAAAAACTGATCAAAACAGGACATCTGCACCGGTTCAGTCATATTAAACCCTGCTCCAAAATGACCTCATACCAGCAGCCCTCACAAATCACATGCCGATACATCTGAGGGTGTGATGAGAATGTCGAGTGACCAAGCACAACAAACCAGTGATCAAGTAAGTGCTTTTACCGCTCCGGCTCATCAACCGATGATAAATCAGGCCCTGCTGTGCATTACAACCCTTCTGATTAAAGTGCTCATCTGGACAGGCCCCAAAGCTTGCGCTCCTTGAGCTCTGGCTCACAGAGGCGCGTCAGGGAATTTGCGGCGCTGCACTTCACTGGCGGTGTGGGATACCATTTGAAATCTCATTAGACAGATCTTGCATAGATTGATTAGAGCTAATTAAGGCAGCCATGACTGCCAGAGGCCTCTAAACCCAAGCAACTGTGAAACCAGAGACTGTGAAACAGAAACACGCACACTGCATATACTGCAAATTCACCACTAGGACAACTAACTATTTTTAGGTGCACATTTGCCTCCAAAAACAAAGGGCTTCAAAGACATGTGTCTCATGAGACAGTGATCTGGCCCTGTGATGAAGGCTTTAATCTATCTATCTATCTATCTGTCTATCTGTCTGTCTGTCTGTCTGTCTGCCTGTCTGTCTGTCTGTCTGTCTATCTATCTATATGTCTGTCTGTCTGTCTGTACTATTATTTTGCTATCTATCTATCTATCTATCTATCTATCTATCTATCTATCTATCTA
>CAIGQZ010033112.1:14289821-14340993 GCA_903798205.1 Danio tinwini
CTATCTATCTATCTATCTATCTATCTATCTATCTATCTATCTATCTACTCAATGATCTCCTACTCCAGTTTTGTTGCTTGAAGCAAATCCTTTGAGCAGTGTTTATTAAAAAAATAAAGGTCCACGCTTAAGGAAACATTCAAATTGAAACTTTACATATGGCTTCAACAATAACTCATTTGTAAAGCAAACCGAATGAAATGTTCATCTTACAGTAACATAATGTAGGCTAAAAGACAACTTTATTACGTGCATGAAGTCTGACCTCCTTGGAAAAACTCCCAGCAAACACTATTTTCAAATATATTGTCTACAAAAACTATCAGAACAAAAGAAAAAGCGGAACTCACCGGCTTCCCTCACAGTATCTGCACGGCATCGATCTCATCATCATTGCTCTCCAAATATCTTGTCCATGTTAAGTCGCAGTTTCTCACTTCTGCACAATGTCCTCTAACATCACCCTCGTGCTCAGAAAGACGATGAGCCTGTCTTGAGAGACAAGACCTGAATGCTTTTTAATCGCTTTGCTCCTTCATTAATTCGTTCTGTCTACGACACATCTCTCCAGGGGCTTGCAGGATAATTGTAACCTTAATTTAGGTTGGCTGTTCTCCGCACTGACGCTTCTCTGCACTCGCTCCTCCAACTTCCAACTCCCACCTGCCCGTTTCAGTGCGAGTAAACATCTGAATCCCAGCGCTTTTTGGAGAACAGATCGGTGCTTACTGCTCTGTTCAGCAGGGCTGGTGAAGGATAACACCTCGCGAGGGCACTCTGAGAGAATAGCAGATATTTGCGCAGCTTGGCCAAATCTCCGGATTTAGGTAAAACAGCAGATGGTTGGCCGAGTGAGAGACTCTCGTGGCTTGTAGATGCTGGGAAAACATCTCATAGGACACATGTTTACTTCAGTCGATTTATGCGATACGAAGACACAGAGTTCAACTAAATGTGACTTTTTTTGTGGTAAACTATAATATTTTGTCGAAAAGACAAGAGTAGTCTGTGTAAAAATTCTATGAGTTTTTTCTGTTTGTTAAATCTGACGCTAGCCACGGAACAGGAGAATGGCCCAGATTTTGTCACACAAAAAACACAAACAAATCTAACTAAAAGTACTGTATAGCACACGGGTAGGCTAAATTAATACAAAGACAGGTAATACCTACTTTTAAGCTATATAAATGGAATTTACTACATATATTCTGGTAAGATTAGCCTAATAATTGCTTTAGAAGTTTTTAAATGTTAACTGAATGTTTAATGTTAGCTATATTAACCAACGTAGTTGACTGATAAAATGGAAATACAGATGGATCATGGAACTTTATTTTGTGTGTGTTTAAGATATGTTTGTGAAGTATAGTATATAGTAACCTAACATAGTAAATATAATATACATTATACAACTTTTAATTTTAATAATGTATCAATAATGTTTAAATGAACATTTTCTTATGTACACATAATGCACAGTTACATTTAATATAATAGTATACATTTACAGTTTTTCTCCATTGGTTTGGCTCACTTCTTGAAACTGGAATTACATTCTCAAAACAACATGGACAAACCTCCAAACCACTTGGCAATTGTTCACAACAGAATTAATTTTTCTCATTCATTTCATCAAATTGCAAATGTCTAAATACATCTAGCCTACATTTAGCACAATTTCCAAGTGAATAAATCTTGTTGATCTAAACTCATTGTTAATTCTCAGTTCTATGGTTGTTCGCTGCAAAATGTGTCAGCGTCATTTGTCATAGGTCGTCATTGTATAGGTCATCACATGCACAATAGTCTGTTCAATTGTCAAAATTAGTCAAGAACATTATACCATCAATATCATATATGAGTCTGTGGAACATTTGATGCATTTATTACAGCAACTGACAGTCAGGTGAAGCTAGAACTTGACTAACAAAGGAGGAATTTCACTCATCTCAGATGACCAATCAAGCACTGCAGGCTGCATATAATTTTCATTGTTTTTTGTTTGTGTGTTTATATTACAGTATATTATGCTGTACATTTTTATTCTGATGTATGTTAATTACTTTATGTGTGATTGATAATAGTTACAATTTCATTGGCAGTATGAGTCAATGAAATCAAATCAATAAAATCAAATCAAATCAATAAAAGTGATTTGATTTGATTTGAGTGCAATGTACAGTATGATGTCAAACCTTGGAGGCTACTCTTAACCTAAAATCACAACACTATCTCACGGCAATTCCTAACTTGCTGATTTAGTGACTAATTCGAATGAATTTGTATGATCTCATTCATACAATTTAGTATGATTTGCTTATCCCCCAATGATGGTTAGGTTTAGGGGTGGGGTTGGGTGCCACGCCTCCTTTTTAAAATCGTACATTTTCATATGACTGAACACGAACGAATTAGCCACTGAACTGACAAAACATAAAATAGTAACTTTCTATGTGAAATCAGACTGAAAATCCTTATTTCTCATAATTTTTTTATCTTATCAATCTATTTTATTTAGTTTTTACACAATTGCATTCTGTCAAAGACAAAAAAACTACAGTAACCATTTTCAAAAACTGGGCTAAGACTGAAAGGTGGACATGAGGGATATTTTAATGGTCCTCTGTCATAGTGACAAAACATCTAAAATTTTGACTTGCAGTGCTTGCAATGTAGTATGTGTGAATGAGTGTGTATGGATGTTTCCTAGTACTGGGTTGCAGCTGGAAGGGCATCCGCTGCGTAAAACATATGCTGGATAAGTTGGTGGTTTATTCCGCTGTGGCGACCCCTCTAATGAATAAAGGGATTAAGTCGAAGGAAAATGAATTAATGAATCATCTTTTAAACTGAATGTTATCTTAACCATTGGTTAGGGTTTTTCTCCTAAAGTCTTTTTTTACCTTTTTGTTCACACATTTCTAAACAGCAAAAAAAAAATCAGTGTACATTTAACTCAATTTGAGTTTATCTTAATACTCCTTGTGTGTACATATTACTCCTTCCGTTTTGGAGTTAAAATAACACTTTCTAAAGTGTAAAATTTGTACATTACTCTGAATTCATTTCAACACAGTAAGAGTTTATTCTTACATCGAACTTGAGTGTGTTACCCTTCAAAGTGTTAATATATTATCAATTGGTGTGTGTGACAGATAACAGTGATCAAATATGTTGAAAATAGTTTTAATTTAATAAATGTTCATTAATCTTTTCAGAAATAATGTCAATACATTCAACTCTTTGCATTTTAAAATGCAACAAGACATGTTTTAAGTTCAAGTAAAACATACTGGTTTGATCACTGTTTGTCTGAAAGAACCGGTTCGAGTAAAAAAAATGGACTTCCCATCACTGCATATTGGGCAAAAAGTTTAACACAAAAAAAACAACAACTCTTAAATATATGCTCTTTAACACTCGTGGATTAAAATGCACTCTGGTTTTAACACTGAACAACACCAAAAAAAATCACACTGTATATTTAACACTGGAATTTTTGCTGTGGCTTATGATACAGTATAGGAAGGTAGTATATAAATCACACTACATGTTTTCATAAGGTTTTAAGTCAAATGTGCAAGTCTGCAACCAAGATCCTCTAATATGCTGACCAGGGTCAGATCTCCCCGGCATATCCACTGGACTAAAATAGCAACTTTAGTCATTTACTTTAATTTCATAATACATAAAGTTGTGAGATAACCATCTGTGGAAAGACCACTGTATTTTATAACTTGTGATAAAAAAAATCTCTGTTATTTAATCAGGCTGTGATGAAAATCCATAAAACTACACATTTTCAGACTACAATTATTCCTAAATAACTTTAGAATCAGAATCAGAATCAGTTTTATTGCCTTTTTAATAAATATTACGCAACATTAAGCATAATCACTAATATGTCATCTTTGATTTTCTTCTCATTTTTGTGTGAAGTGGACAGAGACTAAACTCAATGAACCATATCAATGGTAATTTTGGCATATATGAATAACAGAGGTGTGATATTTAGTCTCAAAGAACAATGAATCAGGCCGGTCACTGACATCGGTTGCTCACAAGCATCATAAGGATGTTCCTACAGTCCATGGATACAGCAGAATGAATAGAAACAGAGAGATCTGCACATACATTGGTGGTTTGGGAGAACCGTGACACCCTCCACATTGCCTGTAGGTTTTTAATTAAATTTGGCCACTAGAGGGAAAACATTTCAAATGAAGGAAGGGACTGAGTGCTGAAACGTCTCTAATATAGGAAACATTCACCTTTATCCTCATTTAGCAGCTCCAAGTTATTTGAACTTTACCAAAGTAATACATCACAACAAGACTGGCCTATTTTACCAAACCCTTTGTCTTTTTTGTGCTATTGTAGTCTGATTAAAATAGGATTACAGCAGCAAATTCAACATAAAATAAAATTTAAAATAGTAGTTATGTAAACGTAAACATTATAAAAAATATTAACCTAATAAAAAATATAATAGTTTAATATTTATATGATTATTGTTTTAATATAATATAATTAATATAATATAACACAGCATTTTATAACTAAAAATACAATAAAATCATTTATAAATAATTAACTGACAAACTATGTAAATTACAAAATCTGACATAAATAGCTCAGATGTAGTCATGTATAGCACAAAAAACTAATGTTACCAGCAGCTTTTTCTGTGTGTTTGTTTGTTAATTATTTTTTTTACTTAAATGCCTAAAACATAAGGTTTAAAATGTGTTGTCATGTTGCACAAAAAGCTAGTGTTACAAGCTGCATTTTATTTACTTATTTGTTTATTTATTTATTTATTACAACTAAAATGTTACCAGCAGGATTTTATTAAAACATTTTTAATCAAATCTAAAGTAAATCACATCTAAATCTCCAGTAAATGTCTGTAACATTGGGACAGCTGTTTTAAGAGTTCATAAAGAGCAACATAAAAGCCTCGAGGCTGAAGAGGGTTTAAAATGCCGTTGTGCTGCTCGCATGTTTGTTTCAGAAAATATTTGTCCTTGAATGTTCTCATATATGCCTTACACTAGCAATTCCTGAAATAGCTTTGAATGAACCATATGAAGCTATATTTAGTTACATAGATATTTATTCTGAAACATTTAAACAGTGTCCATAAATTTTTCTCCGATATTAAATTATAACCACAGGCATTGACTTTGTCTTACTAGCAGCCTGTTTTGTCAGAAAGTAGGGTTGCTTTTAATTTTAAAGGACGTGTACTTACAGTATCTTAGAAAATATTGGCTTACAGCTATATGAGCTAAATACATGGGTTGCATTTAGGCTAAGGTGTAGTTTTAGGCAGTGGTTCCCAAAGTGGGGATTGTGGGACAATGACAGGGGGTCGCTTGGTGATTTCCAAAATCAAATAAATTGTATTAAACTATTAGAATTACCATATTTCAATCATAACTTGAAAATAAAAAATAGTAGCTTTACTAATAGTAAATTAATGATAAAAAACAACAACATACAAATGAAAAGTCATCAGCCTTTAAATAATTTTTTCAAAGGATCGGTGTTTTTACATTAGATTAACAACAAAGCAATAGCGTCAGCCGCAGCAGATAGATTTTATAGCACAAGGTTAAACTTTCTGACACCTTTATGGCAATCAAATACATTAAAAAGTAAATACAGGCCACAACTGAACATTGAGGACGATCTCTGATTGGCGGTCTCCAAATTAAACCAAGAATATACTTGTGCTGAAAACATTGTGCTAATATTAAATTAAACAAATTATTAAATTACTATAAAAATGATATGGTTGTTAAACTGTTGCACTTTTTTGTGTTGTTAATATGCTTGTGTTTATATAGGTCTATTATTATTATTAGGTATTACCACCTCTGAGGAATTTGGGGGTCGCGGCATTGTTATTTTAGGGGTTGCGGGCTGAAAGGTTTGGGAACCCCTGGTTTCAGGAACAGCACTACCCTCTTTATGTAATGACTATAATAACGATATAATATATACATGCAAAACAGCACTATAAAAACACACTTTATTGAATGGTTTGTTAATTATTCCAACTTAGTATTTTCTCTTTTCCAACATGTCTTCTGCAGAGCCATTTTGATAGTGAGCCAGGAGTTTTTTAATTCTCTGATATAAGCAAAAATCTTTCTGCTGCTGTTTGTTGTACATTTAAAAATGGATTGTAAATGGATGTTTATCTTATGTCCCCAGCCCAACCTTCTGAAAACTTCATCATTCCCTGTTGAATATTTTTTTCACTCTTTCTCTCTCTCTCTCTCTCTCTCTGTTTTGCAGTGAATCCAGTGACACAAGCCTCTCTGACCTGCCTTTACAAATGCTGGTCTGACCTTGGATTAGCGTAAGACTCGCTGATTTGTATTGGTCAAATCTTGCCATCACAAGCCCTCAGATGTCTGCGCACGTGGCAGATGGTTCAGTTCTGAAATTGTGAATGTGCTTTAAAGGCACATGTGTTTATCACGAATGTATAGTTTGCCAATCTCTCACTAATCCTCAGCCTGAGGACATCTGTGCGTCAATGGTGGTGGCACTGGAAAAACACAAACAGGCTTCTGTGAGGGCTTTTATGAATGAACTGTCACTCATTCAGCACTTTATATGCAGTTGACATTAAAATCTTAATAGCCCTTCTGTGAAATCTGTATTGTTTTTCCAAATATTTCCCAAATTATTTTTAAAAGACCAAGGGAATTTCCACAGTATTTCCTATAATATTTGTTGACTTCTGTGGAAATTTTTATTTACTTTGGTTTGGCTGGAATAAAAACATTTTTGGAACAATTTTAAGGTCAATATTATTAGCCCCCTCAAGATTTTTTTTCTTTTGCCAATAAAACAAATAACTTTTGTCCAAAAACTTGCCAAATTATCATAACGTGCTGCATTAACATAATAACCTAGTCTTTAAATTGCACTTTAAGCTGAAAATTAATATCTTGAAAAATAACTAGCAAACAAAATATTATGTACTGTCATTATGGCAAGAAACTTTTACATTTATCTTTATATATTTATATTATTATTTATATATTTTTTAGGATTTAAACATTTTATTGAGTTTTCATATTTGTAAATAATGTAGATGGATAGTAAATGCAGAGCATTAACATAAAAGCAGAGCAATACAAAATAAATAAATACAATAAATTAAAAACGTCATATAAATTTAGTAAATAAAAAAAACTAAAACACATACAAGAAAAAAGAGAAGAGGGTAGGGGGTTGCCAATATCATAGCCTTAATATTTTGTCTCATTACATGTTTGCTAGCATTGTGGGTCACAAAAATTCAGAATTTTTCCCCATTTATCAAAATAAATTTCAATCCATCCATGTAAACTGTAAGCTTTTCAAAAGCTGTAACTTATCCACTCTGCGACTCACTCAAAGATCGGAGGTCTACTGAAAGATTTCCAGTTTTTAACAATCCCCCATCTGCCTAGCATGATACAGCTCTGTATTCACTGTGATTCAGCTTCATTCATGTGGCTTAAGGGACAGGGTCATCAAATATTTACAGTATAAGCTTGGGCAAAAGTCATACTTGTTCTGCAATATATTTACAAGATATTTATGCACTTCTCTCCAAAAATATTGGACTTCTGGCCATTGCCATAATGCATGATAGGTCACCTGCTTCTTCTTGGCATCGCCAGCATTCTGAATTGTTTTTGAAACCTGCCTCTTAGAAGTCCAGTAAAATCTGTGTAAAATTTTAAACTGTATAAGACGTGTTCTAACATCTCTAGACGTTAATTTTAAACTCCCAGCAATTTTTCCCCAGTTCTCAACTTCAGATGTGCATCTCAAATCTTTTTCCCAGATTATCTTAACTGCAGAACTGATATTTTGACTTGTTTGACTTTAGTATATAATGCATAATATTTAGAAGCTTCATGGCCAGTACCTATAATATTGTGGGCAATGTTATCAATATGTTGACCCTTAGAAGAATTTAAAGGGGAGCCAAAGACATTTATGAGTAACTGTAGATACCTCCATAACTGATTATTAGGCAGATTTTAAGTCTTTCAAAAGATATTATTTTGTTGTCTTCATAAAGATCTTCCAGAATGTTAATATTATTATCTATCTATTTCTTCCATAATACTGGTGTTCCACCTATTAACAATTTTAAAGTGGCCGAGATGGAAAATGAAGGACTTAGAAAATATAGGAAATATTTTTAAACAATTTTAATATAATAATTTTGCTAATAATTTTGACTTCAACTGTATATATAAGTAAACAAACACACAAGCACACACACACAACAGGGTAGGGTTGCACTATTCTCCTTGCCTAATCTTGAATATAAGTCTACACTAGAGGCTTAGTACGTACTTGTACATTAAGCTAAATGTAATTGTGCAATGCAAAAAAACTGTTATTAGTGCATAAGACTAACTTAGTATCCCCTTACCTCATGAACTGGGCTAGGTTTTAACTTGCTATATGTGTAGTTATTATCATATATAGCATGCACAAAAAGGGAAGTTTGGTCCAGGCTCTCTAGTTCTCACTCTGTGAAAAACCTTTGAATCAAAAGTCTCGTGACAGTCATGGGACCAGACATATGACTGCGGCAGGGCATTCTGGGTAAGTCTGTGGTCAGACTGGAATGTAAATTTAAACAGATGTGGATTCGCTGTTAACCGCTGAGTAAAAGGAGAGGAGCTTTTCCTGCTGTATAACATGCATGAACATCTATAAACACTAGGGCTGTTTAACTATATATCAATACAAAAGTAATACATTCAATTGAATAAGACAATTTTGACAGGTCCGGCTGGTTATTATCTGACAGAAGCATAACTTCAAACTCAGTATTAATAAATAGCATCTTCTCAGGATCATTTCACTGGTGTCCTGTTAACTTGTCATGAACACTTCCGCTTGTTAGTCAACAATGCATGTTCCCTGTGCAGTGTGTCAGTGTTTGAGGTCTACAAAGCTGACCCATGATGTTCACTGTATAGGCATGCAGTCAGCATTAAAATATAAATATATGTTGTGTAATATTTAAATATTATTTATTTTATTAGGCCTCTGCTTGTTTGATTTGTATAAGCATTGCCAAGTTTTGTGTGGTGATTTAAACATTTGTTTGCAATTTTAACACTCTGTTGAATATAAATCAGTTAATTTATCAGCAATTTAGATGTTTATACCAACAGTATCTGCACTTATGAAATGTTTGATTGTTACACACAAACAGTCTTTAAAGTAAAAGTAATTTATTAGCATTAATTCTATCATTAGCTTTTTACCTTGATTTTTTTCCATTGCACAAATTGAACTTTATGGTAAAAAAAGTATTGTAGATAGTTGAAATGTTCTTTGCTCTTTAGAAAAAAAGATACATTATTTTAACTGTTCTCTAAAAGTGAGTAGTTCTTTTATTATCATATCTTCATTTGATAATATGACAACAACATCTTCATTGTTGGGGTTTATACTGTGTTGTGTTCTAGAAACCCACTTAAAACTTTCATGAGAACCAGAAATTACTCTTATAAGATCAATAATTTCAGGTATTATTATTCTTGATTTGGTAAGTGAATGAAATTCCCAATCATCATGTGCACACACAAATAGAGCCTAAAAAAAGTCAAAAAAAATCAAAAAGTTTTGTAAAGCATGAATGAGCAGGTGTGTATCAGTAAATAAATGCTTCAATCATTTAATGCATCCATGTCAAAGTCAATCCTTCCCTTCAGCTTTTGCAGGTTAATATGTAATATTATCAAATTAATCCCAGTAAACACTGTTGTACCAAGCGCTTGCAGTAAACGTGATGCAGAGGAATGATCTAAACAGAGTTAATACTGTATCTGAAATGATCTTAAAGGGGCAATTGTTTTGCAATTTAATTATTTCAGTGTTGTCTTTTATGTCAGATGCTTAAATCTAACCAATTACTTTAGTCAAACAGAATACCACAAACTATAGCAACTAGTAATTTATGTTTAAATGATACAGTACATTGATAAAAATGAAACTTATTAACATACAGGGTAGGGCTGTTAAAAGGCTGCTTGTCTAATGTCTACTATTCCTCCTGTAATAATGTAAATATTATTAATGCAATACATTTAAAATAGGATGCCTGTGTAGAAAACAATGACACAAGTTATATGAATCACCCAATATAATGACTAAACTTTAATGTTAATGATAAACGAGTATGCGAGAATGCAGAATTCTGTGTTAATTGGTGACTTTGAAAAAATCTTACCGATTATAAACTCAGCAGGAATGTGTGTAATATAAGAATTCTGATGCAAAGTATGCACAGATCTACAGGAAATGTAATGTCAACTGATGCATTTTGACATTTTACTTTGATCGCAGCAGTATAGTATAATTCAGTAATTTAATTGAGTAGAAGGGGCTTTTTGTTTTAAATCTTAAATTTGTGAAGCTTGTTTTGCCACAAGCCATAGTTTCTGAACACAAAAGAAAATATTTTAAAGAAATAACCTTGTAGAAATAGCTTGGAACCACTGATTTCATAGTAGGAACAACAAATGGAAGTCAATGATTACAGGTTTGCAGATTTCTTCAAAATATCTTATTTTGTGTTCAACAGAAGGAAGAAAGTCAAAGAGGTTAGGAAGGGTGAGTAAATGATGACAGAATTGTCAGTTTTGGGTGAATATCTCTTTTGAAGGGTAAACCCTTCATCTTCAATTTGTGGGGCATTATTATACATTTTGAGGCATTTTTCTCCCCACAAATTCCTCATATAAACTTAATTTCCAACCCTAATCTTTATTATTTTTACTTTTAACACATTAACAGTTTAATGATGCATTTTTTGGACCTTTCCTTAAATTTGTGGGGCATTTTTGTAGGACATTTTAGCCTCAAGCCCTCATTAATTTACAACCCTGATCTAAAGTAGTGAATTGACTCTTTATTCACATTGCACTTTAATTGCAATGGCTAAAATAGTTTATATTAATTCTGCAGGGACCATTTTTCCTTTTTTCTTGAATTTGTGGGGCAGTTTCTTGAAAAAATCTGGGTCATGTTTTTGATTCCCCTATTCAAAAAATTTGAATGTATTCTTAAATATAGTCTGCTCAGACTTGTCACAACATCAGCAGGTCGTCCAGCTTTTTAGCTTGTGATATTTATGGGTTTGCTTGTATCTTTGTGAGTAATCTGCACAATACATGAACGACTAACACTAAAGGGGACTTTCCTCAACATATATTTATATCTTAATGCTGACTGCATGCCTATACAGTAAACATCATGGGACAGCTTTGTAGACCTCAAACACTGACACACTGCACAGGGAACATGCATTGTTGACTAACAAGGGGAAGTGTTTGTGACAAGTTAACAGGGCCCCTGGAGAATGACCCAGAGAAAGATGCTATTTATTAATACTGAGTTTGAAGTCATAAGTTTGCATCCGTCAGATAATAACCAGCCTGACCAGTCAAAACTGTCAGCTGAGATGAGCTGAAATGAGAATGTGTATCAATAAATCACATGCATCTTTTATTCAAATTTCCAACAAACTTGCAAATAGCTAAAAATATGGATGGGTCTATTAGTTTTAGTTTGACTAAAGCCATCCAGGGAAATATTAACTTGACTTCTAGTTGATCATTTGGAAAAGTGGCAGAAGGTAGATTTTTCTGATGAATCATCTGTTGAACTGCATCCCAATCATCACAAATACTGTAGAAGACCTATTGGAGCCTGCATGGGCCCAAGATTGTCACAGGTATCAGTCAAGTTTGGTGAAGGAAAAATCATGGTTTGGAGTTGCATTCAGTATGGGGGTGTGCGAGACATCTGCAGAGTGGATGGCAACATCAACAGCCTGAGGTTTTAAGATCACATTACATTACAAACTACAGGAAAGGGCAAATTCTTCAGCAGGATAGCGCTCCGTCTCATACTTCAGCCTCCACATCAAAGTTCCTGAAAGTAAAGATGGTAAAGGTGTTCCAGCATTGGCCAGCCCAGTCACCAGACATGAACATTATTGAGCATGTCTGGGGTAAGATGAAGGAGGCATTGAAGATGAATCCAAAGAATCTTGATGAGCTCTGGGAGTCCTGCAAGAACGCTTTCTTTGCCATTCCAGATGACTTTATTAATAAGTTATTTGAGTCATTGCAAAGATGTATGGATGCAGTCGTTCTTGAAGTCATACACAATGTTATTTCTTTTTCCACTGCACCATGACTTTATATTCTATACTGTACATTATTTCTGTTGAGTGACAAGACTTGTCTAAGCAAAGTCAGACCTTACTGTCCTAATTAAATAATTAAAAATCAAGGCATGATCATATTTTATTTTGGTAAAATAAGCATAATCTTTGTCAGGTAGTGTACAGTATATAATTAATTTGTTTATGGCAGGTGATAAATGTTTTTAATATTAGTTGGAATGGGAAATAAGACAAGGAGTCTCTACAATATTATTATTACTTTTTACCAGTTAGTTCTAGTAAATTTCATATACATAATATTTTCTACAACATGTTTATAAGACTTGGAGGAGTTTTCGTATTGGGGTCAATGGAAATGTTTGGGAGGAAAACAATTAATAAATAATTGTTAAAGAAATAATGCTAAAAGAATGCAATGGAATAAAAATACAATTAAATAAACATAAATAGCTTTAAATCATTAATAACTATAAAATGCATTTTTGCCACAAGCCCTAGTCATTTCTGACTGTAAACTAAATGTAATGCCACAAAATGACACTATTTATTTTTACATTTCTCTTATGCATTGTGAGAGATATATTGCTAATGGTATAATTGTACAGGGGCATTTTCTCCTTACATATACACTACTCCCAACTTCCCACTTTTCCTAAAACTGTAACCTGACACCTGACATCATCGTTCGGGCTGGTGTTTAATCTACTCCAGATATTCTTCCCTTCCCCGCAACTTCCTCAAAACTCCCTCATAAAAAGAGGCCATCGACTGCACAGTTTCAATCCAACAGCCATCTGTTGTTCTGAACTTTTGGAAATCGCTCAGGTAATCAAAGACTCTCGACTCAAGTGTGCATTGTGTATATTTTAAGTACTTAAAAATAGTGTACTCGTAAATATTAACAAATCGAAACAATAGAAGTTCTCGGTGCAGCTTTCGTTTTCTGTTTACAGAGCTTTTAAAATATATATTATAGAGCTTTAGTAGCTTTACTGTAATAAAACGGTGCATTTGTTCTTGCTCATTTCAGTTCTCACTTAATAGTTACTTCTCTAAACCGACTGAAATAAGTTGCAGCGCCCGTTTCGTTTTTTGCTTGTCGTTTACAGTCAACAGGAAGCTAAATAGTCCTCAGTGTGTGATTTTGCACCTTTGACTGCAGGTCAGAATGTGTAGATTTGGCGGATTCCCTCTGCTGGTGGTGCTGTGGTGTGGACTGGCTCACTCTCTGGACAATCTCTCTCTGGATGAAGCTTGGGAGAGCTGGAAAATCACTCACAGGAGGGAGTACAATGGCCTGGTGAGTAAACAACCTACAAAGCCGGACAATTCAATCTCGCCTCTCAGAGAGCCGAGAGTGTTAATAGATTGGGTTAGTGATTTCTTCTTCATTTGGGTTAAAAAGCCTGTTTATCCCTTCTCTGGAAAAGAGATGAGTAAAGATGGCTTGTTTTTTTTTATGTAATTTTATGTGTGACTACAGAGATTGGAATGTTCTTGCCTAATGTGTTTCCAGTAATGCTGTGCTTGTACATACACTACTAAATAAAAACAATAAGGAAAAGCTTTCTGTTTCAGGAAATGTCAGTTATTTTTTGGAATTTTATGCTATCTATCTATCTATCATTGCATTTTATTTCAGACAACAAATAAGCCCTTGCAGGTAAGGGTAAGGCAAAGGGAATTGATTAACAAGTACAAATTTCTGTTAATTTCCTCACCTTTAGTTCATCTGAGATGGAATGACTTTTTTCTTTACTCTTTGATAAAAAATATTTTTAGCTGCAATCAGGGTCCTTGATGCATAACATGCAATTTTAGTTTGCTTGCATAAAAATCCAAGTAGGCAATTTGTGAAAGCATATTTTATGACCTATAGTTACCTTCAAAAATGAACCCAGGAAATTAAGATTTGTATGGCTTAATATAACATAAATGATGCTTCTTGAATATGTAGTAAAAACCCAATGGAAGATTTATGTTATTTAAGAAAATACACATTTATTTTGGACAACTGGGGGTTGCCATTATTTAAGTTGAGCAGTTTAGTTGTGATCTTACAGTAAATGGATACAGTTGGATACATGCTTCCTGACAACTGATATCCATGTTGACAAAAGGCTAGACAACAAACTTGTCAACATCCATTTTTGTTGCTGCAATAATTATAATTGGAGCAAACTGTAAACGTACAGACTGAAACCTACAGAAAATGACCAGTATTAACCACACTGTAAAAAATCCTGGTTGCCTTAAATTTTTAAGCTGAATAAAATTAACCTTATGAGTCCATTGAACTTAATTGTATGTTCAACTGACTTAAAACAGCTTGCATAACTTATAAAATTAGGTTAGAACATGATTAACTTAGTTTAATAAGTTACAATGAACTCAAACCATATGCTGTCTTGACCAATTAATCATATAATTTTTTACAGTGCAGGTATTTTTCTCGAATAATCTTAAACTTTCTCCTTCAGTGACTGACAAGCTCTGTTCCCAGTGCAAATGTCAGTGAATATTCAAGAGCGTTTAGACTCTTTGTGGAAAAATACTGATAGTATGGCATTTGGTTCAAGTGTATGCTTATACATTTCAGTATCTATGGCTTGCTAAAAGCCTTTAAGTCTACAGACATCTTATCATTATTTTCTCCTCTTCTTATCCCTATACGAAAGCAGTAAAGACATTCATCATTTATTTTTATGTTGTTTGTCTGAAAATTAAAACCAATTGTCGCACAATGTGACATCATTTCACAATTTTGAATTTGTAGTCGTTTCATTAATAACAGTATCAGGTAGAGTGCCAGTGCCAGAGGTGCAACCGTGAGAATAAAGGCACCACACAGTCCAAAATATGTATAAACTGTGTATTTTTAAAAAGTAATGTTAATCTTTCATGTTTTATTTCTACATATTTCATGTATGTTGTCTTAAGTCATACAAGTCTTAATCTTAAGTAATTAATTAATTAATCCTCTAATGGACGTTAAAAAATAATGACAGAATCCTGTTGAGCATGTCATCATAAAATTATGTATGACAGGTGTAACAACCCAATCAAAATGTAGGTTTTCTTAAACCAGGGGTGCCCAAACCTTTTTTTTATGAAGGGTCAAAAACCAAACTTTATTGAGGGCTGTGGGCCAAAGGTAAATACACCAAACAGCACTGTAAAAAATGTATGGTTCCACACAATATATTCAGGTTGTCCCAACACAAATCGATTAAGTTAACACTTTTAGGTGGAATAAACAAAAAAACAATTAAGTTGTCCCAAAAAATCTCAAGAATTGTGTTGTCGCATAAGTAGGTTGAATGAGCAGAGTGTTTATTACCTTAAAAGAGACATCAATTGCAAATTAAAGCTTACCAAGGACCAACTTTGGCACACGGGCCCTAGTTTGGGCATCTCTGGTTTAAACTAAGTGTGTGGATTTTATAGATGGCCTCTCAGCCACTATTTTTCCAATTTAAAATTCACAAAACATTTACACATTTGAACACTGGGTTTGAACCATGACTGTTGTTACTAACACCAATCAAGCTACTTGATTCACAAATCTTTGATGAAAGACAGCATGTATTACGTCTTATATGGTAGATATGGTGTATCATATTTCAGGAAAGTGACAAACAACAAGTTGGTGGATATGTTGAATTTAAGTAAAAGGCCATCACTGAGAATCAAAAACAAAATGAATACTTGTGGTTCCAAACAATACATCGAAGTCTTATGAATTCCAACAATTTGCCTGTGCATAAAACTACTGTAAATATTGTACTGTTATTACCTCAGTATTTGTGTCGTGTTCATGCATGTGTGCTTCATCATGGACAGAATGAAGAGTCTATTCGACGGGCGATTTGGGAGAAGAACATGCTGTTTATTGAGGCCCATAATAAAGAGTATGAACTTGGGATTCATACCTATGATCTGGGCATGAACCATTTTGGTGATATGGTAAGTATTGTTACAAACTCCCCCAAGTTTATTTGACTAATTTTTTTCTAGCTTGGATCCCACTGCTTTACAAACATGTTAAACCACTGTATAGTGTTATACTGCTAAGTTTAAGCTGTCACAATAATACATTCTTTTGATTGTTAGATTAGAGCGAGCATGTGACAATGACTCATCTTATTTTTTTGTAAAGGCCTGTTTACTAAAACTAGTTACAAACAAATTGTTAACATTTTTTGAGAGTTTGCCCGCATTTCCAAGCAAGATCTTATTGACCAAACCTTTTTTCATTGCAGACACTAGAAGAAGTGGCAGAGAAAGTAATGGGTCTTCAGATGCCCATGTACCGGGATCCAGCAAGCACATTTGTGCCTGATGACAGAGTGGGAAAGTTGCCCAAATCAATTGACTACCGTAAACTGGGATACGTCACTTCGGTGAAGAATCAAGTAAGCAGATCACTAAACCTTCCTGTAATATTACTGTAACATTTCCTCTTTCTCAGACACTTATAACCCTGTCATTGTTCTCTGGTAGTAACAAAGTGCTTTCACACCAATGCCCACAGAAAGCCTTCATGTTGAGAGTTCCACTACAGATAAAACTAGACTTGGTTGCCATCTAGTGGTTAAAGAGTGATATTTTTTCCCCAGTAAATAAATAGCATTTATGCAGTGTTTAGCTTCACTCTTTAAAATAAACCCACCAAAGAGGTGTTTTCAAAGTAGTGAGAATCATTATCATTATTATTTTGTTTATTTTTCAGTTTATAGTTTTAATTGGAACCATTTTTGTCTTGTGAATCTTTTTCCACTAGAAAGATCATTTTGTGCATGCAACATATTCCAGTTATCATCTTTATGAAACCATAGATGTACATAAAAGATTTATTTTAAGTGTTTTCAATGCTGTTTTTCTACTGTTCTCCATCAGGGATCATGCGGCTCATGCTGGGCGTTCAGCTCTGTTGGGGCTCTTGAAGGACAGCTAATGAAAACCAAAGGCCAGCTGGTGGACCTCAGTCCTCAGAACCTAGTGGACTGTGTGACTGAAAATGATGGCTGCGGTGGAGGATATATGACAAACGCCTTCAGATACGTCAGCAACAACCAAGGCATTGATTCAGAGGAGAGCTACCCCTATGTTGGAACGGTATGTATGTATGTATGTATGTATGTATGTATGTATGTATGTATGTATCTATCCATCTGTCTATCTATCCATCTATCCATCCGTCTATCTATCCATTCGTCTATCTATCCATCTATCTATCTATCCATCTATCTGTAGTATTTATTCATCCATCCATTAATCCATCCATCCATCCATCTATCCCAAAATCAAAATATGTTTGTTGTTAAACAAGAACTGATTCGTTAAAGTTCTTTAAATTGAAAATGTTAATGAGATCACAGCCTAACGATAATTAAATGGTGAAGTATGTCGTTTCTGCAGTACTAGTGTTAGTACAAACGGCAAAACCTAGTTGATAACCTGCAAAAGCGTGTCACTTGCTTAAAATGGTTAGCTCATTCCTCAAAAGCAAGTATTAATGTCAATGAAAGTGTCAGTGCCATCAAGATGAAAAGTCCTGCCACCATTTTTTTATGAACAAGATAGTCAAATGGCTTTGTCATGTTTTCATTATGACACTTTACTCTATATATTTTTCCAATGCAAAAAAGTCTTTGGATTTTGGTGACACGTCCTGAAAATGCTCAAGACAGCACTATATACTATTTGCACAGCCATTTGGAAACTACAGGAAAATTAGACATCACTGCATTTAGTGAGGTATCTGAGTACAAGACACTGAATATGTATGTTTCACATGTTTACTGCAGATGCTCTTTGCAAATCTAATTTACTCACAGCATTGTGCAAAAGAATAAATACACCCTTATTTACAACAGACATAAACACCCTTTGGGTAGAGCTGTGCACAACTGTAAACCATATTGCAGTACATATTGGAACTGAACTTACAACATACACACGTCTGTAAATTATTCATGAAATTATTCAATTTAGAATACTTTTTTAGGAAAAAAAAAGACAAAAAATCTTTTATAAAATGAGCTTGACAGATTTTGGCAACTAGTTCAACATTTTTGTATGTAATGACTCAAGTAATGAAATGAGGACTATTAGTTTTGCATGGAATGACTATTCAGCATCCACAAGTTTAGTTAATTTTGACTGACGTGACATAAGCAAATGAGAATGAGAAACTGCTACTATGATGTGCACAAATGACAAATTGTTTTGAGAAATGCATTAACTGTTGTGCAAATGTAAATAGTGTTGTGAGAAATGCACCAAAGCGACTTAGAATAACTGTAGCAAAGCAGATTTTTAAACCATCTTTATGCTCAACTCTCCCTTATAAGATTATTTTTATTTTTACAGTATGTTACTATTTTATAGACCATGAGTGATGTAAACAAAAACAATGGTCCCAACGTATTTCCTGTTTTACATTTTTTTTGTTTTTATAGCTTCTTAGAATCCAAAATGAGCCACATATTGATAAATAATTCATGATAGCTGTTTTAACATTAGGTTATTATTGAATGCCTCTTGTTACAGTTATGAAATAGTTTGATAACAAGCAGGAAATGTTCATGGGCCAGTGACATGACCACATTGAAATGGTCTATATTTAATTATTAAGGCTTGTAAAGTTTACCTTATTTGTAAAGAGAAACCATGTAAGTTTAGTAATTCAAACTAATCCATCAAATGTTTATCCTTGTTTTACCTCCCATGTAAACCTGTCAGTCATGGTCCCAAACTGTCTGAACTCTGAACTGACTCAGTCGGATACAGTAGCCACGCCCAAGACTCTCCCGATTGGTTGAGTTGGAAATTGATTGACAGTTTTAAACTTCCCTCTCTCCGTGTTTTAATTTGAGTCTGAGAGGATCAGTGTTTTTAATTTTGGACCGATTGACTCATTATTAACATAGTAACAAAGTCGCTAAACAATAAAACTGTGTTAAGAGACTTTGTGTTGGACCAAAATGCGTATGCTGTACACCACTTTTGTCTTTTGTTGACGTTTATAAATGTTCGTCTCACCACTGCCCTCTGCAGGATCAGCAGTGTGCCTACAACACTTCAGGAGTAGCAGCCAGCTGTAGAGGTTATAAAGAGGTTCCTCAGGGTAATGAGAGGGCACTGACCGCCGCCGTGGCCAATGTGGGACCCGTGTCAGTGGGCATAGATGCCATGCAGTCCACCTTCCTGTACTACAAAAGCGGTACTTAACATCTATTCTACTACTGCCTGTAGTTTCATGTTCTGCTGATAAGTGTCTAATAAAAGTCACTAATAAAACCCAAAACTCAACGACAGGTGTATACTATGACCCAAACTGCAACAAGGAAGATGTCAACCACGCAGTGCTGGCTGTGGGTTACGGAGCCACACCGAGAGGCAAGAAGTACTGGATTGTGAAGAACAGGTGAGAAAAATCAGTTTGTCTTTCATGAGAATCACACTTTTTAACATCATAAATGATCATTTAAAAAATACAGATTATTTATACAGTAAATTACATTATACAGTCAAATGATTGTATGTAAATATAATATAAAAACGCACTTTTTTTCTGTTTTTGAAGTTGGGGTGCAGAGTGGGGAAAGAAGGGCTACGTCCTGATGGCTCGTAACCGTAACAATGCTTGCGGCATTGCAAGCCTGGCCAGTTTCCCTGTCATGTGAGAGCTGGAAGAACTAGATCAAACTTGTCTGCTGCTGACCAGTACCAAAAAAGGGACTCAATGACTATCACTGCACTCCAACATGAAACCATGTTTGGGGAAACGCTTTCAAAAGAGGCATTTGATTTTAATAACACACAGTTGTGGTCCTATTTTGTCTTAGGTGACTTGTTTTTAATCCTCCAGTGAGAACTGTTTTGTGCAATATTTGAGATTTAGAAGGGAAGTTTTGATATTGAGTATGCAGTCAGTTTATATTTGCTTCTTTCTGTTTTTTTTATAATTCCCCTGGAGGGATCAGATCTCTGAAACATGTGTTTTTTTGATGTTTTGTTTAAAGAAATGACTTTTTTGACCATTAATTCTGAGTGCATCAAAATTGATTACATCAAATATGTCTGATGTAAGTTTCTAAATTACACTAACAGAATGATAATAAGACAGTTTCACATCTGTGTAAAATACAATTCATACAATAAAACATGAGTGCCAAACCACCTTTATTTTGAACTTTGAGATTTTGTCCTACAAGCTAAAGAAGGTTATGAAGTCTTCAGTTTTGTAGAAGTGGAAGAGAAACCACCAGATGTATTTGGGGAAGTTGAAACCAAAGAACGTCAAGATGAATTTTAAGAAAGGACACAGATAAAAAAGCTCATCTGTGCATGTAATCTCTGATGCTTAAACAAAAAAAAATGATGACAGTTACATGTTAGTTAAAAAAGAATCTTATGATCATAACTGAACCACTTCCTCATGAACAGATGACTGACCCAGCGTTTCCCTTTATATATTTTCACATTGATTAACTTAATTTTGAGACACAAAATCTTTGAACAAGTGATTAAAAAATATAATTGATGTATATACTGATGTATATAGTGTATTATAATAATACTGTTGTGTACAAATAACAAGTACACGTTAAATGTAAAGATGAAAAAACAATATGATAACAGATACTTAAAAAATGACATGATTACATAAATGAACATAACAGATATACAGTGCTTAGCATAAATGAGTACAGTCCATTTTGAAAATGTATAATTTTATTAATTTCTCAGTGAATATGGGTAATATATATTGGTGCATTTGAACAACACAGATTTATTAAACAGATATATTTAATGAAATAATATTTTAGTCACAGAACATCTTTAGAAATAGAAAGATAATACATTTAAATTCATGCAAAATATTGCAAAAACAAATTACAAACCACAACATTTTAACAAAATGGTATATATTTTTTGTTTCTCTTGATTTTTGCTATTTTTGAAAATTTTATTTTATATTTTTCCCTAACATATAAATTTGAGCTACTAATTTTTGAACCATTAATGTAAGTAATTTAGTTAGATAAGCTCCAGATTTGGCTTCAGCACTGACTAATCTAATGTATATGCACAAATATAATATTGCATAGCTTCCTATAGAAAATATTTATTTAACAGATTTGTGAGGGGTGTACTCGTATAGGCTGAGCACTGTATATTGCATTGTGCGTACAGTGTGTACATCAAAACTTTATTATTATTAGTTTTTTTTTTTTTACCTTATCCTGTATTTATTGTTAGTGGCATTTAAAATTCATATTATTTTACATTTTGGAATTCAGTCACATTCGATTATTAAACAATTTCACATGCAAAATAATTTCAGAATGGTTTCTTATTTAATTATTTATTTTTATATAAAAATATACACAAATCACAAATTTTGTCATTGTGTTTGAGCTTTAAGTCTAACGTCTTTGTCATTATATTTATGATTTTTTATTAATTTATACAAATGTATTTTAGAAACGTTTACAGGAAATGAATAGTGACGTGACAGTAACAGTTTTACATTGAATGTTGTCATTTTCAGTTCTGTATGCAGTTAAATGCGGTAGACATTACCGTTTCCGAAACAATTTCACAATGCTCCATAGATTTGTTCTGAAAGAAAACCGCAGACACGTAAACGTGACACGAACTGATGGATAATACAAAAACACCATATTGAAATGTTACAAAATATTTTTTTCTGACAAAAAATACAGATTTTATCACTGAATCTAAAGTACTAATAGGCTATTAAGCAATAGTTCACCTCATGAGTAAGCGTTTAATAATGTAAGATCTGATTATTTTCATATTGTCAAAATCAGCACAGTTTTTGATGAATCATAGTGATGAATCACTGAATGATCAACAAATGCATCACGTTCTAGGAAACAGGGTTGGCAACCTCACCATTTTGGTGCTAGATTTCCTTTCTGTTTCTTTTCTCTTTAATTACAGAAAACGAAAAACTACCAATTATACAATTTAGAATTAATTAGATTTTTTTGGTGATGGAAAATGCATAAAACGGTTCAGAAATATGTATAATATCACTTAATATTGTATTTAAAAATAAATTCTGATGGTGGCGCAGTGTGTAGCGCTGTGTAGCTCACAGCAAGAAGGTCGCTGGTTCTAGCCCTGGCTGGGTTAGTTGGCATTTCTGTGTGGAGTTTAGATGTTCTCTCCGTGTTCACGTGGGTTTTCTCTGGGTGCTCCTGTTTCCCCTACAGTCTAAACACATGCGGTATACAGTTGCAATCAGAATTATTGAACCCCCTTTGAATTTTTTTTTTCTTTTTTAAATATTTCCCAAATGATGTTTAACAGAACAAGGAAATTTTCCCAGTATGTCTGATAATATTTTTTTCTTCTTGCGAAAGTCTTATTTGTTTTATTTTGGCTAGAATAAAAGCAGTTTTTAATTTTTAAAACCCATTTTAAGGTCCAAATTAATAACCCCTTTAAGCTATTTATTTTTTCCATAATCTACAGAACAAACCATCATTATACAATAACTTGCCTAATTACCCTAACCGGCCTAGTTAACCTAATTAACCTCGTTAAGCCTTTAAATGTCACTTTAAGCTGTATAGAAGTGTCTTGAAAAATATCTAGTAAAATATTATTTACTGTCATCATGTCAAAGATAAAATAAATCCGTTATTAGAGATGAGTTATTAAAACTATTATGTTTAGAAATGTGTTGAAAAAATCTTCTCTCTGTTAAACAGAAATTGGGGAAAAAAATAAACAGGGGCTAATAAATCAGGGGGTTGAATAATTCTGATTGCAACTGTAGGTGAATTGAATAAGCTAAATTGTTTGTAGTGTATGTGTGTGAATCTGAGAGTGAATGGGTGTTTTCCAGTGTTGGGTTTCAGTTCAAAGGGTATCCGCTACGTAATATGCATGTACATTAAAAGCTCTTCATGGACCCATATGTAGCAGTAATGAACCCTTGTTTTAAATTGATGCTTAAATTATTAGAAATCTAAATTATTATTTTTCAAAGCATTTTTTTTTTTTGCTAAGATGGCCAATTTGTGAAATCATTAATTCATTTTCCTTCAGCTTAGTCCCTTAATTCATCACAGGTTCCCACAGCGGAATGAACCGTCAACTTATCCAGCATATGTTTTACACCGTGGATGTTCTTCCAGCTGCAACCCTTTACTTAGAAACACCCATACACTCTCACATTCACACACATACACTAAGGACAATTTGGTTTATTTAATTCACCAATAGCGCAAGTCTTTGGACTGTGGGGGAAACCGGAGCACCGGGAGGAAACCCCAGCAAACACTGGAAGAACATGCAAACTCCACACAAAAATGCCAACTGACCCAGCCAGGACTTAAACCAGTGATCTTCTTGCTGTGAGGCGACAGTGCTAACCACTGAGCCATGATGTCGACCCAATTTGTGTAATCATTTTTTAACTATATTTTTTTGCATCATTGTTACTTAAATTCACCACGCAGTTGCATTACAATGTCATTTAGCAAAAATTGGTCATTTGCAACTTCCCCTTTAAATTTAGTTAGCAACAGTGATAGGAAAAAATAAGCCATGGTCATGCAACTCACGTTCCTGTTTGCCAGTGGTTAGGTGGTTTTTTTAAACTTTCAACAATGGCAAGAAATGCCTCAGCGTGTTCATCTAGTACCTAAAACCGCGTTTGTTATACAATCTAAAACCCACAAGGCAGGGCAACACTGCAAGGTGTTTCTTTGATGTGCTTGCTCGAATGATGCTGTTTAGCAACATGATTTCCTCTGCCTGTCTTCCTGTTTCCGGCTTACTTTCATATCAACCTGGTTTTACAGACTGGACTTAGACCTAACTAGGATTTGGCCATAGTTTAATCTGAATATTTAAGTACTTTTTATAAGATGTGTCCTAAAACAACTGAATACTGCTCTATTTCTTGAGGAAAAACTGTCACTGATGCAGCTCGGTTTACATTTTAGTCTGAGGCTATGCTTTCGTTTTACTTATATAGCACATTTAAAAACAGCATACATTGGCCAAAGTGCTAAATCAACACTGCACATACAATCTAATTTTAGAAAAGAGAAAATTACTTGCAGTCAAATGCAAGAGAAAAAGAAGATTCTTCACGAGATTCACAAGCAGGGGCACAAACATCTTCTAATCTACTAAATACAATAAAATCTATTAAACAAGTAAATCATTCCATAGCTTGAATTATTGTGAAGATCATGGGGCCTATGAAGAATGCTGCTGAAGCAGTTCACCAACATATCTAGATGGCAGACCATTTAAACCTTTAAAATGAAATAATAACAACTTTCACTTAATCCTATATTTGACTGGAAGCCAATGAAAGCCAATCAATTTTTCTTTGTCCCAGATCAAACCTAGCACCTTCATTTTGAACCAGCTGCAGGCATGCAATGTCTATATGAGAAAGACCAAAGTACAAAGAATTACAATCCAAAATCATTAAGTGACAGAAAAGTTTTCAATTATTCTATATTCCTTAATTGGTAAAAAAAAAAAACACCTTAGATTTTGATGCTTATCAGACTTTAACTCAAACATCAGGAATAGCTCCAGGACTCTTTGTACCATTGTGTACTGTATCTTATATTTAAGAGTGCCTAACTGATTAATTGAGGGTTCCGAAACACTCACAGGGCCAAACATTAATGCTTCAGTGTTTATTTCAAAAGCATTTTAAAAAGTAAAAACAAAAGAATTCCTGCCATTCCTCTCTTAATATCATTAAACATGTAAAAAAAACACTGTAAAGCATAATTTCCTCCCATTTTTTTGGATCAGGAAAATAAAAATTATAACTTACATTACTTTTCTGAAGCCAGGGAGGCATGTAAATAGAAAATAAAAGTGGACCCAATACTGATCCTTGGGAAACTCTGCACTTTATCAGAGCAGAAAATGATGACTAGTTTACTAATTTAACAGGGAAAAAATTTTCTCTGAAAGATGAAGATGATATGATCATCAATCAAGAACATTACCTTTGATCTCAGGCAGCCCATGGTCAACCAGTAAATCTTGCTGTATTTTTTACAACAAGAAAAAATAGAACAGACGGCCGACTCAGTGCCGTGCTGGGCCCTAAAATCTGATTGGAATTTATCAAGAAATTAATCTCTTTAAATGTTTTAACTGAAAAGACCGTTAAGGCATTGATTGATAGCTCATTAAATCAATCAGATTTAATGAATCCAGATTAAACAGTTTTAAAATGGGTCACACCTCAGCACTACTCAGCAAATTGGGAATTCACTGTTGACAAAAGATTTAACCCAATCAGGTCCAATACCTGAGTAAGGAGATGTGCAGGAACAATGTCCAAAGAACATTGAGTGGGCTTCAATCAGGTAATGTACTTGGTTTAAACTTATTTAAATCATGTGCTAATGGGGATGTGATGATACAAACAGAGATAGAGTCTGGAAGCAGAATGCCAACTCTAAGCATATCAATTTTGTTAATAAATTACTTTAAAAACTTTTCTCACATAATCTGACTGATATCAGGACCAGTAACTATCTCAGGGTTTAACGCTGAATCAATTGCTTTACCTAGAACTTTGGGGTTGTCAGATAAATCTTTCTTATGAGATCAGCTAAATAGTTTGTATTTACAGCTTTGAGTTAATCATTCTATCTTTCAGCAGGCTGCTCCTTAACTTTCTTCCATTTCCATTTCCTCTCTGCTTTCTCTACAGCTGTTAAAGGCAGCATGTTTCTTTAGTAAGCCTTGGCTGTGGTTTGGTCCTGAGATAGGCTTAAGCCCAGTCTGTAAAACCGGGAATCATGCATTTACTGTAGTGTAAATAGTCAAAACTGTAGGCCTCAACTATCAGTTACTGTCATTCATTCATTCATTTTCCTTCGGCTTAGTCCCTTCATTCATCAGGAGTTGCCACTGCGGAATGAACTGCCAATGTATTCACTGTAATGTGTTATATACATGAGTAAAAACACCACATACAGCATATGTTTTACACAGCGCATGCCGTTCCAGCTGCAACCCAGTACTGCGAAATGTGTCTATACACTCTCACTTTCACACACATACATACAGCCAATTTAGTTCAATTCACCTATAGCGCACATCTTTGGACTGTGGGGGAACCTGAAATAAAATATTTTACTTTTCAATAAGCCATTTCAGGAGCATATTCTAGTTTAAATACAAATTTCATAGGGTGACATAAATTCACAAAAGCACATTGTTTTGTCATTTCTTAGTTTTGATGACAGCTTAGTTTCATTAGCAGGTCATCTGAGATCTGCTTTCATTACCATTGTCTTAAAATATATTTCAAATCCTTTCAAACATGAGATCACATATTAAATACTACAAATTATAAAGCTTTTCACATTTATACAATAACCAATACTTCATATAGCACTTTTTTATGTCATATGTTTTGTTGTTGATATTCTTCTGTTTTGTATGTGTATTGTACTTCAACTGGTTTTGAAAACCCCTGTCAAACTATAATTAAGCACGTGTATATTTAGGTTAGGACACATTTTAGGTTGCTGCTTAACACTACGCATCTTACAATAGTATACAAGTAGTTAAATATGTATGCTTTTTCTATTTAATTAAATTTTCCTAATTATTTTAATAATCAAATAATTATACATATTTTAAATATATGTGGCATTATTCACAATCTTATTTATTAAATTAATTAAATTAGCGTAAACGTCAAATGTTGTCTTGCGTAATCAGACGAAGCAAAAAGCGAGCTCATCACCATATGACAAAGATTAACACGTGATGGAACAAAATAAAAGCGAAGGAAGCAGGAACTCACAGTTGTTCATCACCACCTCCTGTTCAGACGACGAGAAGTGCAGCCTAACGAGAGTGCACAGGTGAGAAGAGACGCGTTTTTACTTCATTTCTCCTTCACTTTCAGCTGTTTTGTCTTTTTAGTAAATACAGCTCTAACTCATAGAGGTTTTCCTTTCAAAAAGTTTCTCTTTCGGTTTTATTTAATGTGGTAACGATTGTTTGATGCGAGCTTACCCTGCAGAGGGTTTAACTGTTGTTGGTGTTTTTCTTTAGTGTGTTTGGAGTAGACTTGCTCGGTTTTAAGGGGAAAGCGCTCAAAAATATACTTTTTAATTGTCGTTTTATGTGGCGTTAAATTTAAGAAGCGTCAGGTGAAGTCAATCAAACAGCCGTGCTAGATTAATTTTCGTTTGATGATAGAACAATTGAGGCTGCACTAGTAAAGGAAACTGTGAATGCTTCGTGTTAAGACAAATGGTCTTCACCAAATTTTAATTTCTTAAAATCTGAAGTTGCTTGATCTTTTGCAGTCAATGTTTGTTTTAACTTCCTTTTAGGACTTTGTTTCATGTTACTTCACCACTGATACTGCTCGTTTCTGAAGCCTCTAACTGAAGTGACGTCTTCATACTGTGGTTGATTCGTGGACTGATCTTTATTTTAGGTGTTACCAACACTGTGTGCATTAACAGATAACTGTCACTGTTTGACTGATCTGTATCTTTATCAGGCCATGATGTTTGGGAGCTTGCTGTTTGCCTTGTGTTGTAGTGCAGCACTGGCCCATTTCAACACAAATCTAGACCAGCACTGGGAGCTGTGGAAGAAGACGTATGGCAAATTTTACACTACTGAGGTGAGGAAGAGGAGTTCATTATCCTTTAGCATAAGCGATTATATCTTGCAGATTCATTAATACAATGCTATGACTGTTGATGCGTTTTTTTTTTTTTTGGTTCCCCCCCCCCCATGATGTGTTGAGGTATTTATAATGGATATTGGCTGCAAATGCCATATTGACAGCAATATACTGCATGTATGGTTCCTTTTAATGTTGCAGGTTGAGGAACTTGGCAGGAGGCAATTGTGGGAGAGAAACCTTCAGTTGATCACTGTTCACAACCTGGAGGCCTCCATGGGCATGCATTCATACGACCTGTCTATGAACCACATGGGTGACATGGTGAGAATGAATTGCTTTGTTTTAACGTGCATTTAAATTTTTAGTTTGCATATGACAACAACAAAACCATGCTGGCATGCAATACTACCTCTGCATGTTTGGTATCTTAAGAACCTAAACATGAGATGTAATAAAAATTGCCACACCTAAAAAAAAAATAATAATAATTACTTTATCAGATGGCCTCTATGCTGGTTTTACACCATGTGTGAGCAAAGAAGTGGTGAGGAGAATATAGGCAAAAACGCTATTGCGGCCATCTGTCTTTAACAACGTCTGCAATGGTAGCTGAACAGCAACTTGTGCACAAATCTTTGTACAATTATTATTTTTATTTTTTTCTCCTCCCCTTGTGGGCCAGCAAGGTGTTGTCTAAATTTGTAAATGACCTACCATTTGTAAATGATCTACTGCAGCTTTGACCTGTACCTCCTTTACCTACAACTTCTGCAAGTCCAAAATAAATTGTGGCTTATAAAGAATGGTATGCTTTTCAACCTCCACAGTAATCAAAATACACCAGGGGCCTGTTTAAGGAGGTTCAACCATCTGAGTTTAAACTTGAACTGAGTTTACTTGCCGAGAGATTTTAACCTCTGTTTTTGGTTTCTGAATGGCTGATCTGAGTTGGGTCAGTCAAGTCGGAGTAAACTAGTTCAGACACTGACTATAAAAAGGCATTATCAATAGAGCGCAGATATGAGTCACAATGGCAACATCTGGGGAAAATTATTTATTCTCCCTCCAGCTGAAATTTGTGCTTTTGCAAAGTTGTAGCAAATGACATATATATAACATAGCTGCTTAAGTTTGCATTTAAAATATTTTAGTGTAATAATGCAATGTAATGTGACGTTTATTGACTTCACTTGAACAATTGGCCATAATTTTTTAAAGTTATTTAATGTAATTGCATAAAATAAGCTACTGCATGGTTTCTACAACAAATATGACTGCATATTTCCACTGAACATCAAGTGAAGGTGGTTTAATTAAGGTTCCCACTTTTACACGCGTTGACCAGTTTAAGACTATACGTATATTTCTAAAATGAAGTTAATGTATTTAAAAGTGCACTTGTGTGTCTGCCTTATTGATCAAGGGGCAAAGGTTATAACGTTTTAGAATGTAAGCAGTACTAAAGTTTTTAGAACAATTCAGTCAATGAATTTTAGCTAATTAAAAGAGGACAAACCCTTCTTTGTGTGACTGAAATGTAGGCAATGAATGACTAAGGTCTTAAACCGAGTATAGAGAATAAAACCTGCTCCTGCTCTTTTCAGGGTTGACCGTTTTCACAATCTCCTTTCTAAAAGGGGGGCCAAGGAAGTTCTGAAACTAACAGGATGTTTTGTAGTACATTGACCTTTTTATAGACCAAAAAAAAAGTTGTCAGTTACTAGATTTGTCATTGTTACTAATTTGTTCTATTTGTGTCTTGTTTCACAGACTACAGAGGAGATTCTGCAGACATTAGCATTGACTCATGTTCCTCCTGGCTTTAAAAGACAAATTGCTAATTTTGTGGGCTCTTCTGGTGATGCTGTTCCAGATTCACTGGACTGGAGAGAAAAGGGCTATGTGTCCAGCGTGAAGATGCAGGTGTGAATGTGTGGTTGCTGTATCTTTTGATTTTTAAATTCTTTTCATATTAGTATAGGTGTTTTCTTTCCCTGTTGTTGGGCTTTGAGAAGGTTAAGTTTCCACCTAAACAGTCAACTGTGTGTGTCTATCTCTATGTAATTTCCCCCTTTTATTATTATTATTATTATTATTATTATTATTATTATTATTATTATTAGCTGGATGGTCGAACCAGAAACTAATTTTAATTTTTGTATCTGCTGCCTCAGATTTGTCTTTTTTTTTTTTTTTTTTTTTTTTTTATTAATATAAATAATGCTTCTGTCTCTTCATCAGGGTGCTTGTGGTTCTTGTTGGGCATTCAGCTCTGTTGGTGCTCTTGAAGGTCAGTTGAAGAAGACCACTGGAAAGCTGGTGGATCTCAGTCCGCAAAACCTGGTGGACTGTTCCTCTAAATACGGCAACAAGGGCTGCAATGGCGGGTTTATGAGTGATGCCTTCCAGTATGTTATTGATAATGGTGGCATTGCTTCAGATTCTGCTTACCCTTATCGCGGAGTGGTAAGTGATCTGGGTGGCTTTTTATCATATAAATAAATAAATTACAAACACTTGCATGTAATCCCAATAGAAAAGAAACATCAATTTGATTACATGGACCGTGGCTGAGCCATCTGAATAGTATACTCTGCATCTGCTGGACCAAAATTTATTTATCAGCTCTAATGTATTAAATGTCTTAAAGCAACAACAGTGCAGATACAGTCCATCCCAGCGTGCAGCAAACTGCACCAAATACTACTTCGTCCGTCAGGGAGATGAAAATGCCCTAAAGCAGGCCGTGGCCATTGTCGGACCTGTTTCAGTGGCCATCGAT
The DNA here is from genome assembly GCA_903798205.1 of Danio tinwini. Taxonomy (NCBI): domain Eukaryota; kingdom Metazoa; phylum Chordata; class Actinopteri; order Cypriniformes; family Danionidae; genus Danio; species Danio tinwini. Next base: position 14,320,530 of record CAIGQZ010033112.1, read on the forward strand.
GCCACCCGGCCTCAGTTTGTTCTATACCACAGTGGTAAAGCAGTGTTTTTTTTTTTTTTTTTTTTTTCTTTTTTTTTTTCTCTATTTCTCAAGTCAATCTGTTTGATTACTACGTGATGATATTATTGGGGCTGTTACAATTTTAAATCTCTACTGTCAACAGGAGTTTACAATGACGCAACCTGTACTAAAAGAGTCAACCATGCAGTGCTGGTTGTGGGATATGGTACACTTTCTGGACAGGACTATTGGCTGGTCAAAAACAGGTATGGTCTGATGGGAATGTTCATAGAAAAACCCATTCAAAGAATTGTACAAAAGCATCTGTTAAATCCTAGGCCGAGTTGAAATTATTGCTCATTTCCCTTTGCTTCAACAGTTGGGGTACACGCTTTGGAGATGGTGGCTACATCCGTATAGCCAGAAACAAGAACAACATGTGTGGAATCGCCTCATACGCCTGTTATCCAGTCATGTAGCTGAAACAATGTTGATTTTTATTTCATGTTGATATTTTCAAAAGGAATTTACTGTTTTTATTGTCCATTTTTCTTGGATGTGCACATGTTCTGTATGTTGCTTTTATGTTTTCGGTTGTCTTTTTTTAAACTATACAAATATCTTATTAAAATAAATACAGAATTTTTAATTGTTTGCTTTGAATCGTTGTTTTATATTGTCTGTTTGTTCAGCACCATTTCAAGCCATGAGTTTACATTTTGTTTGACAAGGGTGTCCTGTTTAAAGTGTTGCAGAAATGTGAGCTCTGACTTTATTTTTTTATTTTGTCAAGCTTGGTCAATGAACGAAGGATGTAAGGTGTATACAGACACTTCATTGTCTTTGAAAAGTCAGTTGGAAAACCAATCTACTTAAGTGTTTGACTGTTGATCGTAAAGCCCACTAAAGAGTTAATTATTTGTTGACTAGTTATGGCACAGCGTGTATTTAGTAGGTCTGTTCTTCACTTGACTGGTCATCTTTGCTTCCATTGTTCAGGAAGTTGTATAAATAGTCTGCATTAAAGTGCAGTAGTATTTTAAAAAATTTAAAGTTCTCTTTGCAATTTGTTGCATGTTTTGCTGTGTTTGTAAATCATGCACCATAATAAAAGAAAGAAACGGACACCATCCACCGCTAGATGGAGTATTTACTCCTCGTTTGCCTTTTGAACTCTTCCGCTAAAAAGCGTTTTGATTTTACTGCTGCTCATAGATATTTACATGTAGATGTCGCCTGCCCTGTTGTCTATTGGAAGGAATGTGTCAATAGAGCCGCCGTTTTAGTACAGGGTAGTGCTCCTTTGAAATTAATGTGAGACCAAGCTGCAGTGGAAGAGTGTGGCCATCCAGAGCCATATATATATATATATATATATATATATATATATATATATATATATGATCGGGAGTTTTCCCGTTGGTCAGTACGCAATTTATTTATTTATTTTTTTATTACGAAAATTATTTTACATCACTTTTCAACATTGATAGATCAGTGACTGCACGGACATTGCTGACAAAGAGTGTGTTTGTATGTAAATGTATGCTCCCTCCTGTTAGATTTGATCTAATCCGTGTCCTGAAATAACCCCCTCTCCTGCTTTCACTTCTCATTTTGACGGAGGGAGCGATTCGTTTGTGAATGAATCTCCGTTATGATCAACTCGTTCACTCAGCTAACAATAATGGAAGTTTCTGGCACCGCAGTGTCTCGTCATATTTGTTTTGCATTGTTTGCTGATTTTATTCAACAAAACTAGCATAAGCCGAGTATTTAGTAAGTTGGTGTTACTTTGCCTTAAGGTGAATGCAGTAAGTGTCTGTATTATCATCAGTAACGTTACTTGTTGACCACAAAAGTTCATAACATAAAAACGAAATCTTACCTATAAAATGTTCTGTCTTTGTTCGTTACTACACCCGTACATAACGCTAAGTCCAGCATCTTCACGCTGGCACACGGTTTTGACTAGTGCGGTTGAAGGTTGAACATTTGTGCTGGGAGCACTGTACAAATGTGGCGGCGCTATTGACGCATGCTCAGGGTCCGTATGCGATATCTAGTATATATATCTATAGCTGCTGCTGTTTTTTTTTTTTTTGGTCGCTTTATAGTCAAGATGTTGCGCTATATACATATATATATATGTAAAGTGTTCAAGAGCAAAGGCCTCAGTGCTGTCTGAAATTTTCTTTAAAAAAGGGTTTTCTCAGCTTCCCAAGTTTATGCTCAGTTATTTCACTTTAAAGGCAATGAAAACAACCGAAAACAGTGAAATTACAGAACCCACACACTGGAGGCTGAGAAAAAAAACTAATTTTCGCTGAAGTTTTCATAGCACTTAAAGGCTTTTGCTTCTAAAGTCCTATGAAGAGCTCAAATGCAAAAGCCTCCAAATGCCTTCTAAGAGGAGCATTTTTCTCAGCCTCCTATGTTTATGTTCGGTTATTTCACTTTAAAGGCAATGAAAAAAAAACATTTATCATCATAAAAGTGAAATAACTGGTCAAACAGAGAATCCTGAAAAAAGGTGCTCATTTTAGAAGAACATTTCAGATGAGGCTTCATATGTACATTGAAATGTTTTTCTAAAAATAAATTATCTAACGATCTGAAAAGTGTAGTTTTAAGGTTTACAACAACACGTGCTACCTTCTAAATTATTAATATGCTAAGGGGATTTCAAGAAAAAAAGTGAACGCGTCTCATGCCACTAACAGGGCAAAACGAGAACTATAATGACAATAGGCAGAGATTAGCACGTGATTAAACAAAATAAAAGCAAAGCAACCAGGAACTCTAAGCCATTAATTCATCTCTACAGTCGACGTGCAAGTTCAGGTAAGATCAGACGCACATGAATTCATTTATTATTGTTCACTTTAATTTGTTTATATTTTCGGAGTCTTCTTTATTCAATGTTTCTCAGACAACTTTCTCTTTCGGTTTAAAGTATTGGCCGTTTTTTAAGAGCGTTTCATCAGATGTGAAGCGATGCTGTGTGAATTTATTACCTTTATACAACAAATGCTATAAAATAGGGTGTTTAATTTCACATCAAAAAAATGGATGAAATTAAGTAACACTTTAATGCGTCTATTTTTATCGTTATTTTTTTTACACATATAAAAATGTATTGATTGATTGATTAAAAGTGAATGACTAAAGGGCGTCACAGTGGCGCAGCACGATCGCCTCACAGCAAGGTCACTGGTTCGAGTTTTGGCTGGGTCAGTTGGCATTCTGTGTGGAGGTTGCATGTTCTCACCGTTTTCGCCTGAGTTTCCTCCGGGTGCTCCGGTTTCCCCCCACAGTCCAAAAGCGGGGTTAAGTTGGTTTTGTTTTCGATATTCCTGACACATTCAGTGATAGACGGCAATAACTCAAAAACCTCTTATCCTAAAAAGATCTAAACTGTGTTTCCTACAAAAAGACAAAGCTGGCTATGCTTCACAGTTGTCTTTTTTTTCTTTTTAGGATAAGAGGTTTTTGAGTTATTGCCGTCTATCACTGAATGTGTCAGAAATATCGAAAACAAAACCAACTTAACCCCGCTCAGTCCAAAGACATGGTATAGGTAGGCTGGTGTACAGTCTGTGTGTGAATGAGTGTGTATGGACGTTCTTAGGGCATATGCTGGATAAGTTGGCGGTTCATTCTGCTGTGCCAACCTCAGATTAATAAATGGACAAAGTCGAAAAGAAAATGAATAAATGACTAAAAAATTTTCATCCATAAAAAAGCCTGTTGCCATTTCATGGTACCATTTATCTACCATGTCAGGCATACTGAAAACAGGAATCATTGATGGCGTATTGAATAATAAATCACAATGCAGCCACAAAAAACTAATTCCTTTTTTTTTTACACTTAGTCATAGTGCTTTAAACCACTCAGCTTTACCCATTTGCCGCAATAAGTGTTTGTAAAAAAGTGAAAATCATTTAAAATACTATAAAATGTAGCATGACCATTGATCTTTTTACATATTTAAGATCAGAATGTTGATATATTGTTTCAAAAGTTTACTACACTGTAAAAAACAAGTAATGGCAAAATGTCAAGACGACAAATACACTTATCTTGCTTTAACTTATTTTAATAAGTTACTCAAGTTTCAACAACACTGTAAATAATAAATAACGCTGGGTTCCACACTATCGATTTGTGTTGGACAACATGAAGGATTTAAGGTAACTTATTAGTTTTTACAAATTTTAAGTGGATTGAACTTAAAACGTTTAAGTTATCCCATTGAAATTTCAAGAACTTATTATTATTATTATTATTACAGTCTATGATCTCACTATACCATGTTTCTAACATTGTCAACATAATTCAGTGAGATAAAACATCAGTGTTTAAATGTGTTTCTCTCATCAGGCCATGATGTTTGGGAGCTTGCTGTTTGCCGTGTGTTGTAGCGCAGCACTGGCCCATTTCAACACAAATCTAGACCAGCACTGGGAGCTGTGGAAGAAGACACACGACAAGCTTTACTCCTGTGAGGTGAGAAGCATGTGATCTAATATCTGATCATTTACTCACTTCTGGAAAAATTTTGTTTATCACATGTCTAAACCCCCTAGCATTCCTGTAACAAGTGACATTAGCATGCTGAAAGATTATTCTTGTCGAACTTGAAAAACTTGTTTCAAGGGCCTATTTGTTTACAGCGTACAAGTGAGACAACTTAGGGATGTTAATAGTTTTAAACATTAACATGTACATTTTGTGTTGACAGGATGAGGAAGTGGGCAGGAGGGAATTGTGGGAGAGAAACCTTGAACTGATCACCATCCACAACCTGGAGGCCTCCATGGGCATGCATTCATATGACTTAGCCATAAACCACATGGCTGACATGGTGAATATATTTCCTCTTTCCTCCTGACATGCAATTACTGCTTTATTTCCTTGTTTGTTTGCTTCTTTTTTTAAAAGCATGAAGCCGCTGTGAGATTTATAGGGATAGTTTATGCTATTTAATTCTGTCATGTTTTTATTATTTTAAATGCAGTTGTCTGTAGTTTTTAGTCCACAGGTGTTTTCTGTTTAGTTTCAATTTTAAAAATGTGTCATGGGATTTTGATCTCTGCTCCAACCTTTGATTTTAAAAATGAACAATGCAAGATTTATTGACATTGTCACTTGAAATTATAGATTATAATTTAAAAATATTTAGAAAGAAGTCACAGATAAAATGTTTCAAACTACTAAAATAATGAAATGTTTCAATAAAAATGTCAGAACAGAGATCAAATTCAATTCCCCATTTTTCCACTGTTGAGCTATTTTGAAGCACGTGGATTACCCAAACAGTTTCTGTTCTCTATTGACTTCCACAGTATGTTCTCGGTTTTATAATAAGGAAGTCATTGTGAAAGGGTAAACATCAGAATATAATGATCAGTTTTGTAGACTTTTTGTTGTTGATTTTGTGTTGTTTTTAACACCGAAGCTTAGATTTTCCTTACTTGTTTCACTTTATTCTGTGTTTCATATTTGTGTCTTGTTGATTCACAGACGACAGAGGAGATTCTGCAGACATTAGCCGTCACTCGTGTTCCTCCTGGTTTCAAGAGGCCAGCAGCAGAATATGTGAGCTCTTCTTATGCTGCTGTACCAGATACACTGGACTGGAGAGATAAGGGCTATGTGACTAGTGTGAAGAACCAGGTATTGTATTACATAGATTGATATATTTTGACAATCTGATAATTGTTCTTTTAGACTTGTGTCTGCGCAGTCTTTCGTTCAGTAATATAACTCGATTGTGTTTCTTTTTGTTGACAAACTTTTTTTTTATATTTCTAAAATCCATCGGTAAATATAAAATGTCGCAACATGCCTAAACAATTTGGATGTTTCATATATAACGATAGTCCAAACAAAGCATCTAAAAACATTAAAAAGTTAGTCCAAGGCACTTGATATGTAGGGGAAAAGTTTATTTTGCAGAAATGTTAGATGCGGTGCACAATAGTGCTGTTTTTAAAACAATAGCCATGTCAATAAAGGCGTTTTAACTTTTTCATCTACTTTTCGAGGACACTTTAAAACTCTGTTTACATGCCAGGCCAGTAGATGCTAATGTCCCTTTGTGAAGAAACATTACACCAAAGCTGCTCCAATGCAAGGCAAACTATAGGCCTAGTAATACAAAACATAATGCTGCATACTGCAGGGGAAATGAAATGACACCAATGCTGTAATGTGATTGGTTATTATACACATACCTCTCCGTCTCCCAATTTTTTAAGATAATCTCTGAATGCATCTGTGCTACAGTCTTGTAGTGTACCTTTGTTGTTTTGTTATGAAGAACCCATCCATGCTTATAGAATAGCATGCCAACAGATTTAAAAATGAGCTTTTTTTGTAGTTTACATGACAATAGTATCAATTTTAAAACTTCCACTTTTTAAAAATGTACTAAAAAAGGGAAATGCCTGAAACATCTGTTGGTTTAAAATCCTGCTTTAATGAACATTTAGAGTGCATTGGTGTTGTGTTTTTATAAAAGTATGCACTGCAAAAAAAGCATGTCTTAAAGTTTTTGTCTTGCTTCTAATCCAAATATCTAAATATTCTTAAACCAAGAAGCACTTTCTAGACAAGTAAAAAATATTTTCTTGTTTTTAAAAAATATATTGTCAAAACTATGTGAGTTTTTCCTTAAAACTAGCAAAATAATCTGTCAATGGGGTAAGTAAAAAATATCTTATTTCAAACCAAAAACAACAATATTTTGCTTGTTTTAAGAAAAAAAGCTCACTTAATTTTTACATTAATTCTGAAAACAAAACAACATTCTACTTGTCCTCAAAATGCTTGTTGATTTTAAAATATCTGGACTAAAATGAGACAAGAACTCGAAGCAAGAAAAGCTTTTTCTGCAGTGTGGGTACCTTAACATTTGCTGAAAACGCAAATGAGTCGTAAACGTCGTAATTGAGTTAAAAACACTTCCACAATGAAAGGTTTCCAAAAGTTTCCAAAGCATCATGTAAAAGATCTGGAATATGAAGCTTTTTTTAAATATATATTTCGCTTTCATGCTTATTGTAATGGTTATGTTTGTTTCAGGGTGCTTGTGGTTCTTGTTGGGCATTCAGCTCTGTTGGGGCTCTTGAAGGTCAGCTGATGAAGACCACAGGAAAGCTGGTGGACCTCAGTCCTCAAAACCTGGTGGACTGTTCCTCTAAATATGGCAACCTTGGCTGCAATGGCGGGTATATGTCTAAAGCCTTCCAGTATGTTATTGATAATGGCGGCATAGATTCGGAGTCCTCTTACCCTTATCTAGGAAAGGTAAGTCTTTTGCGTGGCTTAATGCAACTATATGAAGAAAGTGTGACTATTTTCATGTGCCTAGAGCTTGTCTTTTTTTTTTTTTTAAAGAAAATCTGCACAACTGTAATCCATTATTATTGTAATTCTCTTGTGTAAACTGATGTGTTCAACAGCAAGGACAGTGCAGATACAACCCATCCCAGCGTGCAGCAAACTGTACTTCTTACAAATTCGTTAGTCAGGGAGATGAGCAGGCCCTAAAAGAGGCTTTGGCCAACATTGGGCCTGTTTCGGTGGCCATCGATGCCACCCGCCCTCAGTTCATCTTTTACCACAGTGGTAAGTATTTCTTCGCAGCTCAGACAGCCCGACACTTAACTGAGTGTAAAAATTACATTTATTTTTTGTTGACTTTTGTCCACAGGGGTTTACGATGATCCATCCTGCACCCAGCAGGTAAACCATGGAGTGCTTGCTGTGGGATATGGTACACTTTCAGGACAGGACTATTGGCTGGTCAAAAACAGGTGCAGTCAGTCTGATTTGTGATCATAAAGGGACTGCATGATTTTGTTTTTGAAAATAAACATTCAATTAAATATTAATAAAAAAAAAGAAAACTAACGCTGGTTTTCTTTTGCTTCAACAGTTGGGGTGCTAGATTTGGAGATGGTGGCTACATCCGTATAGCCAGAAACAAGAACAACATGTGTGGCATTGCCTCATACGCCTGCTATCCAATTGTATAACTGAAAAGCTATGTGAATATATCGAAATAAGAAATTTACCATGTTATAATCCAGTTTCTTAGCTGTACACGTATTTTATGTTTTTCCATTTTATTGTTTTTTTTTATTAAATTTTTATTCAAATTGAATATTGTATAAATAGTTAATTATTTTTTGTCTACCCATTAAAAGAAAATATGTCTCCACTCTGCTCTGTATGTTTACAAATGACTTGGTTTATTCAGTGCAACATCACAACGAACAGTTTCACATGAGGTATTAAAGGATTTTTCAAGATCAGCACACAATGTCCAGTTATGATTGACATTTAAATTGCTGTGATTTTTACACCTTTGGTTGATTAGCCACATTCATAAGGTAACACAAGGGAGAGAATGGCATAATATGACACAGATGCTCACACCAGCAGAAAGAGATTTTAGATGAATGACAGGTGAAAAAAAGAAAACACTTGCTACCTTTTCAGTCTGCTTACCCGAACCGTTAATAGGTGGATCTCCAGATGACAAAAATGCCTTGAGAGAATGAATTCTGTCAGCCTATGTTGTTTGTGATCCAACAATCAAGTTGCTAAAATCATATTTTCATTAAGATGATCCATATGACACAGCTAGAACATAATTGCATCATATTTGTAGAGACGAACATATTTAACATTTATTTTGGTCTCTATCCTCACGTTTACACAGTAACACTTTTTGGTAGTTTTTTTTTCTTTTTTGGAGGGATAAGCAATCATAGGATCAGCAAGACCCCCTTTCTTGCTCCGATTGTCATTCCCATTTGGTCTTTATATTGATAAATGTTCTTCAGTCTCTCATTTCTCCCTCTCTCTCTCACACACATACACACACAAACAAACAAACAAGGTTCTTTCTGCCTGCAGGTAGGGCTGTGATTTAGTTGTGTTCACGGATTGATTCCAGCACATTTGGCTATAAAAACTTAGTAACGCACAGACGCTCCCTGAATGGATGGGATCTTTGGTACAGTTACATCTCAGCTACACGACACATCACACACAGTTGAGGTAGATGAAATTAGAGCTGTCGGGCAGAACAAAAAGCGCCAAACGGGTTCCCCTATGGCGGGAAGGAATGGAAATTTCACTTCAGATTCACACACACTGTACTAACTCTTTTAAATATATCTGAAGAGGTTAAACACTACGAGAATATGGCGCAATTTATTTGTGCCTCTCAAGGTGCCGTCACATTTACCGTTGCCCTGCGAAAATTCGCGGGCGAATTCTATTCAAATCGTTCCAGTGTGTCGCGCGAGGACGAAAAAGTTCCCCGATGTTGATTCTGCTCAAGATGGCCACGCGAATTTGCCGCGTTGACCGCCTAAAAACTGCGTTGACTGTCAACAGTGGTCCAAACATCGCAGCACTTCTAACAATGGAAATGGAACATTTTGCCGTCATCTTAAGTTCATGAACAAAGTGTCCACCAGGAGCCGCCAAATGCTAAGGTACGTCAGCTAAACATAATTTTCTGGTTGCTACAGGTCATTGAGTGATCTCTAACCATCTACTGCTTTAAATCTCCATATGATCATATCCTAATTCAATACATTTCTATGAAAAGAGAGGCCCGACAACTAGTACTGCAACAGGGTGACCTGGAGAGTTGAGACGCACACACGCCAACACCCTTTGCCCTGTGCGCAGCATGCTTACAATTGTCACTCATTAAACTTTAATTCGCATCCCCAAACTCCCATTCACCACCCCTCCCCATCCTTGCCATGATTTGGTAATGCAGTGAGCCTCTGATCTGCCACCCCTCCCCGTGAACGCCCTAAGCCCATGGGCCTGAGCGAGTGCCGGCCCCAGCCGCCAAGAGGACACAGATAAAAAGGGCTTCTTTGAAGTTGGCAAAAGTCGATGGCTTCTTTCATGGGCCCTCTTTCAAGTGCGTGCTGCGAAGAGGCCTCACTACATTCCCTGCAAAGGTTAAACACAGGGGAACGAGAAAGAGCATTGAAAAAGGGACGATCACTCCCTCGGCGGCCCACCCCGAGAGACCACGGCGCATTATGTATGATCGTCGTACAGTAAATGTGGACTGCACTGAGGAGATCACAGTTCAACAGCCTAAATATAGAGTCATCTTGACTTCACAGCCACTTGTGTGCCGTCTCATGCTGAGTCTCGATCTGTTTGGTTAGGCTGTGGCCTAAAGGGTCTAGACATGCAGCACATGTGAACGATGAACATGGATGAATACGCTAGCCCAGCTATCAAGATACTAACACAGCGTTGAGTAGATGAGAAACGTCGGACATTCAGGGAGGACAAATATTCATCTTTGGTATTGGGACTCCTATCAGAGACAGGGTCATTTTTCACACACAAACAACACTTGGTGAAATAAATACTGACGGTAACTATCAAATAAATAAAATAAATAAGCTAGAAGATTGGAAATAAATACATAAATAATTATAAATACACAAAGTGGTTCTCAGTTCATATTCAATTTAAGCTTTTTGTGAGTACTTTCCATCAGGGTTTTCGAGATTTTGAGCTTTTTTTCCAGTACGAACAGCCATCGGGCCAGATTGTGTGCTTGAAATTTGTACAAAAAAAAATACAATTTTCCATCCTCAGAGTGACATCTTAAAAAATTTCCAAATCAGATGGAAATTATGCACAAGCAGAGAGTGGCCTATTAAAAAGAAACTCATTGAGAAGTCTTTTGCAAAAAGTCTCACAGCTGCTCTTCCCGCTTCTCCATGTCTTGAGTTTGCCCTCATATTGTCTGAGGATGCAGCTCTGTCCTGTGCCAAGTCTGTAGCTGTCCCACAGCAGAGGCGTTTTTTTGGACAATGAGGCCTGGCTTTTAAAATGAAAAAGTATAAAAAACAAGCTCTCAAAAAATTGTTCACATTTTGGTTTCAGCTTCTTTGTCCAGTAGTTTTCCCCTTTAAAAGTATCTGTGAAAGATTCGTTTGCATCCTTCTTTGTTTCTTTGGTCAATATTTATCCATTTGTTGCAAAATCATGTCTTTTGAGAACCCTAAAAATATCATTTTTCAGCAGTGATTAAACCTTGCAGTGATTTTATATGCTGTAACAAATTACAAAATAAACCGATTTCATATCTATTCAATACCTTCTCATAACACTTGATTTGTGAATGATTTCATAAGCCCCGGTGTGGTGGGCTTATCCTTCACGATTAAAGCTAAAGTAATCGATGCTAAAACTACAATCAAATTCTGTCTCGTCTAGACATTGCGGACATCACCCTCGTAAAGACTTCATCTTTGGTTTCATATGCTGTTGATTTGTATACAAAAACACTTTTGATTAAAAATCTCAAACACTAGGAGCTGCAGCTTAACCTGTGCTGTGCAGAGCAGAAAACGGCTCATTTTCCCATCATGCCGTGGAGCAGGTCACAGCTGGAGATGCGGTGCTGGACCCCGATGAGCCGGTGGAGGATGGACGGCCCTCTTCAGCCCATCGGTTGAGGTTTCTGCGACGAGCGTTCATGAAGAAGTTGCTTACGGTGGAAAGCTCAAGGCCTAGCTGCTGAGAGATGGTGATCTGGAGGTCTTTAGTTGGTCTGTGGTTTTCTCTGAAAATGGCCATCAGTGTGCGACGCTGCAGATCTGTAAAGACTAGCCTAGTGCGCTTGGGCCCCTGGTTGCGTTCCACCTTGGACTGCTCCTGTTCCTTACGCTTACAAGCTAAAATAATAAGAGAAAAACATTAGTTTGCAAGAAAAACCTGAAATTTTAAATGTGTTTTTTACCATCAGAATTCGTCTTTGTTTATGTAAATATCCCTTATGGAACTGCTGATAATAATAAAGACATTTTTTTAAGAGTAAAGGGCGAAACACCTCAGCATTTTAAAAAATGTTAAACATTGGAATGGCATTGAGAAATGAATATCAAGTAATTTACTAAATAGATCAGGACAATATCGTCAAAGGCTGTATAAGCTTAAAACAGACACCAAGCTACTGTAAGCGAATGCTGTCAATGCATTTTTATTTGTAATCATCATCATCATATCTTGTTATGCAATTCCTGGCTTAATTAAATACCGCCCTGTGTGTAGACCAGACTATTGCTTGAAAACCAGAGAGAGTCTCTATCAGACAACTGCCAACTTGATAGATAGATAAATGTACTTTATTGATCCCTCAGTGGAAATTGAGGATAAGAGAGATTAAGCGATAGAGAGAAAGACTGTAAACGTGCTGAACAATAATGATCTATATCAAATACAATAAATGATGGACAAACCTCCAAATAAACATTAGAATTTTCAAAATTTCAGTATTTTACCTCAGTCTTATAATCATTCAGCCCCTGATTCTCTCAATTGTCCCCAACAGTAAAACGTCGACCATTAACTAAATGCTTCCTGATGTTGTAATCATGTGTAAAAGGTAGGTATTACCATGCTATAAATCCTGTGCTCCGCACCACACTCCCAGACATAAACATCCCCCCATAGAGTTCTTATGATCGTGGGAGCAGGCCCTAATCATGATGTATACCACTTGTCTCATGTAGCTGAAACGTGATCGAAAGCCTTTTTCATAAACCACCCCCACCCCCCAATTGCCTATCACCCCCTTCTCCCCCCGAAGCCGTACTCCCTGCCTACTCCACCCCCTGCTGATTTTTTTTTCGGCCAGGGGCTGATAGAAATTATTGATTAAATCTGTGTTGCTCAGACTCCCCGACCTATAGAGGAGCTTTAACCCCTTTAGTGCTGGATGAAAGGGGAGCTTCTGTGTGCCAAACATTTATTGTCAATCTCAGCAGGGATCTACACTTAACTATGCGATTTCTGTATAAAATAGGTCAGCGCTGAATACATAAAAGTGCCAGAATCAGTGAAAAGGCCTCTGCTATTTAATCTGATTATATCTATGATTCCTTAAGACAAGAGCTTTAGGGTTCAGTGCTTGTGTGTGAAATCCCAATGCTGTCCGAACGCCGAGCTTTAGAGTAATGATCTCTACCCTGCCCTGCGACTGAATTTCTCTCTGTTCATCTCTCTCTCCCAATCAAAGCTCAGGGAGTTTGCGAAAACACACAGACACAGCCAACAGAACACATCCACACAAAAGACCCGAGGAAAAAACTGAGTGAGAGAAAAAAAAGAAAGACCAGGATACGAATTTTAGACCAATATATCTAGCTTATAAAATATTAAAATATGCGTTTATTCCAAAACAACTGAACAATGATATCAGGCCCTGTTCGCCGTATGCATGAAACATTGCTGTCATTATTTTAGCCTCGCAATGCTGATGGATTTTAAAAGTATGGGTATTTTGTTAAAAATCACTGCATTAAGCTGAATCATCATTAAATGTGTCGGTAAGTTGAACTCCTGCTGTCTCTGAGAGAGGAGGCGTGTAGCCGCATGCATTCTAATGTTTGCTCACGCCGTCTTATTCACAGGAGGTGTGTGCTGGAGCCTTCTGCGTTGCTTTCCCAAGGAAATCAATACCAGCTAGTAATTAAACAAAGGGCATGGTGAGAAAAGTCAACACTCATGGAAAGTGGGTTATATAGGGAAATACAGAGGTGTCCACTTGTGCACAGAAGCTGGGAAAAAAATAATCAGATAGTGATTGGACAACAGAAAAAGGAGCACCAATGCCAATTTGAATGCTCCACGTTAAAATTCAGTCTTAATTATGAAGGAAAAGAAAACAAATAACTATTGTTGGGAAAAAACATCACAGAAAGCAACAAAACACTGTGTCTACATTATCACAGCAATGCTTTACATCCTAAATGAACATTTACAGCCAAACACCAAGATCTCCAAAATGGCATATTTAGCGACTACCGAAAAAAAAAACAACAACAGCAGGACACGGTACCACTCAGGCCAACGGGGCATTGATTGATTCTATGTATTTCGTTGCATGGAACACCCCTACGACTGAGGGCACAGTGGTCACCAATCAATATCTGTAGTGGTAATGCAAGCAGAATAATTCATTCTGAAGCGTATTTCATGCTTAGGTGATTGATCGCTTGGGATTCGGAAAGATTTCGGGGGAATCTGCGTGTCTGTGTTTGTCTCCCATCCCACAATTCTCAGTGGCTGCTGCAGCACGCCAGCCGACATTTTGAAAACCGCCCCATCCCTGCATCGCCACCCCCCCACACCACCACCACCACCACCTTCGTCCATTCTCATGTTACTGTTTTTCTCTGGATCTCTTTGTGTGCTTTGGACAACAGTTAAAGTTTCAGCCTCTTTCATATCAAAACATTGTAACATGGCTAAACACATCGTGTTTGAGGTAAAATCTCTCAGTAATATACATAATGCTTATTTAGGGTTATTGCACCAATTCCATTTGCTCATTTTAACTGTATTTTGAGCAACTGTTAATCAGATATACTATGTACCTGTAATGTATGTGATTGAATAACTTTCATTTGTGGTTGATCATACATGCCATTGTCTTTAACAATACTTATCTTGTTGAAATTTTGGGATTTGTTTTGTATCACAACAGCAAATTCAACAAAACAAGCTCAAGCTTTTTACCTTCCAGTCGTAATGAGGCCATCCTTTGAAACTCTGGCTCCTGTAGCCAGCGGGACATCCTCTTGAAGGTTTCGCGGCCAGACTTGAGTTTCCCCCAAGGTTTGGGGTTCCTGAGCAGGTCTGACAGAGTGCCCTGAGACCTGCACAGAACTCGCTCTGCAAAAATGGCCTGTGGGATGCTGTACCGCTTCAGCTCAGTGATGATTCTCTGAGCAACATCTTTGGTGTTGATCTCCTCCCCTCCACTGCCGTTCTGCGAGCCAGCAAGCATGCCCTCCCTTCCCAGGCTGGAGCCAGAGGAGGAAGGGGAAGAAGAGGGGAGCTCCCCAAGCTTGGAGGCCTGTTGGCTGGGAAGGTGGTGCTGATAACTTTGGTTGTATAAATGATGGTGGTAGGTGGGAGTGTGCTGATGGGCATCCATTTTGTTTAGCTGGTGGCTGACCCCATGCTCAGCCCCCAGAGAGGGCGGTGACATCTCTCTTACAAAGTCTGGCACTGTTCGGCAGATGTTACTCCCGTTGCTGCCCATATGGACATCATGGCCACCTGGTAGCATCTGGCTACTGTGTCCATTCTGACTTCCTAGTGTACCATAGCCATGCATTGCAGTATCCAAACCTGCACTCCCCAGCGGTGGAGACAGGCCTTGTCCCAAACCGAAATCTTTTCCATATGATGTGTAGTAATTTCCTCCTAGACTTCGATCTTCTCGCATGAGAGTGAAGCTGCCAATGACATTGCTGACGGGCAGGCAGGGATGATGGTGATGATGGTGGAATTTGTCATCAAATGGCTGAAGGGGTGTCAGTGTGGTGTAGGTGCTTCCACAGGTAGTTGGTGCATCCCTGCTGTACCCCAGAGTTGCCATGTGGTCATATGTGGGGCTCTGGTGGTCAGACTCCAGGCCCATGACAGGGCCTCCCAGAGAGGGGCGAGGGAAGGCAGCCGTGAGATCCCGGGAGTGCAGCATGGCTCGGCTGTCCTGACTGTGTGCCAGCTCTACATGGCTGTGCACAGACATCTCTCCCATATTACCATCCATATTTTTACTTTTCTCCACCACTTCTTAAATTTCCAGCTGATTTATTTTTGTTTGTTTTTTCCACAACCTAAAGTGTGGTTTCTGTAATATGATCTAAAAACAGTTCCCGGTGCTGTTTATATCTCAAAATCTGATTTCAGTGTACTTTCTGAGACATTTCATCACAGTGGCACCATCTTGGGTCATGCAGGCAAATTCTGTGTTCCATAAATGCACCTGTGTTTATCCATGCATATCTTGACCAATGCTAAAAAAAGACAAATATAAATCAGATCACAGATTTATTTATTTATTAATAGTTATATTTATTGATTAGTCATATATATTAAAATACTTTATTACCCTTTATTATTAATTTTGTTCCAAATTACTTTTTTGGTCAAATAATAGCATATTTATTAATGCAATTGTTTTTTTGGGGGGTTTTTTTCAATTCAAAATTAACATAAACAATAGTATCTATGCTTAAAAACATGTCGAAAAGCTTTGAGTTAAAGTGCCTACCTCACGACGTAGCTTATCCAGCTGGATGGAGAAGCGAAACAGCCACTCCAAAACACAACCAAAAGCCGATAACGGAATCGGGTACCCTTTACACCCGCAGAAATCCCGAATTTACAACCACACAACAATCGGTTGTGACTTTTGTGTGTCTTCAGCACATTTCGGTGTTAAGAAAAGGCAACGGCTAGGTCCGGTCCGTCGCTGCCGTTATCCGCTAGATCCTTGCTGGACCACAACTGTCGAGGATGCAACACAAATGAAGGACGCCTGAGGCCGTACGATTCCGTCCAATGTCCAGACTTCGCTATGCTACAACCGTGTCAAAAATGAGCGCCGATCTGTCTAAGCACCGCGCTCCGTCGCTGTCATTATCTCTGTGGTTTTGCCCTTCTGTATCCTCATCGATCTCGGCCCCAACTCTTTCTCTCTCCTCTCTCTCTTCCCCCAGCCCCCCCTCTGTACGTCACACTCTTAAAATCTGACAGATGTGGGGTGAATTTACAACCCTCGTTAACTCCTTCCCTCCTGCGGACCTCAAGAAGCTATTGTCTTAGGTGGGGCTCGTGACAGTGGTCGAATTATAGAGTTTCAGGAGTGGATTGACTTTTTAAAAAAGTAAAATAATAAAAGATTAGGGTGCAATCTGTTGAGGTTCTCGATGGCCCCAAAACGTCTGAATTCAAAGATGTTTTTCTAAAAACAAAAATACATACATATTTGTAATATGCCATTAAAAAAGTTATGGTAATTATAGATAGGACCTATGCATGCTTTCAGGTGTGTTGTCAATTAAGGAATTTAACGGAAAGTACTCAGCGCAATGCTGTTGCTATGGTTACCTCCTCAGGCCAATGTGATTTTGCATTTGTTATGAATACAGAAAACAATATTGTGAGTCCAAATGTCATTACATTCAGTAGGCCGTACACTCTTAAAAATAAAGGATTCAAACATAACCCTTTAAAAACAACTAAAATAACCATTTATTAGTTTATGAAGAACATAGGAAATAATATTTTTTGTTGAATGTTTTTGCTATTCCGTAAATATTAAAGACTCTTCATAAAACCACAGAATAGTTTAGGGTTAATTTCACTGTTAACATTATTTTTAAGGCTCTTAAAGAATCTGTCAGGTTGGTTTTTATAGGATAAATTCAGAAATTAGAAATGTAGGCAGGACAAATTTCCCGATTAATCCAATTAAATGGCCAGAGCGTTTATGTACTATTAACTGCAATTTTATTTCCTCAAGCTAAAGGCAATTAACTGAACCAACAAAGCAGTGACAGAGAACGGTTCTTATCAGCTGTCAGCTTACAGTGTAGTGGACAATTAACGTAAGAATTTGCTCCTCAATCACAGAAGTGCTAAACAAGATCAATGCACTTGATCTATCCAATCCGCACCTATGACCCTCTTAAGAGTAACACCCGACCTTTCTTAAAACGCGCGACCTAATAAACAACAAAATTACACGTCTGTCATATTTCTATTAAAAAGATAATGCGACTCGAGTTTGTGAGAGTAAAAAGTGAGAGAGAGAGAGAGAGAGAGAGAGAGAGAGAGAGAGGTGTTTGGGTAGGTGTTTGAAACTTGGAATATTAATCATATCTGTCTGTCAGTTTAATTTTTAGAGATGAGCAATTCTAGAGCTTGAAAAATTTTCCAGTGCGATGTGGGACCGCTGTCTTCCCGCAGCAGATGCTGCACTATCGATCTGCGCCAAGCAGGGCTGAGGAAGGGAGGGGTGTATGTGTGTGTGTGTGTGTGTGCGTGCGCGCGCGGAGTGTGTGGCTGGAGGTAAAATGGTCAGCTCTTACCGCAAAAAAAGGTCTGTTTGAGGGTCGAGGTGAAAGTTCACTCACTGCGGCTGAAGAGCTCGATAGTAGCCTACACTCGAATGAAAACAATCCGATTCAGAGTGCACCGACAATGCTTCATAATTTATAATATGATTAAAAAATACAAGACGTTACACTTAAACCTGAATAAAACCTTAATATATTTACTCTTCATTTTAAAGACGTTTTAAAGACGAGTGGCTTGAGGAATAGATTTGAAAATTTTTAATTGTGAGATTGAAACGTGACAAACTCAACATAATTACCACTAAGAAAATAATAAGCCTAATTGGCCTACATATAAACATTGATAATCAGCTTCATCACTGTGTAAATTTACGACTCATTTCGCGAACATCTGCGTTTCCCCCTTAAAACCTAGAAAAATGTATATTCAATATATATATATATATATAATTTTTTTTAATAGCCCACTCCATGCACTTTAATATTTAGCATGAATTTTAGACTACATCTTATCGGAGAGCTACAAGTTCGGCAACATGTAAGGCACTGCTAAATTTTATTCACCTCTTTCCCTTTCTGTCTGGGATACGTATCAATGATCAAACATTGTTCAAAACAAACCGTGGAAATCAAAACAGCGGCCAGCGAGTTAGTAAATTATTTATACCTGTCTATTGAGTTCTTTGAGCCTTTGGTCGAGCCACGTCCTCCTCCCGAGTGGTGTGTATCAAGAGGCCTGCAGGTTAACACGTATACATCAGGCTAAACGTGCAGAGCTAAGCAGATACTAACAGTGTGTGTTCTGAGAAAGATATTAGTTTTACTCATTCATATCGTAATGTTACTGTCCTGTGCCTGAGACGCTGGGACACGGTGTTAACTCACATATCACATAGCCTCAATTCTATTTTAAGTAGCGGCCTGACAAATCTAAATAAATGAAATTATTGACATGCGACAGATCCACATTACAGAACATTTGCAGAACGAGGAATTAATGTAACACAAAATGTAACCTGCATAACGATATATATATATATATATATGCGCTCTATCGGTAAAAATGTTTTCAAATCGTATAACGATGTATAGCCAGATCCGTTTTCCCATGCTTGGGGTTTTCGGCCTCCTGATAAATCTCAAAGATAAATGTTATTGATCACATTTGCAAACTCTTGTTTGTGTGAACCTTTGTGCCAGAATATTAGAATTTATTTCGTGCATCAATTCTGTGAGAAGGCATAAAAGAAGCCACATATTATTTTTGTGTTGACGCACCGAAAAGGTAACATTGTAAAGTAATTAATATTTACATAAACATTTCATAAGAAATGGAATGTGTTAAAAGTAATTAGTCTTAATACTTATCTTATAAATGTAAACACTGAAGAATTATTAAAAAAAAAAAATATATATATATATATATATATGATTGGCATTTTGTTTATATACTGTACACTCTATCAGCTTTTCTGTAATTGCAGCGCAATTGTTGACACAATCATACAAAGCAAGTCAAATATGAAAATTAGTTAAACAGCATTTTTAAAAATAACAAGAAGTCTTAATTGAAAAAGGAGAAATACGAAAAATAACCAACGCAATGCTAACAAATGAGTATTGCAAGATAACGTGCAACAAGCTAAACTATAAAATATTATACCAACTGGTAATCTAAAATTGTCACTTATTCGTTCAAAATAACTATTTTAATGCATTTAAAACCGCCATTAACCAATATTATTTATATTCATCAATATTGTTTTCATATGTTTGGTGTTAGGATAATATTTAATATCTTTATGAAAATCATGAGTTCAAGTTTAACAAGATTAAATGAATTAAATACGATACATCCTGCAACATAAAACATGCATTTAAATGCGGGGCAAAAACAAATTAATTTCGTCCAAAAATAATAGGACGTATGGTGAATAATAAAAAGAAGTCGATCGATAAAAAAGTCAATAACTCAATTAACATGCTGGAACCTCATGGAGAGCAGGCAGATATACAAAAATCTAATGAAAATAAAACTTTTTGCGGTGTCTGCTATGCTACATTGTAACTTTACAATTATAAAAACTTCCATTTCGAACGGAGGATAATTGTTGCCAAATAACAATTAGAAAACTGTACAATTCTATGCATCTATAAATAGTGTGCATAAATATTAAAAAAGGACTAACATATGATTTATTCTTGGGGGAAAATTGTTTGGCAAACTGCATCAGAAAAAAAGTATAGGAATGCTCCAACTTTAAGATTCATTGAACAATGTTAGATTTTGCAGATTTTAACGTTTAAAATTAAGCTGAAGTTAAAATATTTAATTTTTAACCCTAAAAATAATTACAGCATCAATTATATTAATAATAAGCTACACATTACGTTACATACGGACATACACATAAAAGCACCGTCACACCACCGCTGCTGTGTCCACTGGATGTATTTTTTGTTTGAAAAAATAATTTCCGATTTATATATATATATATATATATATATATATATAT
>CAIGQZ010033112.1:14351238-14372710 GCA_903798205.1 Danio tinwini
ACACACACACACACACACACACACACACACACACACACACACACACACATATGTATATGCCTAATATCATGCCATAAATGTTTTATAAATTGTTACAATTTTGGTACTTGTGATGCAGCAATCTCAGAGACAGATGTGTATACAATAATTTTATATAAAATTCACTTTAATGTATGATATAATTAAAAAATAATTATAAACGAATATTTTCTCAATTCAAATGAGTAGCGGCTTGGACCCGAAAACAGCATTACATACGTCATGACTTAATAAACTAATATAGGCATCAATGGAACTTTTAACAACTGCTTGAAAATAAAGGTTCTTTATTGGCAGAAATAGTTCTGGGAAAAACCTCAAACATCCATGGAACCTTTTAAATCCACAGAATGTTTCTTTGCACTCATAAAAAAAAGGTTCAAATGTGATCTGAACAGCAAAGGTATTGAAGAATGATTTTTAATTCCACACATTTTTTTATTTAAAAAAAAAAAAGCTTTCCAAGGATTTGGGAAGTTTTTCTTGGAGCCATAAATTTCAGTAAAATAACCCTTACTTTAAAAAATGTTATTTAAGAATTCATCTGAAAGGTAAACCCAAACCCCTTATATGGATAACCCAAAGCAAATATTTTTAATTGTGTTAATTGATTACACATTAATAGGGCCAGATAGAATCTGTGAACATTTCTTGCCATTTCTGCGCAGAAAAAAATATCAGCTTTTAGTAAAAAAAAATTAACTTTTATTTATTGTTTACAATGCAAATCCAATTAGATCTAATTATTTGGTAAACTAAACAAGTCTCTCATAATATATCTACGAAAAGACAGAAAATATTACTTTTCAAACTTTAATGTAAATAAATCATATGAACATTTACATATTAGACAATAATACTAGTGAAATTAATTTAAAAACTAAATAAATATGAATTGCCCATTTACACAAGTAAATAAATAGACTAATGGACTAAAAATCTGAGGAATTCTGCATGGGCCTACTCATCAACTTCACTGCACAACAATTCTCTCTGCTTATATTCTGCAACATCTTGTTCACCTATTTGATGTGTTGAACGCGATCCATATTCACATAGATTATGTCTAAGAGGATTCTTGTGTTAAGTTGGCCGCTTTCTAGTGTTAAGTTGTCTGCTGATCCACTCTTTGTTGCAGTGTTTTGCTCACTCATGCGCTCATTGAAAAAAAGCCTTAGCTCTGTCTCTCTTTTATGACCTCATGGAGTCAACGGCTGCAGCATTGAGCATGTTTACTTGACCTGCAAATTGGGGTCAACGCAAAGTAAAGAGCTGTACACTTGTGCAAAGAACACAGGCAAATAGCGGCCATTGAGATACTGTGTACACCTTCAAAATCCTATATGCGCGTTTTAAGGAAGCAATTGCAAATTGCACCGCCAAACTAAAAGACATCAATATGGAATATTTTGCCTTTCTGAGTGGCACTTAAATCAGCACGAGCTGCATGCTAGGGACTTGCACAAGGTGGCAGGGTGTAGAAGACAGGTGTAAATAAACGCCGGGGCTCTGTCCTTGCTCTGCGAGTTGCCATGGCAACGGCTGATAGAGCATCCTATCGATCGCACTGTCCAGTCTGAATTGTGCAGCCCCTGAACCCACGTTTTTTTTCTCTGTGTGGTGATGGGTGTGGATCAATACCTGATATTGTATGCCTCTTTTGCCTCGCGTCTCTCATGGCCTCCATAATAGTGGTAATGATAGTGAGAGGCAAAGAAAAAGAAAAGGAAGAAGCCTGAAACAATAGTAAAAAGACAGGTGGATCTATTTTGTCACAAATGCGAAGAAAGAAAAAAAAACTACAGTTCTCTTTTGGACCAAGAGGGATGCTTTCCAGAACAATAGAGAGCCATCATGACACTTTGCCTGTATTATTCACTATCCCTCCAGAATTGCCATGCGCTGAACCGTGGCCTGCATGGAATTCGGTTTTCCCAGCATGGAAAATGTCACATTTGATTTCTCCGTCTCTCTGCATATGCGAACAGCCACACGCCATTTCCCTAATATGAGGCAGTTTAGTCCATCCATTGCTTTGACTGTTAAACAAATCGGAACGGCCAGAAAAGCTCAGGCTGCAACGGTTCAGCAAGAGCTTGTGAAGGAGAGTGAGGCACGGAGGAGGACCTGCGGGAGCTCGTTTAAATCTGGCCTGAGGGATCCCTCCAGCTAGGGGTCACGGTTGGAGTCACTGGCACTGGATTTAAAGGTGGGGCTCCTTAAGGTGCCTCTGTTGCCCTGAGGCACAGCCATCACAATTCCTGCAGTGCTGGAAATGAAAGACAGGCCAGGACAAAGGCCCTTTCCTTGCTTATGGCCACTGCTCAGAAAAATTACTCAAATGATTGAGATGTCGGTTACATCTTTCTTTTTGCCTCTGTCCTCCCCAGCAAAACCCTTGTGTGAGTTTAAAGAGATTTACTGAATGGCGTTACTTCTTCAGGGAAAAATATAGTTGGTTTTAGATTGTGTTATACAGTTGAAGTCAGAATTTTAACTCCCCTGAATTATTGCCCCTGTTTATTTTTCCCCAATTTCTGTTTAACGGAGAGATTTTTTCAACACATTTCTAAACATAATAGTAAACAAAAAATATAGCTTAAAGGGGCTAATAATTTTAACCCTAAACATTTTTTTTACTTTTAAAAATTAAAAACTGCTTTTATTCTCCAGAAGAAAAAATATTATCAGACATATTATGAAAATTTCTTTGCTCTGTTAAACATCATTTGGGAAATATTTTAAAAAAATCAAAGGGGGCTAAAAATACTGACTTCTACTGTATATAAAAACTAAGTCACAAAAAAAATATTTTTCATGATGGTATATTAATTCTTTACATAGGACGGCCTATATCCAAAACAGTTTTAAAAGCAAGTTTCTCCCCAAAAATGTCATTCCAAGAGTTCTGTTTATCTTAGAAAGTTATGGAATGAAAATATGAAATTTCGGAATGAAAATATTTTTAAAGAAATCTACTAGGGCTGCACAATTTATCATTTCAGCATCGATACTGCAATGTGATAATTCGCAATAGTCCCATCGTGAGTATATGCAATGTTGAGTCTGGATTATAATTTACCATTCAAGTGTTTTTTGAGGCCTCTGACTGTGTGAAGGTTTTATTATTTAATATAATTTAATAACGATTAATTTGATTGAATTGATTATGAAATGAAGACTATGCAATATTATTTTATATTTGATTATTTAATTTCTGTACACCTGAATGCAGTTCGGCTCCTCGGGTAAACAATAAAATGCTGTTTATTTAGTTGGTATTTTTTTCTTTATTGAATATATCTATGCTGGTGGATTGTTTTGTTTTTTTATGCATTCCACATCTTAGTCAATCTTAAATGATCATTTTTTTCCAAATAGTTAAACTCATCTAGTGAAATTGTATTCATATCGCAATACATATTGCAGAATAAAAAAATCCCAATGTTAGATTTTTCCAATATCGTGCAGCCCTACTAACCACTGAGCGACTGTGTCGCCCCCCACCGAAAGCTGATTCACTCTAAAATCAAAAAGTTCATAAAGAGATTAAAAAGCAAGTCATATGAATCAAGTAATTTAATCCAAGCCTTCTCTGTAGAGACATGATTGCTTTATATAGTGAGCAGAATTATTTTAGTATTTATTATAACATTCACTGTCTCTTAATTCAGAGACTGCATTCTTCGATGGCCACATTCAAAGGCCGATTGCATCATCGCAGCACAACAAAACTGTCTTCGTTCAAAGACTCCTTCAATACAGCCTCCAAATGCATCCTTTGTTTCCCAGATAATAAAGAACTGATTTTGGATTTCAATGTACGAGGATAAGAATAGTATATTATTAAAGAAAATTCTAGATTCATTTCAACTTAGTCTGACACTGAATGATACAATGTTAGTGCTATAAATTTTACATATCTTAGAGTAAACAGATGTTCAGTGAAGAAAGAACAGATTTCATTAGAGATATTTATTGAAGATGTTCAAATATCTAGTGAGTTTGGAACAATATGAAAGTGAGCAAAAATATTTCCATTTTTAATTTTCATTTTTGGGGTAAACTAAACAAGCAAGAATTTTAAACTACAATAGCTCATCCCACATATTTTTAACACACTGTAGTTCACTGATAATGCAAAACAAGATATTCTTTTTTTTTTTTTTTTACAGCTCAGACTTCCGTCTTCTCAATCTGAGGGGTCCCGATCTCTAGAGAATTGACTGAAGTCGCTCAAGCTGTTTTTGTGTTTCTATCAGTGCTGCATGGATTTGGCTGTTCGCCTGGAGTACTGAGCTCTATGCAGCGGTACAAATGTAAATGTGTGCTCCGCGGGGACGGAGTGTGAGGGGGAGCGGAGTGGCTGCCCTCGCATCCCAGCGAGATGAAAACCCATCCACTCGGAGAAGCACAGCGGCTACCGGGGCAGAAGTCAGCCGCGGTGGGGCTGGGCATGTGGGAGAGAGGAGTGATGGAGGGAAAGTTTTCTCTGCCTCCAGCGCTCTGCATATGTTGTGAGAGTGAAAGCCTGCAGTGAACTTGGCAGCACACTTCAAAACTTTATGGAGCAGACATGCACGCTGCATCCTAATACGAGCGGTGTCTTGATTCGTGATTCGGGATTCATGAGATTTGTCAGACAAGGTGCCTGGAATTTTTTTCTACTTGAATTCTTGGCTCTGCTATTTTGCTCGCCTACATTTTATGTGAAGGGTGGTTTCTCATTGGATTTGTTTTGTTCCCAAAGTGGTCAGATGAATTTCTGAATTAATCATAGTCACTGCAGATCACATTTGGGTACAGCGTAAATTAAGGTGCTAAAGTTTTATAAAATTACAAGGGTTATGTTTCAAATATAAAGACAAAAACGTATTTACTCTCATGCCATTCCAAAACTGTATGACCCTGTTACTTGTGAACACAATAAAATAATTTATAACATGTCTCAGTTTTGTTTGGCCATAGAGGGTCTAAGGATCTTCAAAAAATTCATTAAGATGTAAAACGTCATAAGGCTGTGTGATTAACAGGTTTTTAATTCATTTACACTGCTCATCCACAAATAGTTCACCCCAAAATAGAAGGTTTTGTCATAATTTACTCACCATTTACTTGTTTCAAACCTTTGAGTTTCCTTTTTTTTGTTAAACACAAAAGAAGATATTTCAAAGAAAGTTGGAAACCTGTAACCATTGACTTCCATAGTGTTTGTTTTCCTACTATGGAAGTCAATGGTTACAGGTTTTTAGCTTTCTTCAAAATATCTTCTTTTGTTTTCAATAGAAGAAAGAAATTCATAAAGGTTTGGAACCACATAAGGGTCAGTAAATAGTGAGTAAAATGTTTGGGTGAACTATCCCTTTAACTAAGCAAATAGTTAAGAGTCACCCACTCCCTCTTTCAAGATTGACAATCACTTAAACTTCTGGTGAAATCAAATCATAAACAAACAACAATAGAACTCACAACTATTTTAGGGAAACTCAAAGGATTTGGAGTAAACAGTTGTGTAGGCTTAAGAAAGACTAAAAAAATGTAACAGCTTAACTTTTCTAGGGAGCATAAAAATCAAGGTCATGTGGTCTGATAAGTCCAGATATTTTCTGTTTAAAGAGTCATGGCCACATCAGGATAAAAAAAAAGGCAAATGAAATGTTGCAACCATCATGCCTAGTGCCAACTATACAAGCCCATGGGGCAGTCCTGTGATTTGGGGATGCTGCTGTTGGCCATGGCTAGGTTCAGCAATGTTATGTGCCCAAAGAATGAGTTCAGCTATCTACCTGTATACAAAGAATGACCAGGTTATCATCATCAATGGATTTTTCTTTTCTGATGGCAAGGGAATATTCCGGGAATGCAAAGCTAAAATTCAGAGATTTTTATAGATTGGCCACAACAAAGTCCAGACTTTAACCCTATTGAGAATCTTTGGGATGTGCTGGAATAGACTTTACGCAGCAGTCCAACACCCCCTTTATCCATTCAAGATCTTGGTGAAAAATTAATGCAACTCTGGACAGGAAAAAATGTTGTGATGTTGCAGAAGCCTACTCAAATGATGCAATAGCAAATGTGTGCCATAAAGCAAAAGGCAGTCCAATGAAATATAAGAGTGTGTTTTTTTTTTTTGTACAGTGTATTTTAGGAATTATCAAACATTCTTAAACGATGTATATATTGTTATTAAAATCACATATTCCTTTGTATTAATTGGTTATAAATTTTTGTACAAATTACTAATTAAGAAAACAAACAAAGTCACTGATTGATGGTCACTGATGATACAGAACAAATCCCACACAATTAATATTTCACCAGAGAAAGACAAACAAACAAACAAACAACAAAACTTGAAACTGAGTTTACAAGTTCTGTATTTCAAATGCTAGACTAATGTAAGACAGATAGCACCGGTCCTGGATCTATGGGTGGGCAGTTTCTGTATTCAATTCCAGGTCCACGTTAGCAAGCCACTCTGTCCTGTCCAGGAGCTCCATTCACTTCACATTCAATAGTTATTTATCATCCAACATATTAGCGATAGCGGTGTCGATATGAAGTCCAGCAGTGAAATTAGTCAGTGCCAAGTCTGTAACTACAGCCCAAGGTCAGACACACACTCCATTGACAGGAGTGATGGTCTGCAGCTCACAGGCACATACATCCAGCCCAAGGTCAAGTGTATGGTTCTGCTATTTCAGAAGGCACACGCGTGTAAAACACTCTGTCATGTTGAGAGATGCCAAGCTTGGTTGTGACATATTTTATGTCACGTTTTGGATACTAATCAATACGGTAAGGTGGATGGTAAAGATTGAACTATCGCTGTTTTTGTTTTGATCAGTGAGAAAGATGTTGCTTAAGTGTATCCGTAATTTCTCTAAATTGTTCAATGCTATATGCATGAGTGCACTTATAAACAGTAGTAAAATGTGGACAGCCTTTTTAACTATTTCAAACTTTAGATTACAGAAAGAACAATACACACCTGCCACTTTCAACTAACTATTGTGCTGTCTGTTTATTTGACTCAAGCAAAAATATCTTCTGTATTTTTTATCAAAATACTAAGCACTTCTAAGCATTTCTATTGCTCTTAAATTGAACCAAAAGTTTCACCAAGCGGCTAAGCAGAAGAATTGCTAATCAGCAGCAAAACATTTTTAAGCCTTCTGGCAAGGTCAGGGGATCACAGTCCCTTGCTAAATGTCCGGAGCCCCCCCCCCCCCCCCCCCCCTCCCCTTGCAGAAGCCCTGAGGGGTGATTTCACCCCCCACACATAGATACACACAGCCTGACAGCAGCTAACTTGATTCGTTTGCTTGGTCCAAAACTCCAGAACGATTCCGCTTCCCCTCCCCCTTCCCCCGCAGGTCTCTTTTTTTGTACTTTCAGGTCTAAACTACCATATATTTGCGTCATGAGTGTGAGCACAAACATTACTAGCAGTCTGTGTACTAGGAGTAAATGTTAAACAAACCAAACTCTGATGTCAAAACCAAAACATCTAGTGTTGATGCAAAAGGGCAAAGGGCTTTCTGATCAGTGACAAATCGAGAGGATTTCACAGCCAAGCCTGAAACTGCAGATCTGGAAGTTGAAGACACTTTTGTCTCTAGCCAACTTCTTAGTAAACTTGGGCAATAAGCCAACACATATTCTGGAACTAGATAAAGTGAACACTTTTGTAAACAGGGACTACTGCATGCATATTATTGTTACTGTGAACATCTAGAATATGTTTCCAAATGAAAAAAATTGCTATTATGTAAATTGAAGCATTACAAAAAAACTAAAATAAAAAACCTCTCTCATATGATATTTTGTCTAGCTTGTAGCATGTGTAAAAATATAGCAAGTATTCAAAATATACTGCTAATTCACTCACTCTCCTTTAGCTTTTATGAGGGGTCTCCACAGCAGAATGAACCGTCACTCAGCTAACTATTCTTCAAAAATTTACAAATTGCCACAGAACAAGGTATTTGCAGAGTCTAATCTATATGATTGTTTAGCCTGTCTTTCACTTTGGTGCAAGCAAAACAAAGTAACCCTGTAAATCTGAAGAGGAAAATGTAATGTTGCTTTACTATACAGGGGTGTATTTCCGAAAACCATCTTTAGCCAATAAGGTCGCAAGTTCTGTTGTTACAAACATAGTTCAGTGATTTGGCATTTTCCAAATCCATCGTTCCAAGGAACATTCGCAAACTGCGTCACAAACTCATGTGCTTGCAACTACACCTCTGGAGCTGTAGTTAGAAACATAGTTCATTGCTGTGTTTTATTCCCAGTTATCCCCCCTATGCCCTATTCATTTAGAATATTCTGACATTTAAACTTGGAATTATTAAAAAAAGGCATTAAAGTTATCTCTCTTAGGTGTAATTTGCTTTCAAAGTACTTTTACAGTTCAATTTTAGCGATCTTCATGTTTACAATTGCACTCCCTTCGCAGTGCACTTTGAAAACACTGATGTCATTTAGAACACAGCCATGGCTCATAATGAAATCTATAGATTTTATGTTTTAGAATAGAATATGTAATGTCCTCAATAATATTTGTAAAGGAAACACAGGCCCTATATGTGCCATTCACATATATTTCAATTAATATGGAAAACGAGTGCATGTTTTTACCAACTAATCTTGGATTTTATTTTAATTTTTTATGCATGTGCATGTAAAACAATATAATTTGCACAAAGAAATCATGGGGTTTTTCTTTAAAGAAATTGTTACTTCACCTCGTTTAGAGCATCATTATGGGCATTTTACGTTATAACTAATATGGTTTAAACGATGGATCTGCGACAGAGCACCTACGGGTTTTGGAAAACACTCAGTTCAGCTATGAGTTATGTCGTTGTTTGGGAAACACACCCCGATCAGCTTCAGGAAACAAAGCCAAATCAACTTTCAGTCTAAACCCTCCAGATGAATGCCCTAACAGGTATTAAATCACACAAGTTTAAGCACAGCCATGAAACTGTTTGCTTCTCTACTGAAAACATTGTATTGTTTTATTGGAATAAACATTTTAAATTTCAACCAAGGCAATGTGCATGCTGCCATCTAGTGGACGTATTAAATCTTTACATGGTAACTGCAGGTACTAGTATTTGGCAGTGCTACAAACATTTATCAACTTACAACAATTTAAGCTCGTCTGATAGAACTCTAAAATAACTAACTGCAAAATAGACAATTAATTTGTTATTGTTAATGTCTTTGTGTGCATTTGAAACAAAAAAAACCTGTTTAACAATGCATTTTTGCAACTGAATCCAGTCAAAGCATATTAAACAGCACGACACTAAGTTGCAGTGTGAGTGTACTGGAAGAATTTTAACAATGTTACTTGAAGTGTCACAATGTTACTTGGGTACACTGACTTTGCGCCTCTTCGGGACAGATGGTTGGGGATCTTGGCTTAGTGGGAACTCTAGTTGAGAGATCTGCAGAAATAAGAGGAAGTGCATTTAGCTGTGGTGAACAACAGTTCATCAGAACTAGAACACTTGAATAACCTGTTCTGTTTACTTCACAAGGAGTTGTGTTAAATAAAGCTAAATTTTGTATTTGACAACATTGAATCAATCAATGATTTTTATAAAAAGGTTCCAATGACAACACAAACACAGGCCATGGAAGGGCTATGTGATGTTTTAAGCCCATGAAAATACTAGTAAATGTTGTTTTAACAGTGTGTGAAGTGACACCAAAAGAAAAAAGATCCAAATAAAAAACAGCTGCATTTTAAAGCGATGTTATAGTGTTTTCTTCCCAAAAACTTATAAAAAAATTCAGTGATCCATAAATTAAAACTGTTCACTTGCTTTGTAAATGTATGTGTTAAATGTGTTATTGTTTTGAACAAATTTTTCACTCAGAGAAATGCTGCCACCTGTAGGTGGTTTTAGTGTCATATTTATCCTATATATTTATGCCTAAGAGACTATGGAAAAAATAGCTTAGTTTTTATTAATCAAACACTCCGTTGTATGCACATCACAATGTATTTCCCACCTGAGGCTCAAAGATTCGTCCACTCCTGGTCTTCCTGGCATCCACCTTAAGATCAGCAGTTTTCTTTACCAGACTGTCCATCTGAAAACAAACTTCATATAATTAAACACAAGCTCTGAAGCAGACTGTTACATCACACATGTGGTGCAGTGCCACCTTTGGATTTGTTGAAAATTCCTCCTTGGTGTGTCTGTGAGGCTGATCCTGAGTTTCCTGAGTTTCTGTAAATGTGAAAAACAATGAGCCATGTTGGCTGGAGATGCAGTTGATTATCAATCTCATTTAACTGACAAAACATTCACCTGAGTATTCAATGCCAGCATCAGTAATGACATTCTCCTTTGTCATACACTCCTGTTAGAAAACAATTGCCACCATTTAAGATAAAAACTTGCATTTTGTAACAGTAATGCAGAAAAAAAATGAAGAAACATGAAAATTTTAGGCACAGAAACCTTTAAATGTCTTCTGAAATTTTCTTCTAAAGTGAGCAGTTTTTTTAGACTTCTGTCTGTAATTCAGTCATTTAAATTTAAGACAATGAAAAGAACCTATTCTTCACCAGGAACTAAATAGCTGAACCTACACACATTGAACCCAGTGTTGCCAGATTGGGTGGTTTTGAAATGGAAATAATATATACAACTTATTTAACAAAACTTTACTGTGAGATCCTACTCTCAATTAGTAGTGACCAGTGCACAGTGCAAACCGCATGGGCTCACCCGCAAGAGGAGGTGAAGGCAAGTTGTCAAAATCTGGCTCACCGGACAAATCAGACTCCCTTTCGAGTGCACGCACATCAAGCAGTGCCTGCAGTTAAACTCACAGTGGTTTATCATGACACCTTTATCGATCTTTTTTTACACAATTAACAGCAAGAACAAACATAGAAGCATTGTCTGGTTGACAAGCAGCACCTAATTATGTTCAAAAGAATTTAAAACACCACATGGGACGAATTTATACCCCATTTTGAAAGTAAAACATACTCGAATAGAAAGTGTAATCTACACAACATTAAGTGCAGTGTGTGGGTGAGAGGGGGCAGTGTTTCGATGGGATTGGTTATGTTGTGGTACTGTGACTGCTGGTGTTGGTTGCTGTATGATTACAAATTATGACAGTTAAAGTAACAAGGTTCATTTCATTTTAAATAAATTGAATAAAATATTAATTAATATTTTGGGCAGTTTTTTGTGTGTTTGGGCGGGTTGTGGACAGCTTTTAAGTTGGAAAAAGTCAGCTATATCTGGCAACACTGATTGAACCTGAGAAAAAAATGATATGAGACGAAAATTTCAGACAGCATTTAAAGGCTTTTGCATCTGAACTCTTTATGTGCTAACTATTAAAGAAAGCCCACCTGCTGAACTGAAGTCTCAGACAACATCCCATCCTCAGTCATTTTCAAAGACCATTTTGTACTCACACATACTTCCACATCATCTTCAAACTGTTCACACAAACACATTTATATTACTGATCACTGCTTTACAACACAGATTTTATGTATTGTTTTTAGTGTGTAAGCAAGCATCTTCTAAACATCTTTAACTCACAGGCTCAATTCTCTTTTTCTCAGTGGTGACGTTCATTTTGATGCTGTGAAAAGGTGTGACCACCTCCCCCATGGTCAGGTTTACTGGTTCTCTCTCAAACATCAGCGTCCCGTTGTCATCCTCCTTAAAGCCAGGTGGCTGATACTCCTGAGGGGTCACTGAAACAGAAATACACATTGATAATAAATAATGCAGACCCAATATTAAAGGAACCAAAATATTTTGCTTAAATAAAATAAATTTATTAAATTACATTATCTACATTCTTAAAATGTACAAATAAAAACACATATGTATAATAAATATATAATAAAACTACTATGCAACAAGACAAAAACTTTTACATAATTCAAAATAAAAACAAATCTGCAACAATTAATATCAGATAAAAATTTAAATAAAAGATTAAAATATCCAATGGCAAGAAAATCAATTTATACACATTACTACAGTCTTTATATTTTGTAGATTTACCCTCATCATAGTACAAGAGTTTCATGTTAAGGCAGACGTCGTCAGGCAGCGGGCCGAGATTTTGCATCAACATATAAAGTTTGCGCACAAGCAGCATACTGGATTTCTGGGTGTTGTCGCAGGCCATTTTAGTCAGGCTCTGTCCATTTTTGCTAGAAACAGATTTTTTGAGGAAACATTCATACAAACAGCATACGGACACTTTAAAAACTCATAGCATAGCATAAACAATGTTCTGCCAACTTGCATTTAAGCAGCCACTATTTTTGAATATTACAAGTAACAATATGAAAAATAATAATATTGAAAAGTCATAATACAGCAACATTACCATAGTTCTGGCAACACTAATGAATAAAGACATATTTGATCTATTCCTCTGTGCATGTAGAATGAAATAACATCTTTGATATGCTTATAAATATGTCATCGAAAGAGTTCTGTACACCCTAACAAACATTTAAAAATACAATTGCCATTGCCTGCATTTTTCAGGAGTAAATTTGGTGGCTGAATTAGGTTGTCACTCGAACTACTGAACAGTAGCTGTGTCAAAATTAATTGTTTCTTCGGTGCACCGCGATGCAAACGCGGACAATTCGGTATCAGTTCATTAATAGATCATCACCGGTTATTATGTACTTACGGTATTTATCTCATGTGCTGTCACCGTAGAATACTATGGCGAAGGAGGCGAGGGCTAGTAACTAAAATGCTCCAACTATTTAAAAAGCAGACAACTGTGCACAATTCACTGCTTGTGAGTTTAGAGTTTTCTCCACGGCGTCTATAACCGATCAGCTGTGATAGCTGCGCAATGTGTGCTAGACTGTTAACATGCATTCATCAGTGTCTTACTCATTGTTAACAGTGCTTACAATTTTAGAGCCAATCGCAGCCCTTTCTGTTGAGCGAGTGAACACAATGACCAATCATAGAGATGTAAACTCAATTGACAACGCTCAAAGCACAAGCAGGATATTTACATTAGTTTATTTGTTATAAATGCTCATGTTGTCTTCTGTGATTGTACTTGAGTTTTGTTTGATACATTCAAAAAGTTTTTTCTTTGAGCAGGTACAACTAAAGGTAAAAAATTGTTTGCAAGTAATATATAAATATATTTAAAATTTTAATTCAGGAATTCTTGTGTTAAAAGAAAAAAATCTAATTGTATATGAAAAGCATCGTCAATGCACCGTGATGCACCAAGATATCAAATTGAACTGAATCGATGGCATGATAATCGTAACCGAACCGAACTGAACCGGCCAGTGTAGGTTCACACCCCTACTGAACAGTGGGTGTACAGAACAGGATTGAGCACTAAAAGGTGAACTGTGAAAAAAGGGTAAAAGGTGAATTAGGCCACAGTATGTACTGTATAATTATAATAATAATGAATTTTATTTGTAATGCAATTTTCTCAGACCCAAAGCGCTAATGTGTGTGGCCAAAAGTCTAGAAACGTGTTATTAAGGCATGCTAAGCAAGTACTATATTTTGGTCTGAAGATAAAGCAAGTTCACAGTTGCAATCCATCAACTTGTTTTGACTCCAGCTCAGACAGACATGTCACCTCTCAAAGTCCATCTGAGGTCCTTTCTCTGTGTACTTGATTTTAAACTGGTAACATTCAGTCACTTTCTGCAACAAAAGCAGTAAGTAGAAATTTACATTCAAAGTATGAAACAAAT
The DNA here is from genome assembly GCA_903798205.1 of Danio tinwini. Classification (NCBI taxonomy): domain Eukaryota; kingdom Metazoa; phylum Chordata; class Actinopteri; order Cypriniformes; family Danionidae; genus Danio; species Danio tinwini. The sequence continues at coordinate 14,365,046 of CAIGQZ010033112.1, forward strand.
AAACAAGGTTGCCATGTACTGATTAGTATTAAATTCTCAAAGAGAATTTTATGGGAGAATTAAACTAAACGTTTAAATTAGCTGTTCAGTCACCCTAGGCCATCCAAGATGTTTTTACTTCTTCCTTTAGAAGAACATTAAAGACATTTTAGCTGATTCGTGCACATAATTGTTTTGCTTTATAATACCTCAATATATCATCAGGAGCAACGGATATACCTTTTATTTTTTTAATACTTTTTAATACTCTTTTAAGACCATTATAAATTCTACAGGTTTCATTAAGTCAAATTTAAGACTTTTTAAGACCATTTTAAGACCATTATGAATTACATTTTTGACTTTTACAGGGTTAAACACAAAATATTTTTGTAATAGCCTGGTTGGGCTAAAAAAAATATTTAATCAAATGTAGTTATTTATTAACCACATATCTTAATGTGTCTAGTTGCATACATTTTATTTCAACATGTTTCTTTGTTAATGACAAGCTTAGCCTGGTTAAAAGTATATTTAATATGAAGAAAACTACAAAAATATATGTTTGCTTTTTGTCCAAATTAATTGAGTATAACTCTTATTCAACATTATGCGTTTCTGTTATAAAACCTTGTTACATCATGTCTATTTATAAATATTATGTCTACTCCCCCTTACCTCTGCAAACAGTTTTTGTAAATGGAAGATCATGTAAAAGGAATATATTGCTGTTATTGCTGTATATTGCTATAATCATGAGGAATCACATAATTGTTTTTAGTTTTCTTTTCCTGATTAAGGAACTTAATTAAGAGAATTTGCTGTAAATATGTCTAACAGGTGTTGTGAATTGTATCTCTGTGCAATAAAAAACCTAACAGGTTTTCTGCAGGTTTCACCAAGTCAAATTTAAGACTTTTTAAGACCTTTTTAAGACCATGAAGAGTGAAATTGGCAATGCAGTGGCGCAGTAGGTCGTGCTGTCGCCTCACAGCAATAAGGTCGCTGGTTTGAGCCTTGGCTGGGTCAGTTGGCGTTTCTGTGTGGAGTTTGCAAGTTCTCCCTGCGTTTGCGTGGGTTTCCTCCAGTTGCTCCGGTTTTCCCCACAAGGCCAAAGACATGCAGTAAAGGTGAATCGGGTAGGCTAAATTGTCCGTAGTGTATGTGTGTAAAAGAGTGTGTATGGATGTTTTCTAGAGATAGGTTGCAGCTGGAAGAACATGTGCTGGATAAGTTGGCGTAAAACATGTGCTGGATAAGTTGGCAGTACATTCCGCTGTGGCGACCCCAGATTAATAAAGGGACTAAGCTGAAAAGAAAATTAATGAATGAATAAATGAATGAAATTTTAGACTTATATAGGGCTAAATGCTAAGGATTTTTTACTGGCCCAGCAGAAAAAATATATAATTAGTAATTTCTTAGCCACGTATTTTAAATGTTTAAAACAAGCAGACCTTAGTTGTATATATAAATTTTTGTTCAACATTACTTAAAAAAAATTTTTTTTAAACTAAATGTTCGAACAAAAGACTACAATTATAATATTAGTTATGAGTAGTTGGTGATTAGATGTGTTTTGCATTGATTGGGTAGCTTTACATAAACAAAGGAAAATTAAGACCCGTTTAAAATGATGACCATTAAGACAATATTTCAGTATATTTAAGACTTTTTAAGGTCCAACATTGTGGTTTTGAAATTTAGGATATTTTAATACTTTTTAAGACCCCGCAGATATCCTGTATAAAAAAAAATAATTTAGATTTTGTTGGTTATTTGATGTCTTTTCAAATTGAGACCAGTTTAAAATTATTTAAGACCTACAACACAATATTTATGTGAATTTAAGTAATGTGAATTTAAGCCTAAAATTTTGTTTTTGAAAGACACTGTTCTTCTGACATAATACAGTCACCAACATCTTAAATAGCTCGAAGGTAAGTAAACTGAGATATGTATTTTTTGTGAACTATGCCTTTAAATATAACACAAAATAGGAATTAAACCTAAATAAGATATAAGATATAAAACTATATATGATTACCTGTGGATTGTCTGGATCACAGTAAATCTACAATTTAAAAGCAATAGAAAATTATGAAAAATAACAGTATTACAAGACATAAAATATACAATTTAAACTGATTATTCCATTTAAAATACTTTAGCTACTTACTGACAGAAGAACCATGCGCAGCTGATAAAGCAAAGCAGATGCAAAAGGTCAAGAGTCAAAGGTTGCCTAAAGTGATATAAATAGTTACAGAAAATTCCCAAAATACAGACTTACATATCTTCTTTGAAGTGCATCGAAACATCCCTGCAACCTGAAAAGGTAAGATACTCTTTATGTGTCTGACAGCCTTTACACACTAAAAACTATAATTGCGATATCTGACTATTACAACAAAAAATATATTATCATCCACACTAACTGAAGATACATTCAATTTAACAAAACGGAAAAGCCCAAACTCTTTAAAAGAATAGTTCACCCAATTTCTGTCCTCATTTACTTTTTCCAAACCCGTTTGACTTACTTTCTTCTCGTAACAACAAAAGAAGATGTTTTAAAGAAATCTGGTAACCTATAACCACTGACTTCCATAATATTTGTTTTTCCTACTATAGGAGTCGAATGGTTACAGGTATTTAGATTTCTTCAAAATATTTTCTTAGTGTTCAACAGAATAATCAAACTCATAAAGATTTGAAACCAATTGAGGGTGAGTAAATAAATAGTGAATGAATTTTACTTTTTTGAATGAACTATTCCTTTAAACTAGAATGGATCCTGTTGACTTGAATTGGGGAAATTTTCTTTTTCTTTGCGCTCTCATAAATATAGTTATAGTAATAGCTTTAAAACTATATATTTATTATTACAAATAGTTACTAGCCTTGATTCTTGAAAGCAGGCCTTTTAAACACTACCCATTCAAATTATATACACCTGGGTTTCGATTGAGTTTTATGAATGGAAAATGGGAACATGGTGATGTTATACTCTTACCAGTGGACAATCTGCTGAGCACCAGGACAGCTATCTTCTCGCAGAATATAGACTTTCAGTTCTGTGAAAAAGAGAAAATCCCACAATCAATGACGTTTACTGGATTTGTCTCTCCTGTTTCGCTTGATGTAAGTTAGCACTTCACCTCCAACGTATTTGCGTCCATAGGCCTTTTCTGAGAAAAGACCTCTGAGGTAAGTGATGCTGGAGATAGCAATGGCTAGAAGTTTCTTCACAAGCACTAGTGATTGCTGTTCATTGGACACCACGTCTGGCAGCATCTGACAGCTCTTAAAGCACACAAAACATATTTGTTATGCAAGATGTTGAATTTAAACGCGAGAACAAGCTAGCTAAAGTACACACGCTAACGTTACGTTACAGTTAAACACAATTAGTAACTTATGACCAACTTGTGACAATTCTCTAAAGTTAAGTTAACTTACCTGAGCAGGGCGCGGTTTCTGTTCACAAGCCATGATGATTGTGACAGATAATCAGCCAAAATCCAAAACTGATGAGCTGCAAATGCATGTACCGTTAAGTATCTCCGTTAACGGTAATGGTTGTGTAATTTGAATAAATGAGGCAGATTTTCTAAGTCCTCAAAAAGCACATAAGCCCAGCAAATACAATATCTTACCTGATAAAATTGACAATGACGATTGTCAATGAATTTGACGAAGTTAAAATGTAGCAGAGACAAACATAAGCTTTAAGATTATTTAAAACAAATCTGGGACTATCTCATTGCAACCGACTGCCTAACTGCCAGTCTCGCACGCCATCCAGCGTTCAACTGCATTCGTTTCCCGCCATAAACTCCAACACCACGTCACGTAAAAAAGACATTTACGCAAACATTACAACAAAATATCATTTTAATATATATTTAAATAAATAATTCCTTTGACCTCTTATTAATTTTAACGAAACAGGTGTAAGAAAAAAAACAAACATGAGCGTATAATGGGCGAAATTAAAAATAATACATTTTGAATACAGAAATAATTCAGAACTTTAATTTATTTTATGTATTACATATAATGCTTGTTAGGTTTAATATATTGGGTTTACTTGTACATTTTGTATTTTTTCTGCAATTTAAATTGTTTTTGTGTCATGGAAGTTGTCAATTTGAATGACTGGTGGTGTCAAGAAATTAAAACATTTATGATTTTTAAAAACTTGATTCAGGACCAAATTTAAAATAACGATATATATTATATTATGTTAATTTATTTTCTTTTTATTTTCAAACAAACTGTGCCAGTCTTACGTGAAATGGGGCTGTGCCACTAATCTAGACAAAATTATTATATTATATTATTGTATTATCCATGGGCTGTGCAATATGGTGGACGAAACCTGCAAAAACAATAAATAAATAAATAAATATGCAAATACATAAATAAAATAGTAAATAAATCCATAAATGCAGAAATAAAACATTAAATAAATAAATAAATGTATATAAAATTATATTTTATTTACCCCTTCAAACGTTTATTAATTTCTTGAACATAGTTCTGTATAAACCTAAATTTAGCACCCCCCCCCCCCCCATCCCAACATTCGTTTATTTAATTATTTACCTGTCCGCACTATTCATTATTTATATATTTATTTATGCAGGAATATTTATTTATTTGTATATTTATTTATTATTCTATTTATGCATGAATTTATTTACTCATCTATTTATATATTTGCGTATTTATTTACTTATTGTTTTTTGCAGGTTTCCTCCTCAATGGGGTGCAAGGGGAAAAATCATTACAAATCATAAATGAATTGTATGTGTATATTATCGCAGGCATTTTATATTATGTGTATATTACATTTAATAAAATTTAGAATTTTGAGAGAGAGAAAAACTCTTATTAGCACCTCCTGCATATTGTAATACAACTTAACGTTTCAACTGTCCTATATAATGTTTATTATTATTATATGAGCACAGAAAGCCATTGTAGTCTATCATTGGTCATTTATTTATTTTGATACGACTTTTGTAAATCTGCTGGCTGATTCTCCTGTCTCTCAAACGACAATTCAGATATTCATTGGCTTTCCCGGTGTGCGGCCGCCCTCCAAAATGACGTCACTGCAGCGAACGCCATTTTGATACTGAACACCGTGGGTGGATCAGATCGGGCACGAATAGACAGCAAAATTTACACACTAACACGTTGATTAACTGCTCAGCAGACGCCGAACAGCCATGTCATCAGACAACCAGGACACGGAGACGCATCCGGAGCAGGTGGACGAGACTCAGGTGGGGATTAAAACGGGGCAGCGCCTCGCTCGTTGCAGTCTCTCGTTGATGTCTGTCAGTTTCAGCCACTATAATGCCACAGTGCAGTTATATCTAAATGACTGTTTGGTTATTGCTCACTGACGCATTCAGTACATGAATATCTCTGGTTATTTTTCATTTGATTGCTGAGCTGTCACCTGCATGAGTTGAACAAGGTGATAGCCGAGCATTTCACAAGCATGAGTGGCCTTCTGATTGGATATTGAACGCAGACGTCACTAAATAACAGCGTTCGATTGGTTACTTTCTGTTTTGGCACGCCTACTCTAACCTGATGGTGTCAGATGTGTTGTGTGAACGAAAATAACTAGGGCGCTCATCATATGTTGATTAAAAAGTTATAAAGCCAAACTGTGAGAGCAGGTATAAAAACCAGTATTTGAAGAAGTCGTGTTTAATCAGTAGACCTGCATTTACTTGCAGCTTTGAATTAAAATGTTATGTATAATTAAAGTTATGCATAGGAAAGCGAGATTAGGAGTCTATGCAGTTTTAAGACGAGCTAGTTTAAAAAGTGTGGGAACTTGTCAACCTTGTTTGCACTTTTCTAGGTGGTGCTGAATATAGCAGCTCATAAATTACTTGTTATAGATCCTAGTGAATCAGCAGACTGGGTCTAATCAGAAGAGTCGGTTTCTTCTCCAGGGCTTTAGTGGGTATTAATGCCAAACACTGTCAACAAATCACTCTTAAGTGGAGGTAAAAATAATATCATGGTGATAACATGAATTATTACTGGAGGTTGGCTGATGGTAAACTTTATCGATAATTATCACTAGGGTAAACCACTTTGGCTGTAGTGGTGTGCCATAGTTTATTTTCTGTCATCGTGTAAGTCAGTCACTTTACAAAAAAGATTAAAATTACATATTGAGTGTCCAAAAGCACTCATTGTTTGGAGATGCCTATTATAATAAAAGCTGAGCGAGTTTGAAAACAAAGAATATTCCTGTATTATATAGTTATCAGGTGTGCAAGAGCAAAGTCCCTTTAAGGCAAGTCATTTCACTCAGCGTCCATCTTTAAAAAGCCTCTCAGGCAGTATGCTTGGGTATTCTGTCTGCATGGGGAAACGTCAAATTCTTCAAAACTGTTTGCAAGCTTGCGGTTACATTGCATATTTGGAAACAGCAATAAACTTAAACAACAACTGTCTCATAAGTTTAGTTTCTAAACGTCTGAATCTGCATTTTTTTAGGTTGCCCAAGCTAATGCGCACTCAAAAGGAACGAGATCACGACACCAACCTAATTTATTGTCATCCTACAAATTATCATCCTCTGAATATTGATCGCCTGATCGCACTGGTCTTCTGAAGTAATCCACAACTTGGTCTTGATGGTTAATCTCCTCCAGAAATGACAGCGACTCTTTGTTTGCTAGTTTGTGGGCGTTCGAGTAGTTATTGTCATGTGATGTGTGTTTTGTCAGGATGGACTGTATCTCACGTTAGTTTCCTACAGATTACAAAACCAAAAAAAACTGTAGTTTTCAAGTGCACTTGGTTTAATTAAAAGTACAGATTTCAAGCTGCTTTATTTGGATATATTTCTTATGTCTGTGAAGCAAGTATTCGCTAAGATTCCAGCTTGTTTGTTGACCAAAAACTGTCATAAAAACAAATGTCTGGTCAGAGCTTCTCTCCTGCAGAAACGTCAGTCTATAGCAACCGATGATTGGCTCCTACTAGGTAGACTGGGCTTTATTCGCCACATTGACCGCTACACTTTTTCCCATTCAAACAATACGAGTGACACGTCTGTGTACAGTCTTTGGCAAGAGTGATATTGACTAAATTAATTTGAACAAATCAGTTGAGTCAGTGATTCAATGATCTGCTTAAAAAGACAGCCCTGTAGTTTATTGGTCAATTAATCAGTTGTTTTGAATGAATTGTTTAAAGGAATAAATAAACAAATTACACATTAAGACATGGCCTAACGTCAATCTCGTACAAAAAAAAAATAACATAGTGTTACCGTTTTATATAAATAACAAAACAAAGACCAAAGATATCAAATTAAATATGTGCATTGTATTTATGCTTTCACACGTTTTTATTTTTGACCCACTTAATGATTATCTAATAACAAATGTAACTAATAATAAATACTAATATTTTACAGTAAAATATTAAAAAAGGCTGAAATCAAATGCATATCTGTTTGGTTTTTTTATATTTCTGTTGGCTGCATGATAGGGCTGCAAGATACTGGAAAAATATGACATTGCAATATTTTCTGCGATATATATATATATATATATATATATATATATGATTACCATGTCAGCATGACTTAAATATCTGTATTTGGAAAGAATTAATCATTTAATATTGTTTGAGATG
>CAIGQZ010033112.1:14373110-14401357 GCA_903798205.1 Danio tinwini
ATTATTAAAGTTACAAACGGTACAAGTTCTTAGCCGTTAATGCTTTTAAAATCATTTTACAGTCACAGGCCTAAAAACACATGAAAATTATAACTCAATAACATATAGACTCACCGCATATCCGGTGATTTGACTTTTGCGAATGATCACATTGCGATATTGATGCTAAAACATGCAGCTTTACATTTCAAATATCTTTTTAAATGTTATGTTACTTCACTGACCAACAAATGCATAAAAGTGACCGGCATGATATAAGCTTCATAAACAAAAGCTTTTGAGAGGAATAGCAACTACAGTCTCTTTGGTCTCTGTAAAGTTAAATAAACCCACAGGATACCGGTTAGATTCTGCCTTTGTTTTAAACAAAGAATTGCTTGTTACTCACGGACACTTCAGGGTGCAGCATGTAGAATTTAGTTACTGTGTCTTTACAAACCTGTTTTTCTGCAATCTGCTTTCTGAGACAATTGCATGCAAATGTATGTGTTTTAGCCAGCGCAATAATCATTAATGAACTGCCCCTTGTTGACACAGTCAAGTCATATGCAAAAAAATAAATAAAGGGTCGTTATGTTAATAGAAGAATGGACTAAGCAATCTATACTGCAGTCTGTGTCGTTAGCCCATTTTAAAGGCTGTTATGCTCCTCACAGTTAAGCAGGCTTTTCTTTACACAACCACATGATTCTTCAGCTTAGTGCAAAGCCAGAGGATCATTTTAGAGGCAACCAATCAAATGAGAAAATGAAATATGTAGGTTCTCGAATATTTACCTTTCTGTAACCTTCAATATCTTGTTACGTTTTGCTGTTTTATTTCAATACCTGAAGGCTGGCTAGCTGTTTTTCTGTTCAAAACAATCATAACAAGACACAAGAAGACAGGAATGTGAAGGTGTTTACTAATTGTCATTTATCAGATGTTGAAACATTCCCCTCTTGACAAAATTTCCAGATGTTTTTTTTAAAGCTGGCAATCAAATTGAAACGAAAGATTTCTATCAAATAATGAAGTCATAGGGTGGTTGGACATAAAAAACACCTGGGGATTTATTGGAAATCTAAACAATGATATTGCACCTTGCCCAGACCACACCTTTTAGAAAATTACAGGAATAATGATATCATTATGAAAGTGATTTTGATCTTATCTTCCTTAAAGATACAGTAGTAAAATGAAATGAAAGCAAACTGCTTCTGATTCGGACTGTTTGCATAAACTCATCTAGATTATCTCACATTAGGCATGGGCCGATAACGTTTTCAAGGTATACTGTGGTTTGAAAAAGTCAAGGTTTTAAAACCGTCAACATTTTCTGCAATACTGTTCCTAAGGTATGTGTACAATTAGTTTTTTTTAATGTTTTTTTTATTTACTTTTTTTAGGACAACGGTATCAGAAAAGATATCTAAAGATGCCATTTTAAATTGTAAAAAAAATGAAGACAGCAGAAGTCAATGATTATTTTATCCTGACATGTTTACTCATCTGAAATATTTTAAATGTTTCTCAAAATAAAATATATTGTGTTCAAAAGGGAAACAAGTTTTTTTTTTTTTTTACCCAGACATTTAAAAATAATATATTTTAGAGCAGAAATCTTAATACTGTGAAACTGTGATTTTATTTTTTATTTTTTTATGTATTTTTTCATATTTTATTTTTTATCCAAGGTTATCATTTTGTCAGAATCTTATACCGGCCCATGCCTATCTCATATATTTAAAAACTAATAAATACTTATATTAAGTTGAACAAAAGTGACGGGAAACACTTTTACATTCCCAAATAAAAAAAAACGTAAGAAAGCTCATAAATGGCCATTTTTACCAATTCTTATGTAGTTCATCAACAAATTTCCGAACCATACCCCAGACCACCCTTTTTAGGTGTGATTTGAGGGTGAGCACTTGACGTTGGAAAACACTGATTATATTATCTAAAGAAACCAAAGTATGACATGAAACGAAACAAAACAAAAAAGTTCTGGTGAGAAATCCCCTAAAAGACATCTTTTATAAACCTGAAAAGATCTTACTGACTAACATTTAAATAGCGGTCTAAATAATTTTTTTAGCATAAACATTTTTAGACTGGTGATGTCTTATACAGAATGAATGTTTTTCAGGAATCCCAGGACACAAACTCAAACCCAGTGCGGACAGAAGAGGCCAAATTGAAAGCGAAGTATCCCAACTTGGGTCAAAAGCCAGGTGGATCTGATTTCCTGATGAAGCGCCTGCAGAAAGGGGTAAGTAAAAAATTCAGCTTACTCTTGTCGTTTTTACTTCCACTACTGCAAAAATTCCCAAGGTTTAAAAAGGCATAAAAATTCCAAGGGGTTGGCCAAAATAAACAACCCACTTTGCATTATTTCATAAGGTAACTTCTCAAAAAGAAGTAAATCATGTTTTCATCCTTCTTCAGCAAAAGTATTTTGACTCAGGAGATTACAACATGGCCAAGGCAAAGATGAAGAACAAACAGTTGCCTGCTGCAGCCGGTCCAGACAAGAACATCGTCACCGGTGATCACATTCCTACCCCACAAGACCTACCCCAGAGAAAGTCCTCACTGGTTACAAGTAAACTAGCAGGCTAACGTCACTCACAGGTTTTGAAGAAACCCTCTCACCAAACTTCCAAAAGCTCCCCAGACCCTCCAGACCAGCTTCACCAGGACTGGTTACCGTTACTCTTGAGTCCTTTTTTTCATTTGCGTGTATAGTTTCGCTATCTTTTTCAGTAGGTTTTACCAAACCCAGCTCTGTTACCCTCTTCGGTGTCCCACAAACGATAGTGGAAAAATGAAACCCTCGGTACTCCAGGCCCCAGTGGAGCATGATGCACTTTACTCTGTGTACCCTGTACATCAGTGATTTTATGAACAAACCCATGAAGACAAGCTTTTAAAAGTGTCAAATAATTAGAAAATGTTCTAAAATTGTTTTAAAAGGCATTGTTAAATATAAATATATACATATATTATACTTGACAGCCATTTGCCCCTAGATATACATTGGCACGGCAGCCCTCAATTCATCACAGCGACAAAATAAAGAAAGTGTTTCGTGAGTCAGTGAAAACACGTGGTCAATGCTATAGTGGTAAAGAGTTCATCCACTCTTCCACCTCTCTGTAACGGCTGCTTACGACTGGATTGTTTTACTATTCTCAGCGTTCACCTTCCATGGTAGGATCTGAGCAAGCGGTTTCAATCAGGCTGACGAGATTATCGTAATCACAGCATTTGTGTGTAAACAGAGAATGTTGTAATTCACTGATAATAGCGCAGATGTGGCATGATCTTGTCATAGCAGACGGTATTAGTCAAATTTTGCATCTTTCTCAAAAAGTAGTGGCTATATGTGTTGAATCTTACAGGCACTTGGAGGTATTCAGCTTTCTTCAACACTAACGACAGTGTATTTATCATTAAAGGGATTGATGTGCGATTATTTTGTGATCTCCAACACCTATGTAATGTGATGCACAGGACCCCTTTGATCATCTCATCTGAGATAATGATGACACAATCATGTCGTCTGTTTACAAAATGAATCTGATCATTCATATCCGTGTATACTCTTAGGAAATGGTAGAAGGTATTTGCAGAACAGAGCAGCACCTGGTTTAATATTTGTATACTTGTCAGATCTAAATAGTAAGGGATAGTTCTGCCTAAAATGATTTTAATTGTAGTTAAATAGTAATAGTTATTTCTTGTTCAATATGAAAGAAGAAATTTGGAAAAATGTTGGTATACAGACAGTTTGACTTCTATAGATTTTCTTTCCTACTATGGAAGTCAGTAGGTGTTTTGGGTTACTATCAGCTGTTTGGTTGCCAACATTTTTTAGACTTTCTTTTTTTGTTTTACATATGAAAGAAACTGTAACACTTTACGTGTTCGTGAAACTATTAAAATCATGACATGTCATGAATAGGAGTCAAATTTTATGCTTATGACAACTGTCATTAAGTGTCAATTTCTCAGTTTTATCATTTTAAATGCAAAAGTCACATTGTTTGAGATGCTTTATGACTACTTAAGAAACAATAACTTGTCTTTCTCTTTGTCATGACAACTTGACCATACCAAGACAACATAACTTGTCACAAATCAGTTATGAACTGTTATGAACAGTTATAAATCAGAGTAATGGCACTTTAAATGAAAAAGTTGTTTTGTTCTGAAAAGTGAGCAGAAAAATATTCATGACACAATTATAATTTATTCATGATTTTTATAATAGATATATGATAAATTATGTTTTCTTGGTAATGTCAAGTTGTCATGACAAAGTCAGGTTGTAATATAATGTAATGTATTGTAATATAATGTAATGTAATTGGCCAGGACACTGGGGTTACACCCCTACTCTTTACGAGAAGTGCCATGGGATTTTCTTTAATGACCACAGTCAGGAACTCGGTTTAACGTCTCATCCAAAAGATGGCGCTCGCTGACAATATGGTGTCTTCTTCACTATACTGGGGCATTAGGACTCAGGAAGACCTTTTCCAACAGCAACCTATCCCAGGAACTGACCAGGCTCAGCTCTGCTTAGATTCAGTAAGTAACCAGTCTTGGGCTGCATGGTGATATGGCTGTAATGTATTTGGTAATGTTATGTTATCATGACAAAGACATCTCAAACAATGTCACTTTTGCATTTAGAATGACATAACTGAACTAAAAACACTCAATGACAGTTGTCAGCATGCATGCATAAGACATAACTACAAAGGTGTCTTATGAACACCCCCTTCAAGTAAAGAGGTTCATACAGATTTGGAACAAGTCAATTATCATCTGAGTGAACTATCCCTTTAAAGTTATTGGAAATATTTCCCAGATAGCTTTGACTAGCAGCTTATTGTCATATTTCAAATCAATGTCAGACACACACTGTAAAATTATCTGTAAATCGACAAGTTTTCGTATTTTTTGATTCATTTTATTTGTCTTTGCTTATTTTTGCTTTTGAATTGCAATATGGGATCTTGATCTGTCCTCCAAAAGCTTTTGATCTTGAAACGTTTGAAAAAGTGTATTTTTGACATTTTAAATGGTTTAAAGTGATATATTGTCTAGGTTGGTGTTGTAAATTACGGTACAAACACCTGGTAATAAGCTGCCAGCACATTTTCTGTTATTTTACAGACTTAGTTGTCTATGAAATGTAAATTTAAAAAACAAAACTCTCTAAAATGTCAATAAAAGTAATTTTGTTAAACTGTACAGTTGAATTTTCAACATGAAAAGATAGACAGAGCAGAGATAAAACTCCCATAATGCAATTCCCAACCATAAATAAACAGAAAATACTTGTGAATCACAAAATACGGAACCTGTTAATATTTTTACAGCGCAGAAATAACCTTGGGGAATTATTATATGCTTTGTCTGACCCATATTTTCCTCTGTGGTTCAGAGCTCAGAGATACTCTTTTCTGAATATTTAGCAAAGTGTCCTTCTCCAGAGGACACGAATCAATGAACCTCTGTCGTTTGAAAAGGTCTACGCAAAGCTGTTGCAAGTCAATGGAAACTTTGTAATGAATCCCAACAGCTCATTTATTCCAAGCTGTAGCCTTCGGACACTCCTTACAGAGTATTGGTGTGAGAATAAATACGCTTACAGAGCAAACCTACACTCACTTAGCCAGTTTTACAATCCAGGATTTGCATAGTCTAATCAAATCGCCCCTTCGAAAATAACATTCTCGCCAACATGAGGCATGATGAGGCAAGATTTGAAATAAAAGTTTCGCCATGTGACATGAACAAAAACAGATATAAGCATGTAAATCTTGAATAAGAAAACGAAATACTGTATTATCACTATGAAATATCTTACTAAAAGGTGAATTACGTATAAGGGGTTGAATGTGTTTTTTCATACATGGTTGAGGTGCTGGTGGCAGTTGGCAATACATCAGGGAAAAATGATGGTCTTGCACTTAGTATTTGTCACTTGATGGTATGCGTGGATGTACAATGTTTCCTTTGAGGAATGCGTTCTTGCACAATGCTAGGAGATAATCTTATCTTATTTTGTGCTGCAGCCAAATTGTAAATAGTCGAACTGTGCATCTGGTGTCATATTTGTGCATTTTGTCTCGCATTATCTGTCTGAGTTGTCGTTAGAAAATGTATTGTTTCCTGTATTCCCAAAGTTTGTCTTTTATTTGTTTATTATTGTGTGTCTCTTTGCTTTGTAATGCAACACGTTGACGAGAATATCATCAGTTCTAGTGTGAGAAATGTAAATATGGGAGAATTATTGTAATTAAAGAAAGCTTTTTAATTAGACGGACTACATTTATGGAGATATGAACTGAAAACTTTCCACTTCAATGTGATACTCATGTAAGATATTAACTCTAAATCAACAGCTATAGCTATCTATATATGGACACACAAAATATATTAATGATTTGCTTATTTTTTGAAGCATTTGGTGTTGAATTATTTTATTTTTGTGCCCCATTTATATATTTACATTTATTCTTTCAGATGTTTTGCTTGAAATAGTTTGTGTTTGACAATGAATTTGCAGAAGTTTCCAGAATCATCTGGTCTCTTACAGTTATAATTGCATTACATGTAAGGGTGGGGAATCGAGAAGCAAAGATTGATGTTTGAAATGAATATTGAAGCTATGTCTGAACTTCAAATAAAATTTTACATTAATAGCAAAAAATAAATCAATTGTGTTGCGTTTTTTATTTTTCTGATTAAATAATGTCACTTGTTTATGTAAGCTTTGTGTATGTGTCTATTAATGCAGGTAAATAAGTTGAATAATCACACATGGACATGTTTTAGTTAGTGTGAGATGGCATCATTAAAAAGTAAATATTAAATGTTTTGCTGCACAAGAAGAAAGGAAATTATAACTGATTTAACTTATGAATTCAGTCAGTACAATAACAATCACACTTTTAAACGTGTATAAACATATTTATTATAGAAACTGTTTCAATGTTTGTTTTTTTCATCTAGCAGACACTTTTCTACTTGAATGTTTCTTTTAAAATGTAATTCATGCCTGTGATTCAGAGCTGAATTTTCAGCATTATAACTTGTTGCATGATCTGTCATTCGAATGAAATAAATAAGAAAAAAAAAAATTGTAACATTATAAATATCTTCACATATTCGTGTCCTTAATGAATTAAGGTATTATTGAAATGTTTTAATGACAGGCTTGAATATTAATACAACAGTTCTCACTAAATATTAGGCAGAAGAAATGTTTTTAAGCAACAAATGTGGAGTAACTGCTGAAAATTTAGTTTTGAATCGCATGATTAAGTACACTTACAATGCTAGGGTTCATACGGGTGCTGGAAATCGTTATAAATTCTTGAATTTGAATCTAGTGCTTTCAAGGTTTAAAAAGTGCTTAGATTTTAGATAAAGTGCTTAAAACTGCTTGAAAATGTAAGTGTGTTAGGTTTTAAAATCTTATGTTTCTACAGTACATTAGTAATGATATTTAAATATTTCAATCAAATAAAATAAACCTTTTGCATAAATTGTAAGCTCTGGCATCTGCCATTTTTTTTTTTTTTTATATCTGCGTCCTTTGCTTAAACAGTGGGAGAAGACAAAATGCATTTAAATTTAAGATGATAGATGATGTTTAAATGAATGAATAAAAGCATTTTAATAGTTAGGGCAAGCCTTCCATGAAAATCTTTTGCTTAGATTATTATACTGTAGTATTGAGTACTATAAGAAATAGCATCTGAAATGTAAATAATATGTAGATGTATGTAAATACTGCACTATTGAATACTATTACAAATAGCATCTGATATGTGATGAATATGTGGATGTATGTAAATATGTCATTTGCCACAATAGTAAAGTGCTGGAATATTAGAAAAATGCACCTGGAAAGTGCGTGAAAACTGCTTAAATATGACTTTGGAAAATGTGTAAGAACCTTGAATGTGCTAACAGAAATTTTTTTTTTTTTTTAATAATATTTAACAATATTACTGTTTAAAAAATTAGTCTTGGTAAGTATTGGCACAACAATAATACATTTAAATGTTTTCAAAATGTGTTTACAAAATCTCTTGTACAACAGTGTTTACTAGTGTTCACGTTGACAGTTTATGTCTTGTATGTAAAACTGCAAATTAGATTCTGTAACTCCCTCTATTTTCCCTAACTATTTGCTTTTATTTATTCATTCATTACTTAAGTTTAGTTAGTTCTGCTTTAAATGAATAGTTCACCCAAAACTGAAATTCTGTCATTTACTGACCCTTCACTTTTTTTCTAACCTGTTTGGAACACAAAAGAAGATATTTCGAGCTAAAAACCTGTAACTACTGACTTTAATTGTATCAATTTTTCCTACTACACTAAAAAAATCATTCAGAGATGATTCCTTGGATTTACTCATTTTTTTGTAAGTTAAGGTGCTGTAAACAATTTATTTGGGCTGAATTTAAACAAACAAATTAAGTAGAATTTTAATGTTTGTTTAAATTCAACACAAATAAATTGTTTGCAACAGTTGTGCAGACATATTTTTTTCAGTGTATGGAAGCCAATGGTTACAGGTTTTCAGCAACATGTTTTATTGTTTAACAGAAAAAGGAAACTCAAAGGTGTAGAACTGTTTGAGGGAGTTTTTTGTCACTAGAGGGAGCTCCACTCTAGGAAAATCCGAGTAAATTTTAAACCCAAACACACGGCAAATATATATTGTAAACAGTAAACATCTCTGAGCGTTCAACAGACCATTGAAGCTGTCTGAACTTCAAATAAAATTTTACATTAATAGCAAAAAATAAATGTGTTGGGCCTTTTTATATGTCTGATAAAATAATGTCACTAGTTTATTTAAGCTGTGTATGTGTCTAATGCAGGTAAATGAGTTGAATAATCACATACAGACAACTTTTAGTTGGTGCGTGATGGCATCATCAAAAGAAAAAGGTTAAATGTTTATCTGCACTAAGAGGAAAGGAAATTGAAACTGGTGTAACTTATGAATTCAGTCAGCACAATCAATCACTCACATTTAAATGTGTACAAACATATATTATATAAATTGTTTCAATACAGTTTTGTTTATCTAGCAGACAACTATTTTCTATTTGAATGTTTCTTTTAAAATGTAAATCATGTCTGTGATTCAGAGCTGAATTTTCAGCATTAAAACTCATTGCATGATCTGTCATTATAGCTATGAATCAAATAAGAAATTAAATCTTATGTAACATTATAAATACCTTCACATTTTGTGTCTTTAATAAATAAATAAATATATTATTGAAACATTTGAATGGCATGTCTGAATGGTAATATGTCACAGTTTTAACAAAATATAAAGTAGCAGAAATGTTTTTATTATTATTATTATTATTTGCTTTTGTTTTTTTTATATTTGTAAAGTTTGGTTAGTACTCCTTTAAACTGAAAGTTCTGTCATCATTTACTCACCCTTCAATTGTTCCTAACCTGTTTGGTACACAAAAGAAGATATTTTGAAGAAAGTTGGAAACCTGTAACCACTGACTTTTATTGCATTCATTTTCCTACTATGGATGTCAATGGTTACAGGTTTCCAGCTTTATTCAAATGTGTTTTATTATTCAACAGAATAAAAAAAATCACATAAAGGTTTGGAACTATTTGGGGGAGACATAAATATTTTCATTTGTGAATGAACTTTAAGTGGTTTAACGTGTTCTGTTCTTTGTCACTAGATGGAGCTCTAAATTTCGAGTAAATTTCAAACCAAAACACACGACATGTAAACATTCCTGAGCGTTCATAAACAGAATAATCCTTAATCCTTCCAGAACTCCTAGAACTGATATTATTTTAAATATTATTGCTCCTGCAGATGTAAAGCCAATGCCCCTCGAATAAGAGAATGTAAACATTTCCAGTGTCACTGGTTTGAGCCAGGTTTGAGCTCGCTGTGTGGGACGCGTTTTACGTGCAAGAACAGTGATAGGTCAGCCCCCGAGCCACGCCTTCTCAGAGAACATTAAAACTAAGACGCCCATATAGATAGTCTCTGTGAGAGGAAGAAAAAAAAATGTAGAGTTGTTTGGATATTGACTTTAAAAGGAAGCCGTTTCACCTCAAATTCATCGTCGATTGATTTGATTAAAGGCGTTTATGTGGAATTGAAAACAGAAAATGTTCGCTGGGAGAAACAACGACAACGGCTTTTGGCCATGCACTGGATTACAAAGCAAAACACTGGTTATTCCAGAACTGAAAGCGCATAACCAGTTTACGGTGGACGCTATTCAGGGCTCGGTACCGTCCTCACCCTCCGACGAAACAGGGGATTATGCCCCTACCGCCCTTGACATGGACACGCAAGAGATTATTGACACTTTTTTGAAAATATTTACAGGACTCCCTCATTCTAAAAGTGGACGAAAACAAGTACTGTCAACAATGAAGCGGGTTGTGGACGCTCTCGCGGTGAAGCACGAGCTCGCTTACAAAGGTAGTTTTATTTTTTGCTTTTCAGCAAGTAGCACTTTGTTTCCCTTTCACTCCTTCATGTTTAGTGGTTGATAAGTCCAGTTTAACATTATTTAAATGACCAGCCTCACCCTCTATACACGCACCTGGCCTGGCAGGTTGCGCCACTTTATGCCACGTAACTTATTGTCATTTATGATTCTCTGCACTCTTTCAGGTATGATTGCACGGCTGAATCTAGAGCAGAAAGGAGAAGATGTGAGTTTCATCAAGCAAGTGGCAACAGAACTCTTCAGCGATGGCACCACAAACTGGGGTCGTATTGCCAGTCTGCTGACATTTGGGGCAATGCTGTGCAAGTACCAGAATGACAGAGGACATAGCAAGTATGTGGTGTTGGTAGGGGAGGAGATCTCGTCTTATCTACTCACAGAGCAGCGGGACTGGATACTCAGAAACAAAGCATGGGTGAGTTTCTTTATTCTATTTTACAGGACTTTTATTGTGAGTTGGTGCATTTATCTTTATTGTTTATATCCTGAAGTTGCCTAATGTATTTATGTTCTTCCCTTTAGGATGGCTTTGTGGAATTTTTTCACGTCCCGGATACAGAGGCAGCTGTGAGAAACACACTTCTAACAATTGGTGGTGTGGCTACATTAAGTGCAGCACTTGCCTATTGGATACGGTGAATCCACATAGACTTTCCAAAAATGAAAGAAAGAATGGATTCAGAACTTTCAAACTATTTTTGTATTGTTTTTTTGAGAAATCATTTTCACCTTTTTTCCTTTTCGACGTGCTGAGTGTATTTAAAAATAGGTTCAAACCTTTATTTGAGAAGTTAAATGCTATTTTTGTATTAAAAAGTTAAATTTTAAAATCATTTCCAGCCGTTCACATCTGAATTGTTCACCTACCAGGGAATAACACTTTCAATGCTAGTTTTTTGTGTGCAGTTTACATATCACAATCACATTTGAAATTGTAATTACATATCCACCAGTGTTTAAAAATACTGCAAAATTTGATTAAAACAAAAATTGTCTGTTGCACACCCCTTTACATATTATTCTAGAATTATTTTTATGCAGTGTATTGCACAGATAACTTCAGGTGCTGGCTTTATCTGATGAATGAGCTTTAAAGCTTTTATCTAAAAGCTAATGGTGGTTCTGTTTTGAGTGCTACTTATTAGCACTGTGATAGCAATTAACCACACAAGGCTGCTTAAACTTTTGTCTGACTGATAGTTTGACCACATTGAAATATTTAGGGAAGTTTGAGAACATTCTCTTCTCTGAGCTCTTTCTGTGAATTTATTGTTCTCCAAACTGCCAATTAAACTGATAAGCTAATAAGTGTATTTTTTTTCTCTCTCATAAAATAAAATATTCCTATATGTTTCGTCACAGATTATAGTGAACTGTTAATCCAAATGCGCTTCATTTAGCTCATTCTTTATAACATCAACAATGTTTTGCTTGCTTCAATAGATTTTATGGTCTCTTAGTTCTGTTAAAGGCCAAAGAGTTGACATTTCCTTTTTATACCATTCTAGTCTCTGGATAGTAATATTGTGCTGCAGAACAAATTCAGGCAGTCTGTCAGAGTGAAACTTGCTGGCACAATGAAACTCACTGATACATGTGAATACTTTTCAAGGAGAGGAAAATACATGTATCTAATTTCAAAGAGTTCATTGTGTTGCAGAGTCACATTGCTAAATCTTTACTCAGGGGATGTTGAGAATAATAAAGGGATAGTTCACCAAAACTGAACATTCTGTCATCATTTTCTCATCCTTGTTTCAAATCTGTTTGAGTTTATTCTTGAACACAAGATGATATTTTGAAGAAAGCTGAAACCATCGACATCCATCAGGTTTTCAGCTTTCTTCAAAATAGTTTCTTTTGTGTGAAAAAAAACCTAAAAAAAATTGGAACCACTTGAATGTGAGTGTTAATTTTTGGTGAACTATCCATTAAATATTTCATTATAAAAATAAAACCCCCCATCATAAAATATTTGTAATGCACATCTGTAACCAAACATCTTAGGCCCTGCTAACATAATCTAGTTGGTCTCTAATAGATTTTTTAGTGACTAAAATGATTAGATTCTGAGTAATAATCATACCACATTTTTATTATTATTATTATTATTATTATTTTGAGTTTGAAGTAGACCATGTTCTGTAGCAGGAAGCATGACGCTGAGAAAATGACCTCAGCTTTCGTCACTGCATTCAGGTCCTTCCTTTTAAACATAGGAAGTTTCTGAATCGATTGCTTAATCACTTTGTTTGCTGTACTTTTTGTCTCAGGGCTCAGGATGTAGCCTGTTTGGTTTGGTTTTTTTTTAATGTGGAAGTAATGGCTATAACGTAATGTATGTTAACATTATGACTGTCACACAGTGGAATCGTGTGATAATGGAACTTACTTTTCTGCACTTTTAAGTGCTGAATGGCCGGAGTTTTAAAAGCACGAGGCTACTTTTTTTTTCTCTCAATTCAGTGAATGAAATCAGACATTTGCGGTCTGCTTTTGGGAAGACTCACTTCCTAAGTGAAAAAAAAACCAGAATATAACATCATTAACGTTTCCAACATGGCAGCTCAATGTTTTAATATATTTATCCTTGATAAAGAAAGTCAGTAGGAAATACCAGATGCCTATAAACATCTCCCAGAGAAATTCTTACTTTGTTTGTGTTTTTGCACAGCAACAGCCTGCAAATATTAGCTCTTGAGATACTTGTTTCTGCTGATCCTGATTTGACTAGATGGTTGAAGTAAATGATTATTTCACCCAAAAATGATTTTTTATTATCTCTATTTACTCACTCTCAAGTGGTTCCAAACCTTTATGTGTCCTTTTTCTACTGAACCTTAAGGACATTTTGAAGAAACTGAAAATGTAACCATTGATTTCCATAGTAAGAAAAACAAGTACTCTGGAAGTCAGTGCTTGTAAGGTTTCCAGCTTTCTTAAAAATAACTCAATCTGTGTTCAACAGAAAAAAAATCTCAAACAGGATTAAGAAAAGTGAAGGGTGAGTAAATGATGACATAATTTTTAGTTTTGGATGAACAATCCCTTTAGGGATTTAATGAAACCTTTCAGAAGAGGATTTGATGCACATGATCCAAAAATTCTGTAAAATCCTGTCTACAAAAAAGATTCCAACTCAAAACTAAAGACTTTTAAAGTCTTTTGGCAGCTGATTATATGGCAACAGCAGTCTGTTAGCCTGTAAATAGACCTTTTGAAAACTGATTTCTAAGTGCAAGTTTTTGAAACCTATGATAATTGTCACAAATTACAAAATAGCATTGCGACATCGCATGTGCTTATTACGTCTTCAGTCTATAATTACAAAAAAAACCAACATGGTTTATAATAGTAAAGTGTATAATCACAGTTTAACCTAATAAAAATCATGGTTAAAGTTATTACAGCAAATATACAACTACAATAACATTTTATGTTTGTTTTATTTGTATTTTTTTTTCAAAGGGGGATTAATTGATGGCATATTAATTGTTTGTATATGAATTTGGGAGATGAAATGGTCCACAGCGCCACCAAATGCAAAACATCCAGATTAAGGGTACAGTGTGGTGGTGTGGCCACTAGTCTCAGCTAAGATGTCATGCCAAGCTCTGCCCATGGGCTAAACGAGACAGAAAGGCAAGTCAGCTAAGTACGGTTTCAGCCCATATATGAATCATGCTGTATCAGACTAGATGCAGATGTTTTCAATACTTTGCTGAAGAGTAATAGTTTCCAGTGGAAAGTTTCCTTCATTAGCATCTGACAACCCAACATAGCAAAGTAAAACAAATAAAGAAATGCCTGTTGTAGTTCATCTTGTACAGTTGAAGTCAGAATTATTAGCCCCCCTGAATTATTAGCCCCCCTGTTTATTTTTTTCCCCAATTTCTGTTTAATGGAGAGAATATTTTTTCAACATATTTCTAAGCATAATAGTTTTAATAACTCATTTCTAATATCCGATTTATTTTATCTTTGCCATGATGACAGTAAATAATATTTTACTAGATATTTTTTAAGACACTTCTACGCAGCTTAAACTAGGTTAATTAGGTTAACTAGGCAGGTTAGGGTAATTAGGCAAGTTATTGTATATCGATGGTTTGTTCTGTATATTGAAAAAAATATAGCTTAAAGGAGCTTATAATTTTGACCTTAAAATGGTCCTTAAAAATTAAAAAACATTTTTATTCTAGCTGAAATAAAACAAATAAGACTTTTTCTAGAAGAAAAAATATTATCAGACATACTGTGAAAATTTCATTGCTCTGTTAAACATCATTTAGGAAATATTTAAAAAAGAAAAAAAAATCAAAGGGGGGCTAATAATACTGACCTCAACTGTACTTCTTCACATGTTCAAAAATAATCATGTACTCATTTAAACATCTTTTACAGAACAAAAATGACAGAATTTTCATTTTCAATCTGTACACAGGAATTTCCTTATCAACATTTTTGACATCCTGATGCAGAAAAAATAACAATGCAGACCATTTAAAATATTTTGAACTGATTTGAAAAGGAAATGCTGCCAAAAACTCCTGCTTTAAAAGCTTTTGTTCCTTCATTAGCTGTTGGTTTTGTAGTTCAGGCTAAGCTAGATAATATTTGTGTGAGTGTGCTTATTTGCTCAGATTGGTTTCGTGTCTGGTTACAGGCCATCCGTGGGGTCTAAAAGGACTATGGTAATGACACACACAGGGCCTCACCTGATCCTTCAGCTCACTGCGACAGCACCTGCTGTGGTTACCTGAGCCAGCGGCCCATGGCTGTGAAACTCAGTGGAATACAGGTAAAACCATGTGACAAAACATGCACTAATCAACTCTTGTGCTTTGGTAGTCCTGGGTTGTTGTTTTTAAGGGTCGCAAGGCAGGCATCTCAAGACAATCTAATTTGCTTGGTCAATGTTTTTGTGGTTTGCTGTGTAGGCTCTGTGTGAAGTCAAAATTTACCACAATGGTTATGTTGCTAGAACACATTGTTGCTCTTTAGGTTAACAATTAATCCATGCAAGTTAATCCACAGAAGAAAAAAGTTTGTTTTGGATTTTTGGATTTTTGGAATTTTTAATCAAAGTCTGACCATTTACTTCTGCGTTTGGGGTGGCGGTGCTTCTTTGCTGATGTCAGTTTGATGGCTTCAACCAAGGTATTCTTAACCACACCCCTCTAATCAGTAGTTTGCTAGAAACAATGCACAAGAAAGCCCCGCCCCCTGCTGAATATTCTGTTTCAGTTGGAAGTACATCGCGGAGGTCCAGCTACTGCGCCTAGACTGCAGCTCTGCACAAGACGTTTGGCCATAGGAGAAATGGTCGTGCCCAACTGAGCCTGGTTTCTCTCGAGGTTTTTTAAATTCTTCACTTTCGCCAATTGGTGAAGTTTTTTCCTCGCCGCTGTCGCCACTGGCTTGCATGGTTCGGGATCTGTAGAGCTGCGCATCGATGGAATTGCTCCTCAGTGTTTGGACTCTCAGTAGTGATTATTAAACCACACTGAACTGAGCTAAACTAAACTGAACTTAAACACTGAAAACTGAACTGACACTTTTTAATTTACTATAAACTTCCATGTGAAGCTGCTTTGACACAATCTACATTGTATAAGCGCTATACAAATAAAGATGAATTGAATTGAATCAACATACTGAAATAAAAGTCTCAGCAACTTCCAGTACACACAAACTCTAAAGAGGAAGTTCAACCAAAAATTTACTAATCCTCAAGTTGTAACAAACCTGTATGAGTTTTTTTCTCTGTTAAAAAAAGATACTTTTTTTGAGATTTACTGGCAACTAAACATTCATTCATTTTCCTTCAGCCTTATTCATCAGGAGTCACCACAGCGGAATGAGCCGCCAACTTATCCAGCATATGTTTTCCATAGCATGCCTTTCCAGCCACAATCCGAAACAAAATTTTTTAAAAACTTTTTTTGGATAAATGGTGTAATTTTCTTGTAATTTAAACATTTACCCTTATTAATTTATTAGGCACCAAAAAATTTGGTCCTAATTATTTAATAGGCCCTTATGGAAAAAATGCCCCTATTGTCATCAAAAGGGGCATATTTTCCATAAGGGTCTATTTAATAATTAGGACCTAATTTTCAAGCAAAAAGTCACATAATCTTTATTAATAAAGTGTTTTCACAATGTGTCATCAATTGACCAAATCGAAGGCACAGAAAGTAAACAATATCACAAAAATGAACAAAGCGTGCATTATTGCTGCTTAAAATGATCGATTATTGTGTGTTTTGGGCTGTAATAATTGGTCTGACTAAAGGAAAAAAAAACATTTATAGACTGCCAAAAGTTATAAAAATATCAAGAAGAGAGAAAGAAACTGTCTGAAGAAGAAAGGGTGTTTGTGGTTGGCCAACCTGAATTAGCATTTCCATGCCAAGGATTGTGATAACATTCATGTTTGCTCTTACTTCCAGTGAAGTAGGTGAAATATTAGGACTTTATTTTAATGAATACTTTTCCTCATATGTATCTTTTTCTACCAAATATATTCAGTTTAGCAAAATTTTCTTGGTATATGATGGTAATATGATTTAGTAGCATCCATATCTGTTTTTCATGGTTTAGCCAGAGTTAGGCAGAATGTATTCAGTATACATTAATCATGAAATACATGCTGTTATTTGCATCCAATTATTGCCAGTATGGCTGCGCATGTGTAAGTGCAGACCCTCTATAGGCTTATATTGTGTTGACAAGGCGTTTAAAAATATATTCTTAAATATCTTATAGTGTATAGAAAATAATATAATTTATTTATTATTATTTATTTAATAGACAGTTTCATTAAACAAACTATCATTTATATAAAGGGTTATAAATGAATTCTTTGTTTTAGTGAATACATTTTTGGCAGTTGTCATCAGGTAAAGAAATTTATGTCAGTGAAAGCATAAAAAATATGAATATATGATGTTTTTGAGTCATGGAATTTTTTTCCCTTTATATGGACATTTGTGTAACTTTTTAAAGAGTTAAACTCCATAGTATTTGTAACCCACCATTCCTACTGCACCCAACCCGGTCTGAGCTATGATCAAACCGGCGATCCTTCCCTGCAAAAAATGTTTTTTATTTAGATTTTTTATCTTGTTTCTAGTCCAAATATCTAAAAAATTCTTAAATAAAGAAACATTTTCTAGATAAGCAAAACTTATTGTCTTGATTTCAGAAATAAAATGCCAAAATTAATTGTGTTTTTCCTTAAAACAATAACACTTAAAACAATAATCTTAAATAAATAATCTGCCAATGGGGTAAGCAAAATAATCTTATGAATTTAGCTTGTTTTAAGGAAAAACTTATTATTTCTTAAATCAAGACAATATGTTTTGCTTGACTAGAAAATGCTTCTTGATTTAAGAATTGTCAGAGGAGTGAGGTTTATCTGCATAGCACTTCACTAGCTGGCCTCCGTTACAGTATTTTTTCCTACTATGGCTGTCAACATCAACTGTTTAAACATTATCTCAATTGTGTTCAAAAAAAGAATGAAACTTTGGAACAGCTTGAAGTTGAGTAAGCTGCCATATTTGGATGAACTATTTCTGCTTTTTAAAAAAACATTAATAAATAAATTTATGATTTTATGTGTTGTTAACTGAATGCCTGTCAGCCAATTAGACTCAAGCATTCTATTGTGCTGTTTACAATAGACTTAGTGTTGAAAAAACTGTTGAAATATAACACTAGTTAATGTAAAGAACACTTACTGTAAATGTATAAACAATATACTTATCCTGACAGCATTATGTATTGTGGCAAAATGGTGGCTCACTGTTGCCTTACAGCAAGAAGGTCGCTGGTTTGAGTTTCAGCTGGGTCAGGTGGCAATTCTGTGTGGAGTTTCCATGTTCTCCCCATGTTTGTGTGGGTTTCCTCCAGGTGCTCAGGTCCTAAGACATGCGCTATAGGTGAATTAAATGTGCCACAAAGAACCAAATTGGGGGTTTCACAGCGATGCCATAAAAGAACCCTTTTTGGTTCTTCATAGAACCTTTCACCAAACAGTTCCTTGAAAAACCTTTCTTTCTTTGGTGCTATAAAGAACCTTTTTTGGTACTGCAAATAACCATTTTTAATGGTTCTTTAAAGAAACTCCAACAGCTCAGTTCTTTGAAGAACCATCTATTAAAAGGTTCATTACCCAAATACAGTAAATAAAGAAAATCTAAAGAAAGATTAAATATTTATTGCCAAAATAATTTGTCTTGTACAAGTCAGTCAAATTATAAAATAAACTTCAATGTTAAACTGGAAAAAGAAAATATAGTAATTGAACATGATCTTTACTTAATATCCAAATCATTTGTAGCATAAAAAGAAATTTTGATAATTTTGATCAGTATATTTGTCTGTAGCTACAAATTAACATTTGCTGCCAAAGGTAAAATCTTTTTTTATTTTATTTTTTATTTCTCCACAAATCTTATTCTCACATTATAGGATTGCACTCACAAACCTCATCTGGCACTAAATGTAGTAAAAGTAAATCATTCTTTTCAAAATGATTATCTAGTTGAGGAAGTAATACTCTTGCATCTTTAAGATGTCCGGTCCCTGTAATATGGATCCTGACAATTACTCCTAGTCATACATTTAAATGATAAGATTTATATCTTAATATTTTTCAGATGAATCAGAGGCTATCACGTAAAGAACCATTTTATTGTGCGAAGAACCATTTGGGGCTACAAAGAACCTTTGTGTGTTGAAATGGTTCTATGATTGTTAAAGGTTATTCAAAGAACCATCTACACCAACAAAGAACCTTTATTTTTAAGTGTAAAATGGCCATAGTGTATGTTTGAATGAGTGTTTGAATGTTTGAATGAGAAATAAAGGTATGCGAGTTGTCACTGGGGTGGTACCTTTTTAAAAAGAACAAATTTGTACCTAAAAGGTCCATATTAATACCTCAAGGGTACATATTAGTACCTAAAAAGTACAAAAGTGTTCCTCTTAAATTTTTTAGGTACTAATATATACTTTTGAGGTAATAATATGGACCCTTCAAGTACAAATGTGTACCTTTTGAAAAGGTACCACCCCAGTGACAGCTCGCATATCTTTATTTCTGAGAGTGTATGGATGTTTCCTGGTACTGGGTTGCGGCTGGAAGGGCATCTGCTCTGTGAAATGCTGGATAAGTTGGCAGTTCATTCTGCGGTGGTGACCCCTAATTATTAAAGGGACTAAGCCTAAGGAAAATGGATGAATGAATTATGTATGTCTATTTGGAACCAACAGAATGAGAATGAATTATAGGCAGAAAACAATCATTTTTATTATCTGATTCGAAGCATACAGCATTTGCTCAAAAAAGTTGATTCATTAGCTATCATATATCCTTAAAAATTGGGCAAAAATGGCTGTCCATAATATGCAGCAGTTTTATCAAAGTTTTCCAGTTTCATCCAGTTTCATGACTGGATGTTCAAATCAGTGACCTTTTCCCTATATATACTGTAAGTGTGATTTCACTAGGGATCGAACACGTCCCTTCCACATACTTTCATAAAGATTACAGCTCTATAATCAAGAAAGTAAAAAGTGCCCTCTGACTCCTCAGGTGACATTTTTTTCTTTTCGTTATGTACTCGCTAAACATTTCAAATATGTTATGATGTTGAATGGTTAAACAGTTCCTAGTGGTCTGTATTAGTCAGCAAATCACTGAAATGAGATTACCCTGACTCACTGTTGCCTTTGAGTTGCCCGTATCTTGCAACGCTGCTTGCTGTATTTACTGTCTACAGAAACGAGAGGTAAGACACAGGTCATCTGTGCTGGCAAACATCATGTAAATACATCAACATAATCTGATCTGATTTCTTGTATTCCAGCTCACATTATTTTCATCTTATAAAAGCTTCAATTGATTTATTCGGAGCGTGTGCAAATGTAATCCAAAGCATTTCACTCCAATTGAAAAAGCTTATAGGTTAAACCAAAGCCAGCACAACAGGTATTGCTCAAGAAAGTGATTGCGTTAGCGGAAAAAGTGCTTTTTGTAACTAAATTTGTTAATAGTTTGTCACGTTGAGCTTGTTCATCGATGAAGTAATAGCACAGTTTGTACCTTTTGGTAATGGCTATGTGTCAATGACTTGGATGCTTTTCCCAGATCAGTTCTTTATGTCAGTTGTATTTTTTGTATCTCAACTTAGTATGAAAATACTAAGTGTTTGTTTTGTATTTCACTAAACACTACTTAGTAGTACTTTGTCATGCGAAATACACACTGTAAAAAAATCTGTAATTTTACAGTTTATTTCCAGCAGCTGGGGTGGCGAAAAAAAAAGTAAAATAACGGCTGTTAAATTACAGAAATTCACTGTAAAATAATGGACATTAAATTGTTGAAATTTCCTTAAATTAAAATTTCTGGTAAATTTCTGCAATTCAATCTCTGTTATTTTACAGTACATTTCTGTAATTTAACGGCCATTATTTTACTTTTTTTTCCTCGGCACCCCAGCTGCCAGAAATAATCTGTAAAATTAAGTTTTTTTTTCTACAGTGCAGCCTACACAGTAGTAGCCGGTCATTTAATAATGTATTTGAAAAATAAATTCATATTGGTAAATATGCAGTTTATAGTGGTCAAATATGGCCATTACCGTCATATTTTTTTCATATTGTAAATCAGTGTTTCTCAACCACGTTCCTGGAGGACCACCAGCTCTGCACATTTTCCATGTCTTTTAAGCAAACACCTGATTCAGTTCATCAGCTTATTAGCAGAGACTGAAAGGCCTGTAATAGGTGTGACAGACAAAGGAGACATCCAAAACATGAAGTGCTGGTGGGCCTTCAGGAAAGTGGTTGAGAAACACTGCCTAAATAAAACTAAAGCATTTAGAAATCAAATGTCCTTTTACTCCAACGCAATTTAATAGGGCACTATAAAGGCTTAAAACTTAGTTCTTATATTTGCTTAATATTTGCAGCCTATGGGCTATGCTTCTCAATCTTCTCTGTATTGTAGACATCTTTTCTAAAACATACAGTATAGTGTAAAAGCTTGTTTATTACTAAGGAAACCAAAACAACTAAACAAAATAGTATTTTTAATTGAACACATCACATCACATACAGTATCTTTGCATACGGTGCACATTCATTACCATCCTGTCTTGTATTGTGAAAAAGCAAAGCTGAAAATTACCTGTTGATATTTTAGCTGACTAAGGGGCCGATCACACCGAACACGTTTTTACGTTCTGAAAATGCGAGACGCACCACACTGCCTTTTTTGTTGACAAGAAAAAAAGAAGAGCGGTGCACTTTTAATGTTGCTAGCCAATGACTGATTCAGCTGAAAATTGTGTGCGAGTGTGACTGTTGATATTGATATAATATTTAAAAATACTGTATTGTGAAATTCAAGATTTGTGAGTCAGACAGCACAGGATAACTCCTCCATCTTCAAAAGTCTTTGTAGTTGTCTTGACAACACAAACACTGCAGGCACCTCAATGGAAACCCCGCCTCTGCTTTCATTTAATTGGGGAATGAAAAAGATGCCACTGACGTAATGTGGTTTTCCGCTCAGAGTCACAGCGTGCAACAGCAAAAACGCACGGTGCAGCAGATGGTTAAAATAGGAGGCACGCAGGGCGCAAAAGCACAGCGGAAAAACACTTGTGGCTGTTAGTAAATAATTCAAAAAAGGAGCCTCTCAAACCAAAAAGTGCACCCAGTGTGATCGGCCCCTAAGTCTCTGGTTAAAGCACCACCCAGTGGTTAAAAGCTGCAGGCGCATTTACTGCCGTGGCAGCGGTGGCAGAGGGAACATATTGAATTGTTAACATCTGTAGTGAAGATGGGATCTATCCGCTGTCAAGTTCAGTGAATTATGAATAAATAATAAGTGATGTGGCCACAATTTTTTAAATAATCAACAGACCAGTCAATTATTTAGCTTACGCTAAAAGTTAGGGGGAAAATTAGGATAATTCAAAGGGCCCAGGCGTGTAGGGGCCCCCAGAGATATCATTAAGGGCCCACCAGTGAAATGTGGGCAAGACCTTCCTGGAATTACATTAGCTGTGCAGTTCCCTGAAAACAACCGCACACCTTAGGATGTTCATCAGCCAATCAGAATAAAGCATTCAACAGTCCTGCTGTATAATTAGGCCTAGTTACAGCACAATAAAACATGAATGAACATTAGAGTGTAGTTTAAAAGAAACAATTCAACTTCCTGAAATGCTGCATCTCATATCAATGTTTCAGCCACAGAACATCATTAATGAAATTTTGCCTACAGTAAATGGACACTACACACCCCAAAACATAAATATGTATATCCTCAGCATTTACTCACATTCAAGTGGTTATAAACTTGTATGGATTACTTTCAAGAGTTCACACTTAGCTGATGATTGATTATAAAGTGTATTTGGCATGCTGTCCCTGGAGAGAGGCCTGAGCTTATAAGCTCCCTCCTGTTTGCAGGGCAAGAGGGGAGTTTGAGCACATGTAGATCTCGATGAACTCTCCCACTTGTTAATGGCTAATGACAGATTATAGGGATAGCTATACTGCTTCCTAAGAGCTTATCTGTAGTACCAATTAGGTATGGGCAAATTATTTATATCGCATGTTTTTAAACTGTGGGAGGAAACCTGGGAACCTGAGGGAAACCCACTCAAGCACGAGGAGAACATGCAAACTCTGCGCAAAATGTCGTCTGGTTCAGTAAGGACTTTTAACCAGTGACCTTCTTACTGAGAGGCAACAGTACTAATTACTGGGCCACCGTGTTGCCCAATCTAGAAAAAGGAGAGAGGAGTAGGAGTGGGAGGAGAGATTCTTCCTGAGGTAAGAAACTCAGTTTTTTTTTTAAGTGAGTTACAAATTGTCTGATTGGTGCACGATGTGTTAGCTAATGCGGGACCAGCTGTGGATAATCATAAGCATGTGATCCTCTCGAAATTAGTTTAAAAATAAACTTCACTTCCTGTTGAACACACACACATCAAAAGAAAAGATTGTTCCAAAAAATGTCCCTATACGGACAAAAAACTATAAAAGTCAGTGGCTGTTTTTTCCACCATTCTTTAGAATGTCTTCCCTTGCTTTTATCTAGAAGAAAGAAACATAAACAGTCTTGGAACAAGTGGAGGGTAAGTGAATTATGGCAGAGTTTTCATATTTGGGTGAACTATCACTTTATGCATATTTGGGAAGAACCTAAAACACCATACACTTGTTGCCAGTGTGTAAATATGAGACACTGCTATTTAGATGTTGTGTTTTAATCAAAATGGTTTTAAAATTATTTAAAATGGTTTTATGGTTTTAAATTATCAATCATTGATTCCTTTTATTTGTGGAGAAACTTTCCTTTGCATTGAGCAATGCAAAAACAATTAAAAGCATGTGTGCTTATGTTGAAATTCACACCATGTGCACCATACACAACACATGGCATGCAATCAGGAACAAAATGCCTAAATGTAAATTTTTACTGTCAACACACACAGCATGATTGCGTAAAAATAGGAATTTTTGGCATGTTTTTTTAGTTAGACATGCATACTTTAAGCAACAAGTGGTTTGAAGGTGTGGACACAATGTTATACATGAATGAACACCATATGACATTGCATATACAAATATATTCTCAAACAGACCAATTTCATTGGCTATTATGCTTGTTGATCAGGTCAACTCACTGGTGACACAATTAAATGTCACATATTTTGAGGTCATGAACCAACAAAACCAAAATTCCTTAAAGAGGTCATTGTACTATAAAAAACATCCTGTCGATTTCAGAAACCAAAACATTCTCGTTAACGTAAAAACAGCTTATATTGAAACCAATCTGACATAAAGAAAGGTGCATTTTATATATACAGTTCTTTTCTTTCACCCAAATCACTACATCAAGCATATTAATAATAATGTCAATAATAATAATAATGATAATAATAATAATAATAATAATAATAATAATAAAACATCCAATTGAAGTACACTGTAAAAATATCCGCTAATTAACAGGTTCTGTATTTTGTGGTTCCCGTGGTGTTTTATGTTTAACGGTTGGAAATTGTATTATGGGATGTTGATCTCTGCTCTGGCTATTTTTGATGTTGAAAATTCAACACTGCAGATTAACAAAGTAACTTTTATTGGCATTTTTAGTAGTTTAAGTTAAGATAAGAAACAATCAACAATACCTGACAAAAGACTTGCCATCGATCACAGTTGTAAGAGCAACAAATAATATCTTGATTTCTAGTTGATCATTTCGGAAAGTGGCAGAAGGTAGATTTTTTTGAACTGATTTTTCTATCATCTGAACTGCATCTCAATTATCACAAATACTGCAGAAGACCTATTGGAACCCACATGGACCCAACATTCTCACTGAAATCAGTCAAGTCAAGTCGCCAATGGCTTGCATATTTCGGGACTTGTAGAGCTGCGCATTGATGGATTACTCTTCAGTGTTTGGACTGTCAGTAGTGAATATTGAACCACACTAAACTGAACTTAACTGAACTGAACTTAACCTCTGAAAACTGAACTGACACTGTTTCAATTCACTATAATCTTCTATGTGAAGCTGCTTTGACAATCTACATTGTGAAAGCACTATACAAATAAAGATGAATTGAATTGAAGTTTAATGAAGGACAAAATCATGGTTTAGGGTTAAATTCAGTATGGGGGTGTGTGCGAGAGATCTGCAAAGTGGATGGCAACATCAACAGCCTGAGGTATCAAGACATTTGTGCTGTTTCCACTGCACCTTATTGACTTTATATTCTTTACTTTACCTTATTTCTATTAAGTGACAACAATTTTGTCTAGGCAAAGTCAGACCTTCCTGTCCTAATTAAATAATTAAAAATCAAGGCATGATCATATTTTATATTGGTCAAATAAGCATAATCTAGAGGCCTTTGCCTTTAATATAAGCCACTTCTCAGCACGGTGGCACAGTGGGTAGATCTCTTGCCTCACAGCAAGACGGTCGCTTGTTCGAGCCTTGGCTGGGTCAGTTGGCATTTCTGTAGAGTTTGCATGTTCTTCCCATGTTGGTGTGGGTTTCCTCCACAAGTCCAAAGACATGCAGTATAGATGAATTGGGTATAAGCTAAATTGCCCATAGTGTTCATTCATTCATTTTCTTTTCGGCTTAGTCCCTTTATTAATCTGGGGTCACCACAGCGGAATGAACTACCAACTTATCCAGCATATGTTTTATGCAGTGGATGCCCTTCCAGCTGCAACCCATCACTGGGTGTTCATAATGTACGTGTGTGAATGAGATTGTATAGGTGTTTCCCAATGATGAGTTGCGGGTAGAAGGGCATCCGCTGCGTAAAACATATGCTCGATAAGTTGGTGGTTCATTCTTCTCTGGCAACACCAGATTAAGCCGAGACTAAGCCGAATGAAAATGAATGAATAAACCACGTCTGATACCAAATTATCAACTAGAAGTCAAGTTATTATTTGTTGTTCCTAAAACTTGTATAGGCGACAAGACTGTCAGGTAGTGTAGAGAGAAATAAGTCTGTACAATAACAGAAAAAGTACTGACAGTTTGTTACCAGGTTTTGTACCATAATTTACAACACAAACACAGACAATATATGACTTCAAACTATTAAAAATTTCAACAAGAGTCACTTTTCAAACTTTTCAACATCAAAAGCATTTGGAGGAAAGATCAATATCCCATAATGCAATCCAATATAATAAATAAAGTGAAGAAACACGAACCAAATACAAAAATGTTTTTACTAATATTTTTTTCAGTCTATGCATTGAAAATTTAACAATAAGATAACAGCAATAGTAAATGTAATTAAGACAAAAACAGTTTAAACAGATGATGACTGTTTCATTAAACTACTTAATGTGTGATGTATACATTGGGCTTAAATCAGATGCAAATAAGTGCCTTCAAAATTGTTGTCTCCATATTTAACAGTGTTTTATTTGCCATGTACTTTAAAAGCTTCAAACAACTGTTTACATAGAATAGCATTGCAACATTTGCCAAGATTAGCCATCACAGAAAGCTCATTCTTAAATTTAGAAGCAAACATGTTGGTTTAGGGATTATTCTTCAAATCCACCTCATGACTGTAAAACTAACTGCTGACCCTATATTTTATGATGTATGGTTGACAGGTTGCCGGTCCAGACTTGTCTTACTGGTAATGTGGTCTTGTCTAATGCTTGGGCTGTCAAAAGCTGAGGCGAACAAAGGCCAATGTGTTATTGACCTGTGGTACACATTCACTGTCAAAATAACCTCATGACTCAAACTCATGAAGATATGAGACTCAAAAGTGACTTTTGAGAAGAAAAGCAGAGGTCAAATAATTGTGTAATCACTATTGTATAATATTCACAATTCCAGTTGTATGAAAATAAAAACTTACTTAAATGGACTTAAAGTAAATGTAATTTCTGTACATTACTAAATTTATTCATAATTCCAGACTATTATATGGCTGAATAGTCAAAGTCAAAGTCAGCTTTATTGTCAATTCAACCACATGTACAGGACATACAGATAATCAAAATTCCGTTACTCTCAGACCCTAGGTGCCTAACATATAATAATATTACAGTTTTTCCCAATTGTTTACACACAGTTACTTGTACTTCAGACACAATGACTACAACATGTAACTGATGCACCAACCCCCTGAACCAGTTCTGCTAAACTACTAGCACAATTCCTGCTTTACACTCAAATTGCAGATTTAAAACGCACTTTTTTCAAAACACTACACACCATTCTCTGCATTTGGCACAATTTTTATGCAGAAAATCTCTTGTTTTCACAAGGAACACACTGTCATTCAAAATGGTAAAGTCAGTTGTCCTACTTTGCATACAAAGTAAACACCTGTCACACATAATTGCAATTTAGAAATCAGAGCTCATTTCATATTCTCCATTTCTCATTCCTATTGAGGATTTTTTTTTCTGCCTGGGGAAGAAAAGTGTATGATTGAAATCCACACTTTTTTTTTTGTTTTTTTTTTTACTTTAACTATTCAAATACTTCTGTTGATGGCATATGTAGACCATGTTATGTGCAACTTTGTGTTGCTTGAGATGAACACTGTGTTCACTGTTTTTGTGGGAAAAATACAGTAAAATATATTTATTACCGCGTATTTGTGTGTTTTGTATAAAAATAATATTCTGAAAAACTTTACAATGCACTTCTGTAGGCCTTTGCACTGTCTGTAGTAAGTGTAACACTGAACAAAAAAAAAGGCTTACAGTAAGTCATTATGATGAATGGAGAAGGAGTGTTCATAGTGTTTTACATTAAGCACATCAGTGATCAACTGCTTCTTATAAGTGTCTATCCATGTGATGCTTTGTGTGTGTCATTTAAAAACAAAACACCATTTTGTAAAGAAATCACATTGTTTTAAATGTAAAGTTTGATTTTGCAGGAGAATTGAAGGGTTTTGCCCAATGTGTGTGTGTTTTGTGATTTGTGTGTGGAGTTCTGACAATATGAGACATGCTTTTAGAAAATGTGTGTAAACAATTATGAAAAACTGTAATACAAAATACAAAAAGTAGAGTTGTAAAAATAATTTACAATAAATACAATTATAGAATTTAGTCTAAATATATATATATACATAAAAAAAAAAAAAAAAAAAAATA
>CAIGQZ010033112.1:14401457-14435073 GCA_903798205.1 Danio tinwini
ATATATATATATATGTATATACGTATATATACATAAGATGTAATCTAAAATGTACCTAAAAAATAAAATTTGTAAGTAATACAATTAAAGTTAAGGGCATATGGCAATGAGTGCAAATCAGAGTCGTGCAGATGTAAAACAGTATGTAGTGCAAAAAGGCTTGTAAACATGATAGCTATGATAAAGTGACAGTGTCATAATGTATAGGGAGGTAGTATGATGTGACTAGCTAGCAGTCCAATGTAATGTGTGTGTGTGTGTTTGTGTGTGTGTGTATGAGTGTGTGTGTGTGTGTGTGTGTGTTTTCATGTGTGTCAGAGTCCAAAGGTGCGTGGGGAGGGAGGGGGGAGTGGTGGCAGAGTTAGGAGAGAGTTCAGCTTCCTGACAGCCTGATGGATGAAGCCGTCCTTAAGTCTGTTGGTCCTGGCCTGGAGACTCCGCAGTCTCCTCCCTGATGGCAGCAGACTGAAGAAGCTGTGCATTGGGTGGGTGAGATCTGCTGTTATGCAGAGGGCTTTTTGGGTGAGACGGGTGTTGTAAATGTCCTGGAGGGAGGGGAGAGGTGCACCAATGATCTTCTCAGATGTTCTCACTATGCGTTGAGTTGTTTTCCTGCAGGATGCGTTGCAGGCTCCAAACCACACAGTGATGCAGCTGGTCAGGATGCTCTCAATTGTGCCCCTGTAGCATGTGTACATGATTGGGGCTGGTGCGCTTGCTCTTTTTAGTTTGCGGAGGAAGTAGAGACGCTGCTGTGATTTATTTATTTTTTGACCAGTGCAGTGGTGTTTTTTTGTCCAGGAGAGATCCTCAGTGATGTGTACACCCAGGAACTTGGTGCTGCTCACACGCTCCACAGACACACCGTTGATGGTCAGAGAAGCATGCAGAGTGTGCGCTTTCCTGAAGTCAACAACAATCTCCTTCGTCTTCTCCACATTCAGAAAAAGATTGTTGTCTCTGCACCACTCGGCCAGACGGCTCACCTCGCTTCTGTAGTTTGTCTTATCGCTTTTGTTGATGAGACCCACCACAGTCGTGTTATCCGCAAACTTGATGAAGAGATTGGATTTGTGAGATGGTGCACAGTCATGAGTCAGCAAGGTAAAGAGGATGGGGGTCAGCACACATCCCTGGGGGGCCCCAGTGTTTAGAGTGATGGTGCTGGATGTTTTACTGCTGGACCGTACTGCTTGTGGTCTTCCTGTGAGAAAATCCAACAGCCAGTTACACAGAGAGGTGTTGAGCCCCAGCTGGACCAGTGTTTGGGTGAGCTGTTGGAGGATGATAATGTTGAATGCTGAACTGAAGTCTATGAACAGCATTCGGATGTAGGAGTCCTTTTTTCCAGATGTGTGAGTGCAGAGAGGAATAGTTAAAAATAAATGTATTTTATGATACCACCATGTACTTAAAATATATGGTCAATGGTGTATGTACTGTTTGTAGGTCTGCTTATAAATGTGCTTAATATATTATATAATCACACATTTTTTGATATAATCCCATTCATATGGGATTATGAAGATCACACCTTGTTAAAATAATTCCAGATATGAAGTCCAAAAAAACATTTTTAAAAATGTTCAGATTCTCATACATATAAAAATCATAAATATTTTTTAAGAATATTAATTTAATAATGTAATAAGCCTCAGTAACACTCCAGGGGCTTTTTAATTATTACAATTACAATTACAAGTATTACAATTAGTGCCCTAGAGTGCACCTTCATGCAAAATCAACCTTTAGAAGCTGTTTGGACATACATGAGTGTATATGTGTGTTATGTCCTTTTAAAAGTTTTTATTTTTATTTTAAATTAGGATAAAATTCCAGCAATTTTGTGGCCAACCGCAGCACGACATAGCAGTGCGGTTTTCCCCCGCCCTATGAATTGATTGACAGAAGTGCATTATCATGTTTCAGTAATAACCTTTATTATCGTGTCCACAAGATGGGATTTTTTAAAGAAACTGGGATTAAAATATCCAACTTTACACTCTCAGAAATACAGGTACAGGAGCTGTCACTGGGGCAGTACCTTTATAATAGATACATATTTGTGCTTAAATAGTTCACAGTGGTACCTAAAAGGTGCATATTAGTTCCCAAATGTAACTAAAAAGTACCTTTGAGATATCATTGTAGACTCTTCAGGTACAAATATGTACCTTTCGAAAAGGTACTGCCCCAGTGACATCTCCTGTACCTTTATTTCTGAGAGTGTATAATCCAACTGCTCTTCAAAAAGGAGTCTTAAACAAGTCTTTTTAAAACAGTGCTTGTTTCTTTTAAAGAAAAGACAGTAAAATCACTATGTAATTCATAACTGCTGGAATCACCACAGCTGTATAGTGTCAGTACAACTAGCAGTAAGAATGCTACAATCACACAACAGGAGTCCCACTTTGTGGAAGTCGCACCATTTTCATATATTTATAATCTATCTCCATACATCAGCACATTTACAAACAAATTTATGAACTTTGTAACGGCATTTGTGTGTGGCTCATTCATTGTTAAAGAAAGGCTGAATAAACTCGAAAACAAATACATCAAACCATTGAGAAACTTCCTGGGGCAGTCTTCATTCATTCATTCTCCTTTGGCTTAGTCCCCCATTTATCTAGTTTGCCACAGCAGAATGAACCACCAACTATTCCAGCATATGTTTAACACAGTGCATGCCCTTCCAGCCGCAACCCAGTACTGGGAAAACCCATAAACTCTCTTATTCACACACTCATACACTCTGGCCAATTAAGGTCATCAAATTCACCTATAGTACAAGTCTTTGGACTGTGGGGTAAACTGGAGCAACTGGAGAAAACCCATGCAAACACAGGAAGAACTTTTAGACTTGAACCAGCAACCTTCTTGCTGTGAGGCAACAGTGCTAACCACCGAGCCACCTGGTCCAGTCTTGTTTTATTTGACTCAGAAACTGTATCTCTGCTTCAACCATGTCTAATTGCTGTCTGTGTCAACTATTGCTATGTTTATCTGACATTTGATGCAGGAGAAGCGGACATTGGATTCAATGGACACGGAGAACCAGCTCATTTGCATTTAAAGGTAGAGGTGCAAAAACAGATACAATATCCATTGATTTCCTATATAATTGACATTTTCAGCAGGGTATAATAAATGATTTGATGAGTATTTTGAGCTGAAACTTCACAGTCACAATCTGGAGACACCTAAGACTTATTTAAAATCTTGCAAAAGGGGCAAAATAGGAGCCCTCTATCACACAAACCCAATGCTAAGTAATTGTGTCATCTTTTCAGTCCTTATCAC
This sequence comes from Danio tinwini, assembly GCA_903798205.1. NCBI lineage: Eukaryota > Metazoa > Chordata > Actinopteri > Cypriniformes > Danionidae > Danio > Danio tinwini. The sequence continues at coordinate 14,404,761 of CAIGQZ010033112.1, forward strand.
AATGTGCATATCACTTACTACTTTCACTTTTGTTTATGAAGATTCTGGTAAAGGATGGTAAAATTTTTCGTGCTTTTATTACTGACCAAAATGATATTACTTTTCCAAAAAAAAAAAGACCTAACTCTGAAAGTTGCAGAGCAGTAGTGTAAAATATTCGAACAGTTGTATTACATACTATACTTTCAAAGTAGTTTGTTTCACATGTAAAAAACAAAACAAAACAAAAAAATGTTTAGTGTGATGTCACAATGTCTGAAAAATATGGTTTATAGTTTATAATGCTTATACTTAATTATGACAATCCACTTTAAACAACCTTCTAAAAACATTTAACTACAGGTACATGTCATCTAACTCTGGGTTAGGTTTAGAGTTATTACACTGATATACAGCAGGGGAAATAAGTATTGAACATGTCATGTCTGAGAATAATATTTCTAAAGGAGCTGTTGGCATGGAATTGAACCAAATTTTGGTAAAAACCCAAACAATACAAACATAAAAATAAAACAAAGAAAAACTGAAAAATAACAATATAATAACAATGGAATGACACAAGGAGAAAGTAACGCACTACTGAAATGTATTTAATACCTTATATAAATGGCTTTTTGGTGGAGGTAGCTTAAAGATGCCTCTTATGAGGAGAATGAAGTCACATCAATTGCTCAGGTGTGAGTTTTTCACAGACATCAACAGAGTGTAAAAATCTTGATGGTCGATGGCTTTGTTTTTATATTGGATTGAAGTCAGGTGATTGGTTGGGCCAGTTTACAGCTTGATTTTCTTTCTATGAAAGCATTGAGAGATTCCTTGGCTGTGTTTTGGCCAAAGTCCGTCATCACTGTGGTTCAGTATTTTGCTGACACTTTACAATAACAGTACATGAATAATGATGTATTAATATGTAAACTAAACATTACTTTTATGAATTAATGATGAGTTAAGAAATGTGCTAATCATGAACTAACATGAACAACAAAATGATTCCCAATCATGAGTTCATGTGTGAACAACAGCTACCTTAATAACTATTTAGTTCATGAATTAACATTTAAGTTTAAGCTAAATGTAACCAACATGAACTCATGAGCTGTCAAAGTATAATTATGTCATGACTTTACTTGAAGGGGCACATCATCATTAACTCATCCTTAACTACTCATGAACTCCTGTGTTTAAACTGTTCATGTTGATGTCAACAGAACATTTTTCTATTGTTATTCATTGTAAACGCACTAGACGGAAGTGCAAAAGGAGTTCATGAGTAGTTAAGAATGGGTTAATGATTATGTGCCCCTCCAAGTAAAGTCATGACATAATTATACATTAACATATCCTAAGTTCATGAAGGTTAAATTAAGCTTAAACTAATGTGGTAATAATACATTAACAGGGCTCGAAATTGCGACCGTTTTGGTCGCATATGCGGCTGAAATTTTATCCGCATACGCGGATTTAGGCCATATTCATGGAGAATGCATCTTTGCTTGAAACGCAGCGCTCAGGAACCATTTAAAACTGTTGCCATGTCTACTTGCTGCAGTAAACAAAGCCTGCAATGCTTGCCCCGCCTTTTTATTGGACCACTGCGCTAGAACTGATCGCGAACGGATTGGTCAAAATCAGCAGTCAATCACTGTCAACGCCGTCTGCCTTCAGATGACAGGAGAGCTACAACCGCTAAAATGTAAAGCGCTGAAGATGAGAATGACAACAACACGGTCAGATTTTGTTTTAGAAATCACCTAAAGCTACAAATAATGGCACATCTGATCACTGATCATGGTGAATGTTAATCCACAATCTACATTTGTCGAAGAGTGGATAAAAGACTTCCATTGGCTTCAAGTCCGCTATGAAAATAAATAAAGCATTCACTGTAAAGTCTGTGGTACAGAATTTTCAGGTAACTGTTTGCCACATCTACACATTTTAACCACGAGACGTTCTGTTTAATCCTTTAAATCGCCAGATGCTGTCAGCCGTGCAGCTATAAGTTAACACCATGTACACTATTGCGAAAGGGCTTGCATTGACTAAGATTAAACTAATTTTACAGCTCATGAAAAGACCGGTATTGCTATTAAAATGACATATACAAACAATAAGGTACATGTCAAAAGCATCTGTGCAATATCAGACATCACCCGTGAGAACACAGCACGTTAACATATTCATTCATGTCAAGTAGTGCGTGCAGGGCCGGTAAGCGGTCCGTCCGTGTATCTTTTGGTCGCTCAATTATTAATTTTAAATTGTTTTATTAATTATTTTCTTGTGATAACAGGATTTTGTTGATACATATTTTCCTCACGCAAGCATATATATTTTTTGCTTGTTAGTTTTGATTAGTGTTGATTAATGCAATAAATTATAACAAATGCAATAAATCTGTTTATATAAAACTTAGCAACGTTGCTCATAATTGGTGGGTGCGTCAAAATTTTGACTGGTGCGCCTAAATTTTTTAAGTTAGGAGCACCAGTGCTACCAAGCAAAAAGGTTAATTTTGAGCCCTGATTAGTTAACAAACAATCATGTACAAGTAATTAAGGTAGCCATTATTCACTCATGAACTCATGTTGTAGTTAAAGTTAGTTACTTGATTAGCGCATGCATTAACTCATCATTAGTTCATATTAAAGTAATGTTTAGTTTACATATGAACACATCATTTTTAGTCTTGAGCGGCTACATATTTAAAATTTGAAAAAACAATAAAAATTTTACAGGAGCGCTAATCTTTTTTGTTTAATAATATAATTTTACTTTATATAGTATATAAACTGACTCGGGTACTTTCATAGAGTTATCTGCCTACTGTGTTGATGTATATTTATTATAGTTACGTTTTCTGAGAAATAAAAAAAAAAAAAACCCTAACACAAAGTAATTGTGTCATCCTTTCAATTCTTTTCACAATACTCATAGTTCACTTAGGCCTACTACTTTCACTTTTGTTTATGATTCTGGTAAGGGATGGTAAAACTTCTGGTACTTTTATTACTGACCAATATGGTATTACTTTTCCAAAACGAATGACATATCTCTGCAAGTTGCAGAGCAGTAGTGTATACTATTAGAACAGTTGTATTTTTTTTTCTATGCTTTCAGAAACAGGTTCGTTTCACATAAAAAGACAAAGCATTGCAAGTAAAATCTTGCTCTTTGTACCAGCCAAATGAAAGAAAAATGTAGTGCAAAAACAGTAGACACTTAAACTGTGAATAACTATGGGTAAATTTAAAAAGCTGGTAACTATGATGTAGTTTTATTTGTTTTTTTTATTTGTGAGATCATGTTATATGAAGTAATGTGAAGAAAAAAAACAGTACTTTGGAATTTTTTTATCTTCAGAGTTCTCCTTTTTAATCTCAAACGTCTGGAGTTTTGTCACATGCTGTCATATGACTTTTTCCATACAAAAAAGGCTTAACTTTTGTGGATTGAAAATAAAGTAAAAAAAAAAAACATACCTTTTTTTATTTCTGCTAGGAAGTTCGGAATTTCTTTTAGTTTGACATGATGTACTGAAATAAAATAAAATCTATAAAACAAATAGACATTCAAAAAGGAAAAAAAAAACTAAACAAAAAACATTAAAATAATGTGTATAAACAAATAAAAATGTTTTTAAAAATCTACAATAAGTCAATTTTAATAAAACAGAAGATTACACATATCTGTAGTTTTAATGTCTATGAGGAAAACGACACTCATTTACATTCAGGAAGTTTATTTTTGAAAAACAGGTTTCCCCTTGCTTGCAATTATTTTGCATGATGCATCTGTGCGAGAAGTTTTCCATTAGTCTATGCATCGGTAATTGCTTCCAATGTGAATAACCAAGCATGTCGGTAAATGCAATGTAGAAAAGCACAAGGAATATCTTGCACCAGCATGTTTGTTCCTGGGCGTATGTAAGAAAACACCCTGAGAACAAATGTATCCTCAGAGAGATGGAGGTTTTTTTTTTTTTGCAGATGGTAAAATGTAAACACGCGCACGACAGGAATCACAATAAATAAAAAGGGATCATTTTTCACTTGTCAGCTGTTTTGCATGTGCTGCATAACACTATAAACAGGCCAAAGGTTCTGAGCAACTTGCAGGTCTTTGTTTTTTACTCTTACATACATCAATATGCTGCACAACATGCAATTACACAAGATTTGTAGAATTCTCAACAGTTTTGCTGTTGCAAATGCACTTTCATCAAATACGTGGGAGTTATACATTCCAGAAACTTGCTAGTGCAGGTTTGGATGCCTCCGCAAATATCTTTCTGTTTCATTAGAGAAAATAGTGCACAATGTACCAGAGGACTGTTGTCAAATATATGCTCTGTGTATATAAAAACAGTTCATTCCATATGGGTCTAATTTAACATAATCTGTGTTTTCCCCCCCAAATTCAGCTTATCTACGTACTTTAGAGAAGGAATGTCAGATAAAGCAAAGTCTTCTTATGAACTACTGGTAAATCAGATTAAAGAGGTTAAGTATTCATTCTGCAACACAACCTTATATTATTTTCTCAAAATCTTATTAATCACTGCCACATGGATGATCACTTTTTGTACATTTATTTACTTGCTGTATTGTGAGGTCTGCAGTTCTTTGGATGTTGTTATGGGATGAAGTTCTCCACTGTTACACTCTTTGCCATTTGTAGATAATGGCTATCATACAGGGCTATGCAGTTTTGATTTTAGTTTTCCCCTAAAAATAAAAACCTTCATTAAAAAACTGCGCAATGTGTTTACTTGTGTTATCTTTGACTAATATTTCAATTAGTTTGATGATCTGAAACTGAAAAGTTTTCCAACATGAAAAAAAAAAGAAATCAGTAAGGGGGAAACACTTTTTCCACATATACACTCACTGGTCACTTTATTAGGTACACCTGTCCAAATGCTTGTTTTCTACAATTTTCTAATCAGCCAATCACATGGCAGCAGCTCAGTGCATTTAGGCATGTAGACATGGTCAGACTGCAGACAATCTGCTGCAGTTCAAACCGAGCATCAGAATGGGGAAGAAAGGTGATTTAAGTGACTTTATTTGTGGCATAGTTTTTGGTGCCGGACGGATTGGTCTGAATATTTCTGAAAACGCTGATCTACTGGGATTTTCATGCACAACCATCTCTAGGGTTTACAGTCTAAAAAAAGAGAAAATATCCAGTGAGCGGCAGCTCCCCTTCAGGAGGGGAACTTCAATGCTATGTGGAAAAACTTCCACTATGGGTATTTCATTCAGAAAGCCTATCATCTGAAAGAGTATGTAAAGGGCCAATGAAATGCCAATGAGTTGGCAGCTTCAACTTGCGCACCTGATGCTTGGTGCAATTAATTTGGCTATAAGAGCACAGTGCGAGCAAAGCCAAAGCATCATTTTCACTTCAGAGACTTCAACAGCCTTCTGAGAGAGTCGATGAGGGTTCCTCCAGCTGAGTTTCAGACAGAGAGTGAACAAGAGCGATCTCTCGGTCCAGAGTGTGTGACACGCAGCGGCAGACGGTTGAGCTGGGTTTCTCCCTTGCCTGGCGTTCTTTGGGTTCGGTCCTCCAGAGCGGTATGTATTGTTGCGAATTTCCTAAAAGAGCAACACGGTTGTGCAGCATGTCTTTTCCAAGACGTCGCTCCGTCTGTGCGTTTCTGGATGCGATGGTTTCCTGTCCTCGGATAATGAGCACGAGCGCTGCATTCCATGTCTGGGGGTCCAGCATGTTAATGCGGTGCTCGCGGGCAGTGCAAGCGGTGGCATGTCTGTTGTGATGTTAAGATCGCGGTTCATTCTTGCAAAAGAGCCACCCACCCCAGTTGTCCCCCGCTCTGCGGCTGGACACTCGAGCAGATCTGAGGGTCACAGTGGGAGTAAATCTTCCGCCCTCGGGTTTGCGGACCTCTAGCTCCTCCATATGCTCCATCCAAGCTTTAAGTGGGAGAATCGCTCCATCCTCGGATGGCTGCCCTCTCACTTGATGACACAGAGGCTCAGATGCATCGGAGGATGGGCTGTCATGGTCTGATGAAGGACCCCCCCTCCGTTCCCTCCCCTCGGGAGCGAGCACGGCAGCCGATCTGGAAACGGACATGATAACCATGCTTTCCCAGGCTGCTTTGGCTGCGGGCCTGGAGATGGTTTATCCCCCAGCCCCGCAGCCGGACCGACTAGATGGGTGTATGTGGAGGACTAAAAAGGCAAGACCATTTTGCCTCCCATCCCTTTCTTCCCGGAAGGGCCAGGCTGCTTCCACCCCGCACGCTAGGGCCATGCGCACACGCTGGCCCAGCTGCACGAGGGTGGTTCCGACCCAGGCTTGTTACAAGCTCCGCACTGCACCCGACTGAGCTCCAATAAAAAATATCGTCCTTCCCAGGGCACACGTAGCGGACTTGGGGTCCAAGTCTGCTACGTGTGCCCTGGGAAGGACGATGGCCACATTAGTGGTCCAGGAGCGCCACCTCGGGCTAAACCTGGCAAAAAAATATGCGCAGAGTCGACAAAGTTCACTTTCTTGACTCCCCTATATACCAGGCTGGCCTGTTCGGCAACACCATTGGTGGATTCACCCAGGAGTTCACGGCGGTGCAGTCGGATACGATGGGCTATTCATCGGTGGTGATGTAAGACCACTCCCCCTCGCCGAACCATCCACATCCACTGCTTGTCGCCTAGAGTGCCCATCTACAAATGCTGCTCCGCCCCGCCTCCGGCCAAGTGGCAGCGCTAAACACCTTGTAGACAACAAGCGCTCCCTGTGTCAGTGCTCCGTTAAGTCCAGTTAACTGACCGCTGTAGGGGTATTTACAGTTTTAATCCGAAGAATGACCAGTCTGTCAGATGAAGAAGAGCTGGAGTCAGAAATTCAAATAAATAAATAAAGTTTACTGAAGATAGTTTGCAGTTTCATCACCAGAAGCCAGCTTCAACACTCTGCTTACAATCACAAATCAATAACAATTATACTCTCACATAACGTCACTTTCTGCGTCAATATTTTAAGCATAAACATCAGACATCCACTAGACTGTTTAGAGCTGACTCCAGACCTGTTAAATGTATCTACAATCAAATAGAGCACACACACTTAAAGTACATTCTGTTTCTTACCCAAGGCTGAGTGTACTTCTCAGCCATCTTTATCAAAACGGTATAATTTACATTCAGACAGTCACTCACTACATCAAGTCTATCTTGAATAAAAAGTAAAATTACTTTAAAAGAATTACCCGTTAAAAAAGCTGAATCATTTAAGACATTTAGGATAGTATTAACTCATAGAAATAACAATAGAAACAATAGAAGTTGTTTCCAGTCCTCAGCCATTCATTTCCACTCAAGGTCTCCGTGACCTCTGACCTAGTTTGGTGATTCCTGAAAATAGTATCAAAGAGACAAGCAATGCACTGAACATTCTTACATAAAGCAGTGTATTTAACTTATTCATTAGTTGAAATCAATGCAAAGTTAAATAGTCGTTCAAATAATCAATTAATTATCTTTAATGAAAATAATGAGAAATAGGAAGATGAGGAAAGGATAAACATCCACGCTGAGATGGATGGAACTGGATGGGATGGTAGAAATCCGAATCCTTCACCGCGAATCACTCCTGAGACGGGCCATCCGGAGAAGAGGGAACTTGCTCTCTCCCCGGTGGGGGACCGGGCTTCTCAGAGAGAGCATTTTTCTTTTCCCTAGATGTGACAGCCCGAATACTGCCAGTCTGGGACGCGATGAAAAGCCTTCCAGCTCGCAGGATCGGTGCACTTCGCCAGTGGCTCACGAACTCTGGGAGAACGGTCTCCTTTCCCTCACACCTCGAGCCCTCTCCTCCGACGTCTGGGTGCAAGGTGAGAGTGAATCTTTTGCCTCCAGCTCTTCTGTGGGACCCCAGCACTCCCCGGAACAGCATTCCCACTCTGCGCTGCCCCATTGCTGGTATGTCAGCGATTGCAGCGATGCGTCCATTAGTGAAAGCTCTGCATGCCTGGTTAGCGAGGGACAGCCCTTCGCGGTGGCTCATACGCACGATCAGACTCTGCTATGCGATTCAGCGTTTTGGGCTGGCCCACTCTCACATTAGCTGAGACCCCGGCCCACCTAGGTGCCCTAGGTTCCTACAGCATTCTTTCAGCTATGTAGTGAACCTGCAAGCGCTGCCCATGGAGGAGGCAGACCCAGCCCCTTTATTTTGCTGTGTGCTTTCGCGATGTGCGTATAGTACGGACCGTACTCAGCTCTTTATCTGTTACGGTTATCGGCAGGAGGGAAGTGCCGTATCCAAACAGAGGTTGGAACATACCCACTGAACAGTGGATGCCATCTCCCTCTCTCATCTGAGCCAGGGCGAGCTGTGTCCTCCCGGAGTGAGAGCGCTTCACAAAGTGAAGACATTGTAGAGCTGCCGGCTGGGCGACACCTATTGCGAGATTTAATAATCTTAGGGGAGCCGATTTCCTCACGCGGTGAATGAGAAATTCGGTTAGGCGTTGTTAAACGCTTGCTGCGCCATTCTCTCTAACACAAAGATACGTGCGTTTATTCACTCTGCCAGTAAAGTTCCCCGCTTGGCGAACTCAGCAGATATTCCTCAGAGGCCCCCAGCATCTGACTCAGCGGAGGAGTCAGGTGCTGGCCCGTTGCGTTGTTGGTATGCCTGCTGGTCAGCCCGCTTTCTGGGTATAGGTGCCCGCTATGTGCGATCCCCATTAGGCGACCCATATGCTTATACTGCCACGATGCAGTCCCCCCTCACAGGCGGACCTGTGTCTTCCCTCACCGCTAACCATCTTATATTTATATGCGTACCCCCCTTCTCAGGGCTAATCCATATGCTCTCTTGCCACCAGTCTCCCCACTTGGGTAGCAGGTGGCCTCCGCAGCGTTCTGCCTATCGGGACTGAACACTTCCCAACGTACTGTCGTATTAAATTTCTAGAAATTATCTAGACGCATTTGCGACTCCCGAAAAATATATCTTAATCCGTAAATCTTCTGTTTGAAGTGGGATAAGTAAGGGCCAGGGAACACGTTGGAAGACCGCGCCTCTGGTGATGCAGGGGCGCTCGCTTTCTCTTGCCTGGCAAACCTCTCATCGGGGGTGAAGGTAAGGTTCAATTATTATAGCGTTTTCCAAACATTTCCCCATAGTGAAAGTTTCCACATAGCATTGAAGTTCCCCCACCGAAAGGGAACGCTCTGGTTACTAAGGTAACCCTCGTTCCCCGAGGGGGGGAACGGAAATGCTATGTTTATTCGCCATAATGATTGCCCCTTAGCTGTTGAGGTGAAAGTCTCTTCTGCTAAAAATGATGCTTTGGCTTTGCTCTTACTGTGCTTTTATAGCCAAATTAATTGCAACGAGCATCAGGTGCGCAAGCTGAAGCTGCCAACTCATTGGCATTTCATTGGCCTGTTTACATACTCTTTCAGATGATTGGCTTTCTGAATTAAATCCCCATAGTGGAAGTTTTTCCACATAGCATTGAAGTTCCCCTCACTGGGAACGAGGGTTACCTTATGTGACCGAGTGTATAGGATAAGTGGTAATGACTGACACTGGTGACAGCCAATCAGTGGCAAGTGTTGCCTATTTTAGAGCCGGATGGCTGTGCTAGGTGATGTCACCTCCAGTCCCGCCCTTCTCGTTCTGCGTTTGTTGACTTGTTTCAGCCTGTCTTTCCGTTAGCTTTCCTGTCGGTTGCCTTGGTCTGAATGACTGACACCCATTCAGCTTGCTGGTAGCATTAATGAAGATGATTAATTTGTGAATACGAGAGCATACTTTTCCCGGTTTGGATTCTCCCTCTTCGTCCTGGGCGACTATATGTGCACCTCTAATATCTTTATTCCTGTCATGTCGTAAAATTTCTGTTATCCTGAGATCTCCAGTGAAAGTAAGAACTGCCAGCTGCTATAGCTACTGCTACCTGCTATTGCTACCTACTATTGCTATCTGCTACTACCAGTTGCTATAGCTACAGCTACCAGCTATTGCTATCTGCTACAGTTACTGTCACCTGTTATTGCTACTGCTACCTGCTACCGCCAGCTGCTATAGCTACAGCTACCTGCTATTGCTATCTGCTGCTGCTACAGTTACTGTTACCTGCTATTACTACTGCTACCTGCTATTGCTATCTGCTATTACTACTTGCTACTGCTATCTGTTATTTGCTCTGTTTTTCATATTTTTAGTGATTTTTCCGTTTGCAACATTCCGTAGATTTTTCTGTGTGTCTGGTGCTGACTTCATTTTTCTATAGTGAAATTACAGAAGCTGTATTTTTTTTTTTTGTGGTTTGATATTATTTTGGTTTTTGTTTTCTTTTTGTATAATCTATATTACATCCATTCATTTTATTGTGATCTTCCTTGCAGGAGCTGAGGTCCCACAGGTGTTGGATCTTGAGGTGGTGGTGTCACTACATTTGTCATTTGCTGTGGACATTTTTGCGGTGTATGGAAGCGTGTTGATCTAGTGTGGTGAGTGTGTGTGGAAGGGTGCTTTTTGGACAAAATTGAGCACTGGTGATCCTTGCCCTGTGTGACCGCAGCCCTGTAAGTTGGTTTATCTTTTGTTCAGTTACGTTTAATTTTCATATTTATTTTGTAATAACATGGTTTTTTTTTTCTTTTATTGTGATTTACTGCAGTATGTTATGAAAATTCTATTTGAATATTCTATTTGAATTTTATCATGCAAAATCATTGTGAAAATAAATTTTTTACTTTTATACTTTACTCACGTCTCTTGCCTATTCATATGAGAACTGAACCCGTGTGGCCTAATAGCAAAATTTGAGCCAGTCCTTTGTTTTATTTCCTGGGAGAAAACGTCCCAGGTGGCGTAGTCGGATTGGTTACATGTGAAGGATTTGTCAAAATCTGAAAGGTTTCTCTCTTCTTTTCCCATATCTTCTCGCGCCACACTTAGTAACCGGAGCGTTCTGTGGGCACATATGCCTTGTTGATGCCAGAGGTAAGAGGAGATTGGCCAGACTGTTTCGAGCTGATAGAAAGGCAACAGTAACTCAAATAACCACTTGTTACAACCGAGGTATGCAGAAGAGCATCTCTGAACACACAACACTTCGAACCTTGAGACAGATGGGCTACAGCAGCAGAAGACCACACCGGGTGCCACTCCTGTCAGTTATGATCAGGAAACTGAGTCTGCAATTTACACAGGCTCACCAAAATTGGACAATAGAATATTGGAAAAACTTTGCCTTGTTTGATGAGTCTCGATTTCTGCTGCGAGATGGTATGATGGTTTCAGATGGTAAGGTCAGAATTTGGCATCAACAACATAAAAGCATGGATCCATCCTGCCTTGTATCAACGGTTCAGGCTGGTGCTGGTGTAATGGAGTGGGGGATATTTTCCTGGCACACTTTGGGCCCATTACTACCAATTGAACATTGTGTTAACACCACAGCCTACCTGAGTATTGTTGTTGACCATGTCCATGCCTTTATGACCACAGTGTACCCATCTTCTGATGGCTACTTCCATATCATAAAGTGTGAATCATATCAGACTGGTTTCTTGAACATGACAATGAGTTCACTATACTGAAATGGTCTCCACAGTCACCAGATGTCAATCCAAAGAGGACCTTTTGGATGTGGTGGAACAGGAGATTCGCATCATGGATGTGCAGCCAACAAATCTGCAGCAACTGCGTGATGCTATCATGCCAATATGGACCAAAATCTCTGATCAGTTACAGTACCTTGAATTTATGCCATGAAGAATTAAGGCAGTTCTGAAGGCAAAGGGGGTCCAATTAGGAACTAGTAAGGTGTACTTAATAAAATGGCCAGTGAGTGTATGTTGTAAATGCCCCTGGTAGGGGTCTACTAATTCAGAAAGTTCCTATGAAACAAGCTACACTAAGTGAGGTTCAAAATGCTTGATGAGTCATATAAAATCAAGGACTTTGACATATCCCGTTATGGTGCAACCCGGGCCCTACTATTAAGCTAATATTAACCATTATTTTGTACAAAGTAATGAAAAAAGCAGTTCAACATAAAATATATTTTTATGTTAATTTAACTTATTAAATTATGTTAACTATGTTTTTAAATTAATTTATAATTAAGCTTGTAAATTTATTAATTTATAATTGGGAATGTTTGCATTTTGCTGGAACAGTGGACATCAGAATGGGTTAAACATGCTTTTTTGGGTTTTAATATTGCTGCTAATACTAGTAGATTACCTGGTAAATCACTTTCCATGATTCATTTTAATACCCTCCCATTACATCAGAAATGTAACTTTTACAAATACATTTACAATAGTGTCACCTTCACTAAAAATCTTTTCACACTTTTTACTAAACCTCAGTGTTTTATTATAAATTAATTAATCAGTGATTATTCAGATCTACAGAACTGTGTATGTTGTGTATGATTAAGGCATATAAAAATAGAGCAAGTTCCATATTTACATGAAGGATTTCTTAAGGAAATGCAGCTTATCTTACGGATATTTTGTTCAAGCCATTTGACAGGAAAGGCCAGCCCATGTACTTTTTGAAAAGATTTTAAATAGATTACAAAGGTAAACACCCATTTTTGTAGATTAAATTGTAATAAACTGCTGACTACTAGTAAAACAAAAAAATTTACTAGTCAAAAATAACATTTATCATCATACTTCATCAACTGATTAACTACATTACAAAAAAATTGGTTTTATAAAATGCCATTATGTCATGATAATTTGCTTATATTTTTGGCACATAACTGGATGAAGTCTAGTTCAAAATTTATTTATTTTATCAACACATTAGATTAAAAGGTTTTTACAGAAATTATATTAGGAATCTAATTGTATCACTCCATAATTTAGATGTCCGGTATAAGTATGGAATAAGGTGCGTGGAAAAAGGACTCCCAACCTGCATTGTTAAATTGAGCCTGTTACACATTAAATATCTTTAGTTATCATTAGGCCCACACGGAATCTGCGCGAGCAGAATTTCGCAGATTTCCGCAGATTTTTAGCCCATCATTAATTCTGTTTAATTACTTGAGTAAATGTGTAAATCTGAATTTATTCCGTTTTTAAATTACACATATTTCACATATTAAAGTTTTAGCTATGAGACTCCCAAAATAGTTCCGCAGAAATTCGCAGATTTTTACCAAAATTCTCAGCAGAAATGGCAAAAATGTCCGCAGATTCCGTCTGGCCCTAGATATCATTAACTGATTAGAACATTCTCAACCAAAATATGAGTATCACTGCATAATTAGGGAAATACAAAAAATAGCCAGATGAACATAGATTATAAACAGTAAAGATTTATAAATAAAACTGTAAAGATTTATGAGAATAAGAAAACAGCTTAAAAAATCTTTTGTAATTGAAATCAACAGTTTACACATACAGTGTGACAAAAGAAACATTTAAAATTCATTCATTCATTCATTTTCTTTTCGGCTTAGTCCCTTTATTAACCTGGGGTCGCCACAGCGGAATGAACCATCAACTTATCCAGCATATGTTTTACGCAGCAGATGACCTTCCAGCTGCATCCCATCACTGGGAAACATCCATACACACTCATTTACACACATACACTACGGACAATTTAGTTTATTCAATTCACCTATGGGACATGTCTTTGGACTGTGGGGGAAACCGGAGCACACAGAGGAAACAACAGGAGCCAGGAGAACATGCAAACTCCACACAGAAATGCCAGCAACCTCGAACCAGCAACCTTCTTGCTGTGAGGCGATTGTGCTACCCTTTGCACCACTGTGCTGCCCACATTTTAAAATTGTATTTTGTAAGTCTTTTTCATTACTTTAGACTGAACAATTGCATTTAAAAAATTGCATAAAAACAAAAGCTAACAATTCCAATATCTCAAAATTGTCAGGTGCATGAAATACCTGTTTTTGAAAAACGTGAAAAAGCCCAAACAACATTGAGCCCATGCTGTTTATGACCTTAACTTTAACCTTGATGGTGAACTACACAGTAACAAAAAACACATGAGAACTTGTCCCTGTCCTGTTCCCACGACCGACTCTTATTTCACTTGATCTCCTTTCTTTTTTCTCATGGAGGCTTAGTTACTTAGAAACATCTCCAGCAGGGCTTTGTTGTCGTTCTTACCTTAAACATCTCAATATCTCATAGCGTTCACTGGTAATAGTTTGAAATGTTGTTCTTGCCCTAGAGAAATTGACAGTGTACACAATTGTACAATGTCACCCACAGCGTGGCACAGCTTGTCCTGTTTGTTTATGTGGCACAGGCTGATTTGTTGGCAGTGTCGGGCACTGCTCTCGTATTTATTCAACTTATTCTCACACTATGCTGGGAAATACAAATCTGCTTCAATCGGACAGCTTTCAAAACAACAACTTGGAAAGCAGTGATAAATACAGTATAGAGCAGACACATTAGAGGTCAGTTAGAGACAGCTTTACTTGTATGAGTAGATTTAAGGCATGGTTAGGGACATGTTTAGTAGTAAATGTAGGTTTAAGGGTTGGTTAGTGATGGCTTTAGTAATATGGGTAATTTTATGGGTTGATTAGTAATAGGTTAAATAGTGTGGGTAGGTTTAAGGGTTGGTTAGTGATGCATTTAGTAGAATGATTTGATTTTAAGGGTCAGTTAATGAGGTTTAAGGGTTGCTTTTAAGGGGCATTTAATGAGGTTTAGGAGTCAGTAATGAGGTTTAAGGGTTGGTTGGAGACAGGTTTACTTGTGGGTAGCTTTAAGGGATTGCTAGAGACATGTTTCGTAGTAAAGGTAGGTTTAAGGGTTGGTAAGTAATGGGTTAAGTAGTATAGTTAGGTTTAAGTGTTGGTTAGTGATGGCTTCAGTAGTATGGGTAGTTTTAAAGGTTGGTTAGTAATGGGTTTAGTAGTATGAGTTGCTGTTAAGGGTCAGTAATAAGGTTTAAGAGTCGGTTAGAGACAGGTTTACTTGTATAGGTAGATGGGATGGTTAGAGATGGGTTTAATAGTAAAGGTAGGTTTAAGGATTGGTTAGTGATGGGTTAAGTAGCATGAGTAGGTTTAAGGGTCAGTTAGTGATGGGTTAAGTTAGGTTTAAGGGTTGGTTAGTGATGGGTTTAACAGACTAGGTGCTTTTAAGGGTCAGTTAATGAGGTTTCGGGGTCAGTAATGAGGTTTAAGGGCTGGTTAGAGACATGTTTACTTGTATGGGTAGCTTTAAGGAATTGTTAGAGACAGGTTTAGCAGTAAAGGTAGGTTTAAGGGTTGATAAGTAATGGGTTAAGTAGTATAAGTAGGTTTAAGGGTTGGTTAGTGATGGCCTCAGTAGTATGGGTAGTTGTAAGGGTTGGTTAGTAATGGGTTTAGTAGTATGAGTTGCTTTTAAGAGTCAGTAATGAGGTTTAAGGGTCAGTAATGAGGTTTAAGGGCTGATTATTAGAGATATGTTTACTTGTATAAATAGCTTTGAGAAATTGTTAGAGACCTGTTTAGCAGTAAAGGTTGGTTTAGAGGTTGGTTAGTGATAGGTTTAAATGTTAAGGGTTTGTTAGTAATAGGTTAAGTAGTATGGGTAGCTTTAGGGCTTGGTTAGTGATGGGTTTAATAGCATGGGTAGGTTTAAGGGTCAGCATAATTTTGCCACAGTATCTCAGAGTTTCTGCTTTAAGACAAGACTGTTGGTGCTGGTGTAGTGATGAGGTGAGGACTGAAATGAAAACAATCAATTTATTAAATTTAATAAAATTATTATTATTATTATTATTTTTTTTTTTTTACAAATTAGGAGTCAAATGTTTTTACAGTGAGGATGTTGGGCATTTTATGTATCACTCCATAATTCAGAAAAACCAGGAAACAGTCAGATGAATGAAATGTTTTATATAATCAGGCAAATCATGTATAAACAATTCTGTTTCCTAAAACATGATATACTGTATATGAATAAAACTGTAAAGTTTGGTATATGTAAGCAATGCTGAAGTGGATATTTTTGACTAAATGAGAAAATAGCTTCTTAAAATATCTATTTTAATTGAAATCTACAGATGCAATAAAGTGTGACAAAAACCATTTACAATTGTATTTTGTACTTTTTTTTTTTTACTTTAGTCAAAAAAAAAAAACAAGCCAAGAATTCCCGTATCTCAAAATTGTCACAGTGCAAGAAATACCTGTGTTTTTGCCTGCAGTCTCACCTTAAATTACACTCCGAAAAAAGTTTTGTGTTGTGAAAAAAAGAGATTGTGTTGTTCAACCGGACAGTTCAACTTGGAAAGCAGTGATAGATACAGTAAAGAACAGACACATTAGAAGTCATGGGTATGGGTAGGTTTAAGGATTGGTTAGTAATGGGTTAAATAGTATGGGTAGGTTTAAGCATCAGTTAGAGAAAGGTTTACTTGTAGCTTTAAGGAATGGTTAGAGACACGTTTAGTAATATAGGTAGGATTAAGTATAATAATGACTTCCCAGAGCAAGCATATGACGAGAAACCTGAACTCTCTTTGAGAGGATCGGAAGTTTTTGGATATTGTAAGCAGTTCTGCTGTTAAACAAGATAGCCATTACCAGATATGCCTTCCGTTTAGTAAAACAGACATCATTCTGCCTGATAATAAGAAGCTTGCAGAACAACAAGCACTAAGTATACTCAAGAGATTTAGGAAGGATGAAGTATTTTTATCTGACTACAGAAACTTCATTGGTGACATTCTTGAGTTTGTATGTGGTGACGGGTGCTACTGATGAGCAATGGAGCTATTTCACTGATTTGATGGCACAAGATGTGATAAAAATAAATGATGAAAAAAGGTTTCACAATGGACTCATGCATTATTGTTTACCCTTAGAGAGATAGTGGCTTAGAGCAAAAATGCCGCTACAGTTGGTTTCTGATGGGGTATGGGTAGGTTTAAGGGTCGGTTAGAGACAGGTTTACTTGTATGGGTAGCTTTAATGAATTGTTAGAGACATGTTTAGTAGTATAGGCAGGTTTAAGACTTGGTTACTGATGGGTTTAGTAGTATGGGTAGGTTTAAGGGTTGGTTAGTGATGGGTTAAGTAGGTTTAAGGGTCGGTTAGAGACAGGCTTACTTGTATAGGTGGCTTTAAGGGATGGTTAGAGACAGGTTTAGTAGTATAGGTAGGTTTAAGAGTTGGTTACTGATGGGTTTAGTAGTATGAATAGGTTTCAGGGTCAGTTAATGGTGGCTTAAGTAGTATGGGTAGGTTTAAGGGTCAGTTAGTCATGGGTTAATTAGTATGGGTAGGTTTAAGGGTTGGTTAGAGACAGGTTTACTTGTATGGGTGGTTTTATGGGATGGTTAGAGACAGGTTTAGTAGTTGGTTACTGATGGTAGTATGGGTTTAGTAGTATAGGTTAAAGGGTCAATTTGTGTCAGCTTAATTTTCCCACAATATCTCAGTCTTTGTTTTTAGGCAAGACTCTCAGGGTTGGTGTAGGGAAAAGGTGAGGACCCAAATGCAGCAACTGAACTTGGGCTTTAATTATTTAATAATAAAATAAAAATAGAACACATTTATTATTATTACATTTTTTACAAAATAAGAAGCAGATGCTTTTACAGTGGGGATTTTGGGAATTTTATATCACTCTATAATTCAGAAAATACTGTAAACGTAGAATACTGCCAGAAGAATTAAATGTTTTGTATAACCAGGCAAATTATGTATAAACAAATCCCTTTCTTAAAACCAGATATACTGTATATGAATAAAACTGTAAAGTGTGGTGTATGTATGTAATGCTGAAGTGTAGATTTATGACTCTGAGAAAAAGCTCTATTGACAAATGATACACTTAAAAGTGTATTTTGGATGGTTTCTTTAGGCATTAAAAGTTAGGAAAAAACTAAAAACCCAAAATCTCAAGACTGACAGGTGCATGAAAAACTGCACTTCTGCCTTAAAGGGACAGTTCACCCAAAACTGTAAACATTCTCACTACTTGTCATCATGTCATGTGGTTATATACAGTCTATTGAAAACAAAGGCAGATATTTAAAACAAACCTAGAAACCTGTAACCATTGACAACCATTTTAGGAAAAACAAATACTACTGAATCCAATGGATACAAGTTTCCATCTTTCTTTAAAATATCTTCTTTTGTGTTCAACAGAAGAAACTCAGGTTGTCAGGTTTGAAACAAGGGCTAGTAAATTACAGAATTTTAAGTTTTGAATGAACTCTCCCTTTAATCCGAAAGTAATGTACTTCCTTCATCATTCTCTTTATTCTTTTTTTTGTCTTATTGTTCGTCATAAGCATTGTTAGACACATTGCTTACATATTTTCTCATCAAGTATGTTGTTAACACACTAGATTACAGGAACCAAATTAACTCTGTAAAGCAAACACTCTGTACACTGTACATTCGGTTTACTTACAAAGGTTGTAATCTAAAAAATAGACACATATTTTTAGGACGTATTTATTCAAGGACACATTCGGACTGGAAAAAGAACCAACTGGATTGTATCACTTTCTGTTTTCTTTTTTTTCAGTTGTACATTCTAATTCACATTCACACTACAATGTTATCTGAAGTCAAACTGCTTTTACACTAAATAAAAAGTTTAAAGGCATATCTGAATATCTTTATATCATAAAAAGCTTAACCCCACAAACTGATTCATAAGTGCATGCAGAGACATGAGTAAACTGTGTTCTCCATAGTTTTGTTTTTAGGTGTTACTCGCTGAGGTTAGTTATGACATTACCTGCCTCTAACCATAAACAAGTAAGTCATGAAGCCATGACTGGTATGCGGGGCACACCCTTTAACTAGTATGGGTTTGATGTTTTTGTGCCTGAAGGAGAACACTGTTCAAAGACCAAAAGCACATTTGAAATCAAAATAAATGAATAAAATAAATACAAATAAACCTGTTAACTATGTTATTTTGTAAGTACATGTATTAGTGTCTGCTTAATATCTGATCAAACTTTTTTTGATGATTTGTCAACAGATAATCGAATGATTTTGAATATAATCTACATTCTAAAGTAATTTAAAGCCATTCTGAAACTGAAACTCAAATATGAGATGTAGTCGCATAATGACTTCAACAGAATGTTTAGAGGCTATAACAATAAAATGTAAGCTATATATGCTTAAAGAAAAGAGTAATAAAAGATATGTTAAACATTGCACTGTTGCAGCAATCATCTATGCAAAAGTTTCGCTCACACCTTTGGAAGGTTGTGTGTTTAAGGACATGCTGTGCTTGACAAGCAGAGTCAGTGACTGGTTAGTGTATTAATGTGTGTTTGCCTGAGATATGTCTTGTCATTTTAACTGCGCTCTTTCAGTCACATGCGCTTGACTGTCAGCATGATGTTTACTTCTGCATGCACTCCATTGCTTGGCTTTTTTAAAGAAATTTATGGCACACGTTCACGCTGGTGTATCATTAAATGAAGATTTATACAAGCAAAGTGTTGGCCTGCTATAAAGTTTATTACTTGTTTGGCACTTTTAAATGATTGCAGTGATAAACTTTTTTTTAAATATGTAAATTGTTTCATACTGAGCTTCAGAATATATAACGATAGTAAGCAGTGACCTCGAAATTAAGGAAACTGTGAGTTGTTTTCTAATTTTGAACTCCAACACACACATACATGTACACATGGTTTACAGAAGGGGTGCCCAAACCTTTTCATATAAAGGGTCAAAAACCAAATATCATTGAGAGCCATGGGCCGAAAGTTAAAAATGCCATCAAATTGTATGGCACTGTATGGTAATTTCTTAATTTATTTTATAATGTTTAAATAAATAAATAATAAAACATTACTTTAAATCTTGTTAATTAATGCAGTATAATTTTAAATTATAACTTATTGCAATAAAAAAAACATTGAGTGTTGAATGAACGTTGAATACAAAAAATAAGCAAAATCACGTCTTTGCCTTTATTAGCTTACAGAAATCTCTGTATTGTCTATCCATTGGGTGACAGTACCTACATTTAAAAAAATAATCTGATTTATTTACATTTAATCAAAACATTTCATTTCAGTAAGCTTTTTTAAATTAGAAATAAAACAAATAAAAAAAAATGTTACTTTATATTAGAAATTAGAGTCTCTAAACCATCCTCATATTTCTCCCTCTATTCTCAGATGAGATAGTGTGCCAAATCAAAGGTTAACATGTGCCATCTTTGGCCCACGGACCCTAGTTTGGGTATCTCTGGTTTACAGGGACACTCCATAGGCATAATGTATTTTATAAAGCAAAAAACAGCTTATTATATGGCTCTACCTCACTCCTACCCCTAAACCCAACTCTCACAAGGAAACCTGTGGAAAAAAATTATTTTTAAGCCTTTTGGAAATACAGGTACCTGTAAACCAGGAAAAAATGTAATGCTTTTATAATGTACCGACTGTATATTATGTCCCCTTATCACAGCCCTACCCCTTACAGGAAGCCTGTGGAAAAAACACATTTCAAAAGACCCTGTTAAGTGTGATTTTTAAGCGTTTTGAATTACAGGTACCTGTAATTAAGCTTAATAGAGTACAACTAGGTTATACCCATCATTATACAACTTCGTGTCCCTGTAATCCACATAAACCTGCATACACACACACATTGGGTTTCATGATTTATGTGGACAAAAATGTAATGTTTTTCAACTGTATATTCTGTCCCCTTTTCACATCCCTACCCCTAAACCCAACTCTCAAAGGAAACCTGTGGAAGAAATACATTTCAAAAGACCCCATTGAGTGTAATTTTTAAGCGTTTTGAATTACAGGTACCTGTAAACCAGCTTAATAGAGTACAATAGGTTATAACCATCTTTAAACATTTTTTTATGCCTGTAATCCACATAAACCTGCATACACACATACACACACATTGGGTTTCATGTTTTATGTGGATAAAAATTTAATGTTTTTATAATGTACCAACTGTATATCCTGTCCCCTTATCCCAGCCGTACCCCTAAACCCAACCTTCACAAGAAACATTCCGCAGTTTTACTTTCAAAATATTTCATTCTGTACGATTTATGATAATTTTGTTTTCTCATGGGGACCCAAAAAAAAAAGGTAAAAATTGTTATTGCTATATTTTTGGGGACATTTTAGGTCTAATATGCCTTCCTGTTATACATCTGTTGATTTTTTTTATAGCTTGAAAAAGTTAATTACTATATAAATACAAAACAACTAATAAACTGTTTGACTTTTATACAGCACTCTAAAAATGCTAGGTTGCTTCATCATACATTTGAGGTTAATATAGACAAAACCACAGATGGGTTTAAAAATGTAACCAAATGGTTGAGTTTGTTACCCAAATCACCCAAATAAATGTACCGGTCTTTAAATTAGGACTTAGTCCCAAATTGGGAATTAGGTTACATAAATGTCAAACCATATGATATGTAGGTTAAATCTCTATTGGTTGACAAACAGCATTTTTTGATGTGTTAAAAAGACAAAAATTCACTCTTTTACAGTTATCTGTCATCTCAAGACAATGACACAGTGATGTACTTCTCACAAAAAAAAGAAAGAGGTCATGATGTGAGCGATGGGCTGGTCGTCTGAGACATTACGTCAGTGCGGTTTTAGAGGAACATTCTGTTCTCAGGGTCAAAACATCAGTCCAGTTTCCGAACATGCCCAAACAGAATCCTGGTCTTATGTAATGACACGATGTAATGCTTTTGACATGGACGCTGATGCAGAAGGGAATGACAGCCAAAACAAAAGCAAACTAAACCTCCTTATATAACCTAAATACTTTAAAACATGTGTGTCCTATTGACATGTACTGTCCGGATTAATATTAACTGGGTCAAACTGGACTAGTTTGTGTCCTCTGTGCATTGTGTTTCTCTACAGTGGCTGATCAGAAACGCTATACACAAACATTTGTATGCTTTATCTTTGTATGATTTATCTTTATGTATTTTTCCAGGATCTAATCTTGCCTTTCATTTCAGTGGCGTGTGGTCTGCATACCAGTTTATAATAGGGGGGAAACGCAACACCCCCACACCGGCTCACTTCCCAGAAGCCTACTCACATTCCTGAATTGTGAGATCATATCCCACTGTAGCCTGAGAATAATGTCTGTGTTTGACGGCCCAAACAACGACGCTTTTCATATGTGAACAACCACACAGCCTATGATAGCGCCTTTGAGCTCTGCACCGCAAAACAACAACAACAAACAGAGTCCAGCCTGTAAACGCCACTAATGTCAATGCAACACTTTTAGGGGTGCTAGAGTTTCTTCAACGAATGACTGTGTACCATCTCAGTTTCACAGATGTTTTTGTATGCAGCAGGAGCAGAAGGGAGAGAGGAAGAAAAAAAAACATGGAGACGAAAGCCAGACTTCAAAGAAAAAAAGAAACCAAATACCATTCTGAACACAAAGCTCTCATTCACAACATTGGCATTCGTTCTTAAAAGCCGAAACCCAGTCACTAAACTTAGAAATTCACAGAAAATCAGCTGGCTCATATGACTCCAGGACAGTTTGTACTTGAACTTCACGTTCTAAGAAATGTTTGTAAAACTGTTTATTTACACAAAAACTGCATTTTGGAGGCCTAAAAATGCAAACATTTTAAAGGAGTGGTCCACTATGATATCATATTTTAAACATGTTGATGTTGTAATGTAGCTGTGTGAACATAAACAACATCTATGAATGTAATACGCTCAAAGTTCTAAGCAAAGGGAGACATTGGCTTTTACAGAGTAAGCTTAGCAAAGCCTGCAAACAAAGTTTAGGGACTACAAAAAAAAATCCAGGTTAATGAGATCATTAACCCTTCAGGTTACGCGCAGACACCCTGTGCTGCAAAGGGGCGTGGCCAAAGGCGCTTTAATGTTATAGCAGAGAAAGCTAAAATGCCGTCCAAATTCTGCTATTTCCACAGAGCTTGTTCTGTTTCTGTATTTAGGCTTCCAAAGGACATGACACAAAGAGAGAAAACTGTGCTTACAGTTTAATTTTAATTATGTTCTAGAGTATTATAAAACATATATAGCTAGCATTTGACAAAGGACAGCTTCCAGAATCTCTCCCAGTTCAGCTAAAAACTCCTTAAAGGAGCAGCTCCAACCATAATAGCAGAAGTTGTGGATTGTGAGCCACAACTTGTAAATATTTTTACTTGTTAAAACTGATCAATTATAAGCACAGTTTCTAGCGTTAACAATATGTTGTAGCGAGGACATAAACAGGGATGTAAACAATTGGAAATGCTGTTCGGCACCATTAACAATTTAGCTACAAATTCATATTTATCCGTCAAACCCCTGTAAACACCCACAATCGTCATTGAGGTTCAGCGGTGTCCTCTTCATTTTCTGTCTGATTCAGGCTCAAACTGATATGGCTAACAGCTACTCTGACTGACAGTATTTACATAGCAGAGGCAAAGTGCGTATAGAGCAGAGGCGTGATGTTTTTTGGTGATGTGGAGCCGATCTGCAACAGCATATTATGTTAGCTGACCAATCAGAGCCTCATGAGGGCAGGCCTTCAGAGGAACTAGGAAATATGATAGTTGTTCTTATGTTTGTTAAGTAGCTGTATATAATCAAAATAAGAGTATTTTAAATAATATATAAGTATAATCAAAGTAAAAGTATTTTACAAATGAAGCATGAGCACACATTGCTTTGCACCCCATAAACACAACCAAGCCTTAAAAATACACTCTGGACCATCCCTTTATAACAAGCTTTTGTAATGTTACAGTTTTGTCTCATGTAATAGAGCTGTGGAAAAAAATGACTCTGCATCGATTCTGAGATTTTCCAAATGCATGGCTATTTGCATTGATATATTATGATTTAAATGTTCTCTGATATCTACATAGAAGCATAGAAGAACATAGAAGCTTGGGTAAGTGTAAATCTCCAGAAACAAGCCCATTTAAAACTCTAGGAATCACACCTTGTATGAGAAGCTCAGTTTTACCTTTTTACCTTATTTGGAAGGGTTGTGAATATTAATGAACTTTGCTCTCGGCTTATATCTTTAATACTCACAAAGCATTATGTCTTCTGAAATACACACATGCAATATAATCATACTTCAGTGGTCAAAAAATATTTGAACAATCGAATAGATTTGTCAAGGAACAATCTTTTAACTGTAAAGAAGAGGTTCATGCCAATCTGTCCACAACCACTTCTGGTTTATGTGGTGTGGATGAAATATAGGCTTAAATATAATTACATCTGAGCTTAGTGATATGACACAATGCATAAATGTGTATTTAAAATGTATCTAAAAGTGTACATGTGTTTGTTAACTTATTACAAACATACATGGAAAATTCACAATATACACATTACACTAACAAAAAATACAGTCATAATCCATCGTTCTCGTATTTTGCACTCTGACAAGCTTTAAACAGATAAGATGATGTTGTTTTTTTTTTAAACTAAGGGTCCCACATACATAGGAAACAAAATAAGCTATGTTAAACTTAAAAAATAAGAGGAAACTCAAATTAATAGTCCCATGAGTAATGTCTAGGCGACACGGTGGCTCAGTGGTTAGCACTGTCGCCTCACAGCAAGAAGGTTGCTGGCTGGGCCAGTTGGCATTTTTGTGTGGAGTTTGCATGTTTTCCCCGTGTTCGTGTGGGTTTCCTCTGGGTGCTCCGGTTTCCCCCACAGTCCAAAGACATGCGCTATAGGTGAATTGAAAAAACAAATTAGCTGTAATGTATGTGTGTGAATGAGTGCGTATGGATGTTTCCCAGTACTGAGTTGCAGCTGGAAGGCCATCCGCTGTGTAAAACATATGTTGGATAGGTTGGCAGTTCATTCCGCTGCAGTGACCCACAGACCCTACAAAACTGAAGGAAAATAAATGAATGAACAAATAAGTACGTCAGGAGTCTGTGTTTTGTTCGGATTGGCCACACCTTTCTTAGTGAGATTGCAACAATTATAATATTAGTAAAGAACAACAAATAATCATCAATAAAGATGATGCCAGGCTATTTTGACTGTAAGGCAGGACTTCCTTCGATAATATTGAGAGGGAACCATCTTTGAATATCGATACCTTCATGAGAGATTTCTAATAGCCCTAATCTGATACTAATAGACTAATGAGAGTTAGTTGACATAGTTGCAAAGCATGTCAATACAATGTCTAAAGTGACCATCAAAATAAAGTGCAACCATCAATTTTCATGATCTGGTGAAAAGACACCACATCTGCATTTAATTTCCATATTTTGGAGGAGTGTCCCGGAATTACCATCTTCCTTATTCGTTCATTGCTGAAACAATGCCAACACACCTTTACCGTGAATAACCTTCAGCGTGGGAGGAAGTTAAAACAAGCCAAGGTTAATAATTCAGAAAATGTTAACCATCTTCAAAACAAATCTACTAGCATATGGTTTGGAACTTGCCAAGTGATTAAATGTTGAAGCTTTTAGAGCATGTAAACTTGGTAGTTAAAACAGGCTTTGTGGGTGTGTGCATGTATTACCTTTGGTTGTCAAATGAATGTAAATGGGCTGAGAAGGAATGACATTGAATGTTTGCTCTAAACACACACTACAGCTTTGTTAAAAGGACAATTGGGTTCTGTCAGAGCTCCAATCATTGCTTTTCCCAGAAATGACTAGTGTTGTCGGTGTGTAATTCGGATAAAACAAAAAAACTAAACTGAAAAACGCAACGACTTTATATGGTCTTTGAAAATCCCTACACATTGGCATTCAAGGGAAATTTTTTGATATACAGATTTTCACACGCGTGTGTGCATGTGTGTGCGTGTGTGTGTGTGTGTGTGTGTGGTTATGTGGGCCTCTCACATGTGTACTTTACCCTTTCCCACACCAGGAAAAGGAAAACAAATACAAAACTATGGAATTCACATGATCTTGACCTCTTAGGCAATTCTTCCTGCATCCCACAAGCAGTTTATTTCAGTCACTGGCAACTTTCTAGTCCTGTAATTAGAATCTTATCTCATTTAAAGAATTACACTTTTACTGAGTGTTATTGTTTTGTATTTAAGTCAACTTCCCTGTAAAATTAGTATTGATTCTCTCTCTCTCTCTCTCTCTCTCAAGGTTTTCCCCTTGGACTTTTACAAAAAATTTTAATCGCCAATCCGATTTGGGTTTTGCATTTTCCAGTCAAAGGTAAAATCTTCAGAGAAAGGTCTATTTAATAATATTGCCATCTAGAAAGTTTCATGTCTTTAATTGGAGGCAAATAATGCACTGCAAGTAATGTTTCTCATACAATCTTACAGGAATATTTTTTGTTGATTGTTCAAACTACTTATTTAAAACGACCTGAAACAACACAATTATTGAGATTTTGTTGAAACAACTTAATTGTTTTTTGTTCATTCCACTTTAATTTGTAAAAAAAAACTAATAAGTTAACTTAATTCCTTCATGTTGTCCCAACACAAATCAATTGTGTGGAAGCCAACATTTTTACAGTGTGTGAATAACTTCCAAGATGAGACTTTCATACTAATGCTATAGAAGTATCATTTTTGGCCCAACAATGAACAGTTCTTAAAAGTATTTTTTTTTCTTTGTGGAACTTTTGATGCCAATTAAGAGATCTCATTTCACATAACGTGCATATTTTTAAATGTAACTTCCAATGCCAGCAGCTAGGGGATAAAGGAAGCCACATGCTTTTCAAAAGCCAGTGATCATGACCTGTCAAAAAAGACAAAACAATGACCATGGAATGTTGTTTTTTGGAATGTTGCTTTTAAATGCTTGCATTTCATACAGTGCATCTTCGCAATTCCTCTGCAGAACTTTATCTTAGTTTCATTCAGTCTTTAGATTAAGGGATACGTCAAATGAACAAACAGATGACATTATTATCAGCCTCAAAAGTCAACAAATTAATGATAATGACGAAACATATATATATAAGTCATTGACTAAAAGGCACTTAATAAAAGGCACAATAGTTTTCCGAAGGCGTTCTACACAAATTTGATTATTCGTTCATTCATTTTTTTCTTCGGCTTAGTCCCTTAATTCATCAGTGGTCACCACAGTGGAATGAACCACCAACTTATCCAGCATCCTTTACCCATCACTGGGAAACATCCATACACATTCCAACAGCCAGTTTAGTTTATGCAATTCACCTATACCGCATGCCTTTGGACTTTTGGAGGAAACCCACGCGATCATGGGAAGAACTTGCAAACTCCAGAAATGCCAACTGACACAGCTAGGACTCGAACCAGCGACCTTCTTGCTGTGAGGCGACTGAGCCACTGTGTCGCATACAAATTGAATCAGTTAAAGTTCATATTTATTTCAGTTTATGCCTTTAACCTGGTAAATTCTGCTGTTAATAAGTTAATTTTAAACTCTTCATGCAGTAGATTAAACCAAAATCCATGGGGAAATTCCCATAAACAAATCAGCAGTGAAAACGTGTGAACACTACTTGTTTCATACAACGACGCCTACGAAGTGTCTGATGATACTTTACCTGCACTTTGTGACAGCTGCTGGTGTCATGCGAGATTTCAAAAGCTGAACTCAAATAACCATTTCACAACACAAGGTCACTATAGACTATAATAAAAATAGGTGTAAACACTCTCTTTGTCGCCGCTTTGTCTCCACCTGGCGGCCTGCAGCTTCATATCAGTTCTCCATTAGTTTGGTCTGAAACTAGATCTCTGCATCGATTACTCTCTTAATACCACATTAGACTAGTGAGTGTGACGTTTATTCTGGTGTCATGCTGGTATAATCTGATAATATTATTGAAAATCTTCATATGCGCTCCCGACGATGTTGTAATTCTCAGATTTGAGTTAACAATTGCTCTGTTTTAAATTCTAATACCATTCATTTAATAATAAATGGGTATCAAAAAATGTAATATTTTAATTTTTGACTGATTCTGAACTAGATCTGGGTGTAAGCCAGGATGAGTTTAGCCTTCAGCAGAGCTCCTCGAAAGACTGCGGGAAACCGTATGTCCAGACTGCTGGATGCAGAGGAGGAGGATGAGTTTTACAAGACGACCTATGGAGGATTTCACGACGTGAGTGATGAAATATCACCTGTGCAATGGGCTTGTGTGGACATATTTACGCACATATACATTTACACGACATTTGGACGTTTGTACTTGTATCTTTGAGAACCTGTCACCTTGATTTTATTGTCTTATGCTGTCAGAAGATCAAAATCACATGAGTCATTGTGTTTCTATTCATTCCACAATATACTTTTATGATAAGATTGGAGAAGATCCTGCCCCTAAGAACAGTGGGGATTTAGTTTTACATTGAATCATGTTTAGATACTGTAGCATGTGCAGGATGATGATGATGATTATGATGATGCATGTGCTACTGTGTTATTACAGGGAATTAATATAAACACTTGATAATATTGTCAAACATTTATGCCATTATGCCAATAAAATACTAAACCATTCCTCCTATCCAAAAATATTTTGACCCAAGTTTAATACTAGAATAAATTATGAAACACAAAGCAAAATCTAAGTACATTTGATTAATCTGATAGATACAATTATTCCATTGTTTATAAACAGGCATATGGATATTTGCTAGGCCATATTTTAATTGAAAATATTGAATAAAAGCTATGAATGCAAATTTAAGTATTTCACTCAGGTTTTTATGAATGCATACATGTCTAATTCAGAAACTAATTTAATTACAAACCATCAATTATAATAAGTTTTTGATTACATAAAAAACTGCAGTATATTTATAAATGAGTAAATTTAAAATAGTTTATTTATTTATTTTTCAATTATGTGCTATCATTTCAATTTATTGTAATTCACTCAGATGTATCTAACTTATTGTATTCTGTAGGTTTTTACTTTGTTCTCCTGTTATTTTTATAATTATTATAAAGCAGTAGTTTTATCATTTAAATATTTTT
Source organism: Danio tinwini (assembly GCA_903798205.1). Lineage (NCBI taxonomy): Eukaryota > Metazoa > Chordata > Actinopteri > Cypriniformes > Danionidae > Danio > Danio tinwini. The sequence goes on from CAIGQZ010033112.1 coordinate 14,433,740, forward strand.
TCTCTTTTAGATTTTTGTAAATACTGATTAAAGATGTATTTAGTTTTGTTGTGTTTTTGTAAATATATTGAAATGTTTTTATATTTTATATTATTATTATTATTACTATTATTATTATTATTATTATACTTTTTGTACATTTATTGTATTTTGTACATTTTTTGTACATTAAGCTATCAACTGAACAAAAATAAGAAATATTTCCTTACAAATTGGCTGATAATTTGTAAATATATTTCCTGTTATTTCAGTTAGTGTATTTTGATTTCAAATAAACAGATGGTTTAAATTTAGTTTTAGTTTACTATAATGACCCTCTATTAGTGCTAGGTGATATGGCAAAAATGCAATCTCGTTATATTCCATATTGAACATTAATGATATATATTTCAATGTAATTTGTTAATGTTTCCAGATTTAAAGGAGTACCCCGGTCCATTACGTGGCATAACATATTTTCGGCCGATAAATTTTTGGTGGCCAAACCGGTACATCTCTATCAACACACTTTTAGATTCTTATTGTTGCACATTTCCGCTGTGTGATTGACTCTTAGTTGAATATAGAGTAAAAAAGTCCAGAGCTTATCATTGTTATTGACATCAATTTTATTGCAATTCAATATATCATTTATTGGCCCAGCCCTATCCTCTATTTATATTTTGTATAGCTACTTTAAAAAGAAGAAATAATTGTATGAAGCTTATTATATTGTTGAATGTGAATATAATTGAATAATTTATTTGTAGATTGTCTAATAAATAAGTGTATATATTAAAATTTACTATATGTAATCCATGTGAAATGCAAATAATATGACCAAGTCTAGTGTTTCCTCTGTGATTCTGAAATGTTGTATTGTGCAGGAATCAGGTGATGAAGAATATAAAGGTGACCTGACTGAAACAGAGGATGAAGTGGACAGTGATTTTGACATTGATGAAGGCGATGAACCCGACAGCGAGCAGGAGGAGGATGGTCCGCGTCGCAAGAGCAGAGTGGTGACTAAAGCCTACAAGGTATAAGAGAGATATTAAGAATAAAATAAAATAATGATATAAACAAACAAAACATTGTCACAAATGGCTTTATATGACATTCCGTCATTATTTACTCATTCTCCACTTTCTTCTGTTGAACAAAAAGCAAGATGTACTAAAGACTGTTAAAAAAACAGCCATTGACTTCCATAGTATTTGTTCCTACTATGGATGAGAATGGCTGCTTTTTTCCAACATTCTTCAGAATATCTTCTTTTGTGTTCAACAGAAGAAAGAAATTCCTAAAAGTTTAGAGTAAATCTTAGAGTTATTATTAGAGTAAATTCTTTCTTT
>CAIGQZ010033112.1:14440073-14467591 GCA_903798205.1 Danio tinwini
TATATATAATTACAGTGCAACACTTTGTTATTGAATGTTACAACATATTTTAGTATTAATTATAGTGAACTGATAAATTGTAACAAATAGTTTACTTTTTAAGTTACTTTTGTATTTTTGTTTTGTTTATAAAACTCGAAAGCTTACAGCTGTGATTTATTTATTTATTTTTGCAGAAAACTATGAGCGTTTGGAGGCGGATAAGAAACGTCAGGTTCATATGAAGCGTCACTGTGTGGGTTCTGTTATCCGCTATCACTCTGTGCTCATGCCGCTGGTGTCTGACGTCACTCTTAAAGAGGAAAATGTGGACGTAGAGGGGTATTTACCTGGATCTTTGCCACTTTCTGAATGTTCAAATGCATGCTACTTTTGCTTTTTACTTCTGATTTCTGTTGCATTGCAGACTTTAGACTTTCATTTTCTTAGGTGGGATGTTTTGTGTTTATGTTGTTATCTAACCTTTGTACTACCTGACAATTACAAATGTCAGGATAAAGGCTATAAACTGATTGCATACACACAGTGATCAGCATAAATGACAACACCTCTCATGGATATCTCTTCATTCATTCATTTATTCATTTTCTTTTTGGCTTAGTCCCTTTATTAATCCGGGGTCGCCACAGCGGAATGAACTGCCAACTTATCCAGCACATGTTTTACGAAGCGGATGCCCTTCCAGCTGCAACCCATCTCTGGGAAACATCCATACACACTCATTCACACTCATACACTATGGACAATTTAGCCTACCCAATTTACCTATACCGCATGTCTTTGGACTATGGGAGAAACCGGAGCATCCAGAGGAAACCCACGCAAACGCGGGGAGAACATGCAAACTCCACACAGAAACGGCAACTGACCCAGCCGAGGCTCGAACCAGCGACCTTCTTGCTGTGAGGCGACAGCACTACCTACTGCGTCACAGCGTTGCCTTGATATTTTTATCTGTTTTTTAAATTAATTTTAATATATTTTATTTCATTAAGCAATTTGGGAGGTGTTTTGACTATTTCGAGCCACCGTATAAGCGAAGGAAAAAATCTCTTATTGCGTCTGACAATTAATCCACTTGGTCTTATAGCACATAGCACTTTGTCAAACAAAGTGCAGAATATAAAGACAGATTGTTAAGAACACTGCTGTATGCTGGTTTCAATGCCTGACGTGCAACTTTCCCCTACCACAGTTTGGCATGTGGCATGTCCATATTTTTGATATATTGCCAGTCTTGTTCAGATTAAATTCATTCAAGAATGTGGCTGCAGTACCACAAGCAAAGTGTCAAACTGAGCTTTGATTTCCAAAATAAGCGTTGAATCTCAGCTTTGAGGTGAGCTCTCCTTCTCTGCAAAATATAATGATTTAAGGATGTCGTGCTCATTGTACAAAATGCCTCATTTATCTTTATCCATATAGACTTTTCAGGCATGGTCAGTTTGCTCAGTAGCTCACCTTGTGCAGTGTTGTACTTGTTATGCAGCTCCACAAAAGAGATAAAAGCTATGCAAAATCAAGGTTGAATATGTGGCTGTGATGGACTTTCTCTAACCTCTTCTCTTACATACTGTACAATAATACACTTGTGTATATACTGTAAGTTAGATTAGATATTCAAAAATGTGATTTGTTGAATATGAATATGTTTGCAAACATTTTTTAACAAAAATCAAGAGAAAGGTATGAAATGGAAAATTTAGTTAAAATGTATTAGTTTATCATTTTCTTTTTTTTATTTAAATGTATTATTTTTCTATTCCTGAAGATGTTTATATTTAATGAATAATTTTTTGTTCAAATGCACCAAATATATTGTCTACATTCACTGTGAAATGGATAAAAATATTCATTTATTTATTTTAAAAGGGGCTGTATTAATTTATGCTGTGCGAAAGACATTTGTGCTGAAGACAGAATGTGAATTTTTATTTGTTTTTAGTTGAGCTTTTTTTCTTTTGTTTTGTACATATGTAATCTTATATGAATGCACATTATTTTAATATTTTTTTTAAACTAATGCATATGCAAATCATATATTTAATATAATTTTTATTTAAATAATATTTTAAATAGGGCGGCATGCTGGCGCAGTGGGTAGTGCTGTTGCCTCACAGAAAGAAGGTTGCTGGTTCAAGCCTCGGCTGGGTCAGTTGGCATTTCTGTGTGGAGTTTGCATGTTCTCCCCATGTTGCCGTGGCCTCTGGGTGCTCCGGTTTCCCCCACAAGTCCAAAGACATGTGCTATAGGTGAATAGGGTAAGCTAAATTGTCCATAGTGCGTGTGTGTGTGTGAATGAGAGTGTATGGGTGCTTCCCAATGATGAGTTGTGGCTGGAAGGGCATCCGCTGCATATGCTAAATAAGTTGACGGTTCATTCCGCTGTGGCAACCTCAAATTAATAAAGGGACTAAGCTGAAAAGAAAATTAATGAATGGATAAACATTTTAAATAATGCTTAAAATATAAAATTATAAAAAGTATTTCAGAAGAAAAAAAAATATGAATAAAAAATTATAGATTCTTTTGCCTTTGCTATTTTACATAACCTTAGGATTTTACAATCCACCCCCCAACAAACTCAGATTTACTGACTGTTATGCTTGCAGAAATGTATAATAATTAAGAACAAAAGTAAACTAAACAGAAATAAATAATTACATCATTATTGTTGTTAAAACAAATTTCAACGGAGAAGCTATAAATTATTTTATTTGTACAAGTTCAACAACATTGCATTACAAAACTTTACATTTTTGTTCTTTTGCAAGTTTTGGTTGCATTTTTTTCACAAAAATAATGTTTTTATGCATTATGTTAAAACAACAATAGTATGGCTTTTTTAACCCCAATTTTAAAAGTTTTTTTAGGCTACCAAAATGCTGTTTTGTGTAAGTAAATGGCAAAATGCATACACAACATTTAATTAATTTATTTTTTGCTGAAAACAGTGTAATGTAAATGTAATTTTGCTTATGATTATATTAATGTCTCTTTATATATTTTATCATTACATTTCAGTTTGGACCAGGACGCCCAGCAGAATCCAGCCTTTCACCTGCAAAAGGCTCTTTCCCAGTCCGAATCAACGCTTCCAGCAGCACCTGGTGTCTCAGCTGCTGTAAACACCAAATGCTCTCGCACCTACATCACATTTAGTGATGAAGAATCCTTCCAGCGCTTCTTTCCCCAGTCCCCTGCTCCTCGAGTGCCTATCCAGGAGGTCTGTCCTGTTACCCATAAGCCTGCGCTCTACCGTGACCCCATCACTGACATTCCTTATGCTAATGTACAGGCCTTTAGGATAATTCGGGAGGCCTATAAGAAGTATGTGGCTGCTCACGGCCTGCCCTGTACTGGCACAGCTATTCCAGCAGACACCACTGCAAAGAGCCTGAAGCAGAAGATCATTATTAAACAAGCCATGTAGAACAACACTGAAGAATACTGAATCAATCTCTCTATCTATCTATCTCTCTATCTATCTATCTATCTATCTATCTATCTATCTATCTATCTATCTATCTATCTATCTATCTATCTATCTATCTAAAAAACAACTGATCCAATTATCTAACTATCTGTCTATCTATTGATCTCTATCATTCAGCCCATCAATTCATCCATTGGCCTATCTATTTACTAAAATGATGCATGTTCTTTAGTTACACACATCTCCAAAAAGAAAACAGTTTGCTGCCAAATCTTAGTGTTCAGTATTTGTAAGTACAATACACTTTGTTATTGAACGTTTTGCATACATTTTTTATGTTAAAATTGTTCATTTTTGCTTTATTTATTTCTCACGCATGTTTAGTATACTTGATTAAATATTAATATGCATTTATTAAAAACTACTTAAAAAATACTCACAAATAGTTGCCTGTATAAGTTATTATTATTTATAATAATAATAATAATAATAATAATAATAAAAGGTGCAATATTATAATCTTGAAGAGAACTGAGTATTTGACATGGCTAATGTATATACTACCTGAAGACATAGCAACAGTACACATTTTCAACCTCATCCTAATCAAACACACCCGAGTCAACTCAGCAGAACATTAGAAGAGACTTCAAAACCTGAAATGTATGGGTCAGATAAGGGAGACATCCAAAATATGTACTGTTGGTGTGCCTCTAGAAATAGAGTTGGGAGTACTAAATAAATTACCCAAAACAAAGTTCTGAAGGGGCAGCAAATTCCTCATATTCAGCTTGCTAAGTTGCAGTTCCCCTTCTTTACCCTAGAGGTCACTCCTCTCTAGCAGACGTACATTTAATAGGTAAACCTGAGTTATTGAAGCCGATGAATATGGACTCCCTTGGCAGCTGTACCCGTCTCTATCTCTGTTTCATACTGTAGTCACTAATCTCTCAAAGCCAAAATAATAAAATGCTGACCTCATGAAGAGAAGCCCGTATCCCTGTCTCAGCTGAGCCCGGACAGTAGGCAAGGAAGGGAGGGCTTAAGAGGGGCAAGAGTCCCGGTGAGGTGCGGGCGGGGGTCGAGAGAGGGGCTCTTCTCTGATTTCAAACGTAGAGTTGCTGAACAGAAGATCCCAGCAGCTCTGAGTCCTACTGAGGGTAGGTAACACACCAACACTTTTACTCTAATCTCTCTGTGTGTGCGTGTGCGTTTCTTTTAGCACATCTTGATTTTTACACTGTTGTTGAATCGTATAGGCCTATAAAATGTGCAGTGCTATTTGTTATTAGGGATTTTCTGTTTGTTATTAATTGTATTTTCATCAACACATTTATGTTCATTTTAAAAAAAGTGTAAAATATGTTTGTGAAATTATTCATTTATTTTTGTTTTGGTTAATTGTTGTCAATTATTGTTCATATTGGCTCCAGTGAGCAGGCTGTATTGTGCAGTGTGTAATAAAAGGTTAAAGTTCCAGTTAGTAGATAGTTAAGAGATCTAGTTTGATTACTTTTTGGTTATGGCTTTATGGAAAACAGAGTTTTGCATGGCTCTATTTTGCATGCAGTCGCACCTGTTGATTTGAGGTTACTTTAAAGAAATTTCTTTTATTGCACTTCCTGTATTGCTTATCTTTTTCATGTGACGTAATACTCTTAGACTTTTTTTTCAAAACAGCTTTTATTTTCCTAGCCGACTTCCTTCTGCACACTGCAGGCGGGGAGGATTTACGCAGCTGGAAGTAGCTGACTTGTGAAGCTAAAATTAATCTGAGCTTGATTTGGAATTTTACACTTGAGTGGTTGGACTTGGTGAAGTCAACCTACAAATAGTGAGAAAGTCTTATGAGCTGTGTGTCAGCTGGAAAACACTCCCAATGATCAAACTCCTTTAAAGAAGTATCTGAATATGAATAAGAAGGTTGTTTTTAGGCTCTTGCAGCACTCCAGGAGAGTTCTGAACACTTCTTTTAGTGATTCTGGTGCATGATATGGGATCTGATGTGTCAGTGTCGGATATTTGTTCTGCGTCCTTGCAAAGTACCAGAGGGGGAATTGGGTTTCTTAGACTGAACCAAAGTTTTTGTCATGGACGATAATAACTTCATGGTCAGCAGAGTCAGGTTGCTTCTTGAGATGCATTTATTCAGTTCAAAGGACACATTTTCTAGGTTTACAAGTAGAAAAGAAAACATTACAATTACAATTTACTAAATAATAATAATCAAAGAACCATGCATGTGCAAGGAAATATTCTTTTTTATGCAACCTGTAGGACTTTAGATTACACATTCACTATTAATTATGCTTATAGCATGCATGTTACTGTTTATTAGCACACGTTAACCCTACCAATACCTTAAATTAACTAATACAACAGCAACCTTACTTACAATCAACACTAAGCAGTAATTATTAATTGAAGTAAAATTCTTATTAGAGTTATTAGCAAATATGTTTTCTAATCTAGTATTTTAATGTTATGTTTTTTTTTTTTTGTGCAATAGATTAATCACCTAATTCAAAGATTAATTACAATACACATATAACAAATCTTACATATAATAATTTATAGATTTTAGCACTTTAATCATTATGCATTCATTCATTTTCTTTTCGGCTTATTCCTTTTATTAATCTGGGTTTGCCACAGTGGAATGGACCCCCAACTTATCCAGCATATGTTTTACGCAGTGGATGCCCTTCCAGCTGCAACCCATCACTGGGAAACATCCATACACACTCATTCACACACATACAGACAATTTAGTTTTACCCAATTTACCTATACCACATGTTTTTTGACTTGTGGTAGATACCGGAACACCCGGAAGAAACTCACACGAACACGGGGAGAGCATGCAAACTCCACACAAAAATGCCAACTGACCCAGCCGGGGCTCGAACCAGTGACCTTCTTGCTGTGAGGCGATTGTACTACCCACTGCCCACTTTAATCATTATAATAAATATAATTTGAACACTGTATTAAGGCAGCATTATAGTATTTGTTCAACATACACAAATCACTTCAGCAGACCTTCAGGCACAGGATATTAATCTTGTATTCAGAAGCTCAAAATCTAATTATTGTAGTTTTCATAAGGGCTGCACAATATATCATTTGAGCATCGGTATTGCAATGTGCGCATCCACAATAGTCACATCGCAGGATCTGCATTGTTAAATTGGGATATAGTCACAATTTATACATGAGATTTGTTAAGTTACTGCAGGGTTTAACCATAATGGAGCAAAAGTTTATCATTGCACATTTTTAAGCCCTAAGAGAGTTTAAAGCATTCACACACTTTTATAGAGATTTTTTTTACAAACTATTTAAGCAGTAAAGTCTTTGCAGTGTTTTATTATATTAGATTAGATATTAGACGCGGCATAAAGTCGCCCACAGGCTTCAAAACACACTGCAGCGGTTTGCTTCATTTAGAGATCAGTGTTTTATTATATTAGATGTTCTTTACATTTTTTTTACCTGGATATAATTTGACTAGCCTGAAAATTCAAACCAACTGAGTACAGTAAAACCCAATAAGGCAACTCAAACCATTTGAGGAAACCAATTGCTACAAACCATTTAAGTAAAAAAAAATCTACATGAGTACTGTGAACTTACTCCATTTAAGTTGAAGTAATGAGGTATTTAATTAACTCATTACCTTCAACACTGAGTTCAAAACTCTTTATAAATGAGTAGAATTAACTTTCAGTACATTTTGAGTTAACTACACTCATTGCATTTGATAAAGTTGACTGTTGGGTTTTACAGTGTATATATATATATATATATATATATATATATATATATATATATATATATATATATCGCAGAAGTACTAAATATTGCGATGTCAGGTTTTTCCTATATTGTGCAGCCCTATTTTGCATATTGCATTTGAATGTTTTTTGAACTTACCATTCTAACCAAAAGTAGGCAAATAAATTCTTCATTTGGAAATGCCAAATGTTGCGAGACTGAAATAATAAGGATTCCATGTTGAAGGACTAATTAAAAACAAAGTCCTCACAACCAGCGGCCTAAACAGGTGAAACTCGACTAAGATTTTTTTGGCTTGAGTTGGTGTCAGTTGGGAGCAGTGTGAACAGGTGTGCAGAGCAGACACTCAGCCCCTCTTTAAATGAGCACAACCCAAAAAGTCGACACCTGGCCAGCAGAAAGCCTGCTTTTGGCCTGTGTGTTTATTGTAAGACTAGAGAGACAAACTCGTTATTGGCTATTTATAATCCCTGAACTGTCATTCCCATAGACTGGCAGCTTCCTGACAGAGCGGTGTCAGATGCATTGTACATTTCTGAGGGCAAGGTCATTTCTCATGAGATTTAATGTCATTCAGAACTGAAGTTACACAATTTAAAGATTACTTTGAAGAGTGTTTGAAAGATTTCTTTCTGTTTAGTCATGATGACCAGCAAATATTTTAAATTCACACCAACACTATAAAAAAAAGGTTGACTCAACTGCACTTGACTTGAACACTTGACTAAAACAATTGTCAACACTTTATTATAATTGTCCATTTTAGTATTAGTAGACTATTTGTTTAATATCTGTAAATACTGCTTCTTCAACAGATATTTAACTGACCATAAGAAACTTGGCAAGTATATGTCAACTTACACTAACCCCAGTCTAAAAGTCTACTTATAATCTAATGAGAATTAGTTGGCATGCACTCAAAAAATATAGATTTCATTGCTTGTTCAAACTACTTACTTAAAATGAGCTGAATCAACACAATTCTTGAGATTTCATTGGGACAACTTAATTTTTTTAATGTTTAATCCACATAAATTTGTTAAAAGTGTTAAGTTAACTTAATCAATTTGTGTTGGGACAAACCCTGCGTTTTTACAGTGTGTAGAAGCAATGTAAATTAAATTCAACAAAAGGCCATCAACATAAAATGTGATCAAACTATTTGATTTGCTGCTTGTTTAAACTACTTATTTAAAATAAGCTGAAACAACACAATTCTTCTTTTTTTTGTGATCAAGTTTTTATTGAACTGTTGAAAATTATCTTGTGTACAAAGTTGCATTTTCTATTATTACCCCCCTCCCTCCCTCTGGCGAAAATCATAAATAATTAACAAAAATGAATTAAGTCAAAGCAAGAAAAAAATAAAATAAAATTTAATTCTTAAAAAATAAAACTTCATTCTTTTATGTTGTCCCAACACAAATCAATTGTGTGGAACCCAGCATTTTTTACAGTGTTGAGTCAACTAAATGAAAAGCTCTGCAGCAAGTTGCCTTACACTTTTAAGTTGAATACATTTTTTTACACAGTGACATTTTCCAATTTGTGTAGTAGAATACAACCCCTGTCTACTTTCGTTTTTTTTTCACCTCATTGCTTTCCAAATTGCTTTACAACATGATTTACAAACTAACAGTTACAATTTTAAGTCCTAAAAAAGCACACAATTTGAACAAATAACATTATTTTGATGTAGGTTTTGTGATGGTAATCTTGGTTCTGGGTTGATGTGGTGAGTTTATTGAAGTCCACAATCTTTAGTTTTTATTTTCTGTTCTCAGCCTTCTGATCCTGTGTTTGTGTCACTGGCTTTACAAATTAGAGCCACACTTCTTTGGTCGGACACCTCTGATAGACAACCGCAAACACACGCCCAAAACAAACACAAACACACATTTGTCTTTTAGATTTTCCCCCCATAATGTAAATGAAACCATCTCAAACTAATAATAGTAATATTTTATTTTGTTCTATTTAGTATTTTTTCTTTTAGTATGTTATTTTAATCCACATGTATCAGAAGTGTATTTAATATTTTTTTGCATATATTATGAGTGTATACTTTATATAACATTTCTTATTTTATTATCTTGTTTTTATTTACATGTATCAGTAGTGTATTTAATTACATTTTATTTTCTGCATATATCATTAGTGTATATTTTATATTATTAAGCATTTTTTCTTTATTTTCTTATTTTATTTACAAGTATCAGTAGCATATATATGTATATATATATATATATATATATTTATTTATTTATTTTTTATTTTTTTTTGCATATGTCATGAGCGTTTTTTTTATTTATTCAATTGTCATTTATAAGTTTTTCTTCAGCCTAGTCTCTTTATTCATCAGGGGTTGCCACAGTGGAATGAACCGCCAACTTATCCAGCAAATGTTTTACGCAGCGGATGCTCTTCCAGCTGCAACCCAGTACTGGGAAACACCCATACACATTCATTCACACACACACAGTACGGCCAGTTTAGTTTATTCAATTCACCTATAGCGCATGTCTTTGAACTGTGGGGAAAACCGGAGCACCTGGAGGAAACCCACACTAACACAGGGAGAACATGCAAACTCCACACAGAAGTGCCAACTGACCCAGCCGGGACTCAAACCAGTAACCTTCTTGCTGTGAGGCGACATTGCTAACCACTGAGCCACAGTGTCGCCTTTTATTTAATAAAAAATTATATCTAATTTTAATTAGCAAGTATTACAAGTGTGCTTCATTTGAGTGCAGATCATTAACAGATCTGTGTGATTCACTGTGTGATACTTAGTGGTGATGTTCATTAGCGTATACTGTATATTTATAGACCATCTCCTCACTGCTTTCCAAATGGCTTAACCACATGACTCAACAGTAAACATCGATCACCCCTTTTTCAGACTTACTAACAGTTGAAAAGTTATTTAATTAGAAACATGCACACATCAAAGCATCAGAAAGATTACAATCAGACTTTTTTTTGGAAAGCTCTTGCTTTGTGCTTTGCGAAACTATCAAGTTTGATTACGAGCAGATGTTGTAGATTCAGCTCATATGAAAGGCCTTAAAGTTATTTAAGTGTGCAAACATACTTTTGATTTAGATTAGTTTTAGATTAGTGCGTGTAAAAAATATCTTAACAACCTCAAAACAAATAACCTAAAAATCGTAGATATTTTATTTCAGAAGGAAAATGACATAAGACTGGTTTTCCGAGAAATATATTTATTCATTCATTCATTTTTTTACAGCATAGTCTCTATTTCAGAGGGCCGCCACTGCAGAATGAACCGCCAACTATTCTGGCATATGTTTTATGCAGAAGATGCTCTTGAAGCTGCAACCCAGCACTGGGAAACACCCATACACACTCATACACTATGCCCAATTTACCTATAGTGCATATCTTTGGACTGTGCGGGAAAATGGAGTCCCCGGAGGAAACTCATGCGAACACAGGGAGAACATACAAACTACACACAGAAATGCCAACTGGTCCAGCCAGGACTCAAACCAGTGATCTTCTTGCTGTCAGGTGACAGTGCTAACCACTGAGCCACCGTGCCACCCATAAATTTATTTATGTATTATTTTTTTCTTGGGATACATAAATTCTAAAAAGTATATTTTAGTTGTAATAATGGACAGTTCACCCAAAATGAAAATGTACTTAGCCTGTAAGATGTGGGTAGGTATTAGACATTGACATTCTATGTGTAAAATTAAAAATAAGCCAATGGCTATAAGTTTAAAACATTAAAAAAAAAAGATTTTTTGCTTTTTTTTTGCGACCAGCAGAAGAAACTCAATAGGCTTTGAATAAGGGTGAGTATCCACCTATTTATGGGCATTTTAAAATATTGCATAAAAAGTGCTTAATGGAAACACCAAGATGTGCACAATTTTTGAAAATGCACATATAAAACCCATAAAAACACTTTATAAAATTTGGACTTTGATGGACTTCAATGGAAACACGTTTACCCAATAAATTCCAACATGCACATCAAAAAAATAATGTGATATTGTTTAAAAAGATCATGTGATAATAAATATAGGCATGATTGGATGGCATTAATGGACAAACCAGTGGACAAAAACATGTAAAACATCTGAAATGTTTAAATGATATGACATTCTAAAATCTTTTATTACAGTATTTTTACAGTATACCTCCCAGAGCTGTCTTGAGTGGCTGTACTCCCAAAAAGTGGTCTTACGCCTCCAATTTATTGCATTTTGTCTACGTCTTCTGAGGCATCATAGATATTTACATTAGATGTCGCCTACGCTGTTGTCTATTGGAAGAAATGCGTCAATAGAGCTGCCATTTTAGTACAGGGTAGCGCTTCTTGGAAATAAATATGGGACCAAGGTGTAGTCTGGCCATCCGGTGCCGTAAATATGTAAAGATTTATACATATATCTATGATCGAGAGTTTTCTCGGTGGTCAGTATGCAGAAATTTGTTTAAATTATGAAAATTATAATTTTACATCACTTTTCTATATCGATTCACGAGTGACCGCATGGGTATTGCCGACAAAGAGCGTGTGTTTGTGTGCATGGAAATGTATTATCCTTTCTCACTGCTGAATTTGATCTAACCCGTGTTCTGAAACACACACCCTCTCCTTTCCTTTCTAAAAGAGGGAGCGACTCGTTTGTGAATGAATCCTCGTTATGAACGACTCGTGTAAATCATCGATATCCCTGCATCTCAATGTGCATATCCACCTTTTTGATCTAAATGGTATAACATTTGTAATATTCAATAATTTAGGGTGGACAGTATGCACATTGAGGTGCAGGCACTGTTATATTATCAGGCACCCTTAGAAATTAATTAAAAACCCAATGTTCGTGAACTTAGCCGACAATAATACAAGTTTCTGGCACCGTAGCATCTTGTTATCATATTTCATTTACATTGTTTGCTGATTTTATTCCACAAAACTAGCAAAAGTCATACAAAATCATAAAAAACAAAATCTTATGTTTAAAATGTTATGCCTTTATGCTTTGTTTTCTTTGTTTGCTACACCCATACACAGCGCAAAAGTCCAGCATCTTCAGATTGGCTGTAGTCTTGACTAGTATGGTTGAATGACATTTGTCCTGGGAGCACTGTACAAATATGGCAGCGCTATTGATGCATGCTTAGGCTCTGTATATATGTCCTAGTGTATATATCTATGCTGAGGCATAAGCAATTTATTATATAAGAAAAAAGACCCACAGTAGCTTCTCCTTCCTCAGCAAATGTAATTTTTTTTTTTTTGATGTTTGCTACCAGTTTATCAGGACGATTTTGTTCTTTTTGACTCATTGGATGGAACTGCGGCTTTATTCGCCAATGTTCCAATTTTGTGCATAAATTTAATTTGCATCTTTTGATTCATTTTTGGGTGAACTATAACCCTTCAAGAATATTTAGGTATTTATTTGCCAAACAACATGAAAACTATTAGTTTTTTTTGTTGTGAATGTTAAAGTAATAAGAAAATATAAGAACAAGTTTCAACATTTACAGGCAGATGAGCAAATGTCAGGCTGTGTATTGTCTACAGTGTGTTGCAGATCCAGTTTGGGTGTGGTGGTCAGAAACTGGTGACTATCAGCCAGTTTCACAAGCAGGCGGCTGGCAGAACGGGCCACCTTCACATGTGTGTTAGCCAGCGATAACTCACTCCTAACCTTCTCCTCCTTACTGTAACCCAAAACCCCAAGCGTTACTGTTCAGAGACTAAAAATAGACCAGATTCTCACTTGAAATGAAAGAAGCAGTGAGCACTTTCCTCATGTCCCATATGATCGTCGCGTCAACCATAATTAGATGGCGTTTTCAGAAAGTCTCAATTCCCAACTCACTGTACCTTCAAACCCCCAAAAGCTCTTCCTGTACACAAATGCTAGCCTTGTCCTTTTAATTCAGCTGAGCTTTGTGGCATTTAACAATGCGAGCGGTTTCCAATCTGGCACTTTCAGTTGGCCGGTGACTTGGATTGGAAAGCAGGTTGTTCCATTCATTCTCAACATCTACAGAAAGCTTTGAGGGACTGAATAAAGCAAGCCATTATTGTGCCTAATTTGCAAGCCAGATGTAGGGAAACTAGTTGTTTTTTTGTTGTTTAAGTTTCTGGTCTAAACTTGTTATCTCTCTCTTCCAGGGGCTGCTGTGTCTGGGCGAGCTGTGTGAATTGAGAGAAGCACTGAGCAGCAAGCATGTCTAAGAGTGATCCCCGAGACATTGACGAGGATGCCATCCTCAGGGGCCTCAGTGCAGAGGAGCTGGAGCAGCTGGACATTGAGCTGCAGGAGCTGGACCCTGAGGTACTATGGGGGTGTTGAAATCTTAAGTGTGGATAGATGGCATTTGAGTAAACATTTTAGGAAAGAAAATAAAAGTTTGAATGAGATATACACCAAACAAAATATGTAAAAACAGTGGATCCAAAAAAAAAACCCCAATATCTTTCGACAATTTAGTAATTCCATATAATTCTGACAAATAAGATTTTAGTCAAAACCCCTCCAAAAAGAACAGCATAGGCTCATTCTGAAAACGTACATCTATATAAGTTTCTGTAGATCACGAATTATGTAACCAGAGCTACGTATGGCTGCATTTCGTCTTTAAAACAAATGCTACAGGGCGGTATGACGTCGTTCCTTTTCTTGCTTACTAGCTGACTGCTTACCTCCATATGGACAGCCTTCCTGCTGTTATCAGTTTGTCAGGTAGTTCGACACGTATGCCAACAGACTTAAGATGCAGAAAGGAGTTGACCTCGACAACGGGTTTGAGTTCAGTAAAGAACGGTTCCAGAAAGCAGGTAAGACAAAAGAAAAGCTAAAAAATAAAATAAACAAGTAAGTAACAGGGTGAGAATGTGGAAAAATCTAAAGAACGTGGTAAAAGTTAAGAGGCTTTTCTTTTTCTTGATTGCTTTTTAAAATACTAAGGTTGGGTTTGAGCAAAGGGGTCAATTGGTGCTTCTTAGATTGTTCTTGGTTGGGAAGGGGGTAGATGGGGATATCGGTCGGATGGACAGTCAGAAAGTCAGTCAGTTGACAGCGGCCTCTGGTGGATTTGCGTGAGAACAACAGGCTCGAATGGCACTCGCGAGAGAAATTTGATATTTGAAAAAGCGTACACAGCGGCCTCTGGTGGATTCGCAAAAACATCAACTGCAAAAAAACTTACCTCCTGAGATGTATTTTGCTGTCTCCAGAAATGTACGTAATCAGATTAAGCATGGGTTGAAAAAGAATGAATTGATGATAAAAAAATGAAGGAAGGAAGGTAGGAAGAAAGAAAAACAAAACTGAACAAATGAAGGAACTTTATGGGGTTTTTTTACAGCTTAGTAGTTCACCAGTTATTATATACTGTAGAGTCATTATCTGATGGATTATTATTATTTTTTTAATTCTTAATGTTAGAAAATATAAAGCAAACTTATTATTGCAGTTAATCAAAATGTATTATTTAAAATTATTGAAATAATTATTACAATAATTTTGCTGGGATAAAATAATTATGAAGTATTATTTATTAAAGTTATATATCTTTTTAATTCAGAATATATATTTGTTTGTTTGTGTTTTTACTTTCAAGTCAGAATAAAATCCTCCCTCAAAAATGTTTTTTTGTAGAACCCAAGCAAGTTCAAGTAGTTAGTAGGTAAATTAACAAACGAGCAAATGAATGAACTTGCAACTGAACAAAAAATAAATAAAAATGAGTGAATGAATGGGGGAATGAACAAATCAATTCCAAAAACAGATATTAAAATAAATAAGCCTCAAGCCTCGATCTAAATTTAATTCAGTGAATGAATGAATGAATGAATGAATGAGTGAATGAATGAATGAACGAATGAACGAATGAATGAATGAATGATCATGCAAACATACACGAGTGAATGTATGAACACTTTTTTTCAACTGCTTAGTACTTTCATATTAAGGTTACAGTATTTAATCCAATACCAATTTAAATTAATTATTGAATGAATGAATTAATGAATAAGCAAACAAACAAAAGAGTCAACAAACAAAAATCAGCACACTGCCACTATGGCTCTAAAACACAGCTGTCAAACTCAGTTCCTGGAGGGCCACATCTCTGCACAGTTTAATTCCAACCTTAATTAGACACATCTGATCAAACTAATTGTCCTTCAGGTTGTTTGAAACCTAGAGGTAAGTGTGTTGGAGCAGGGTTGGAGCTAAACTGTGGAACTCCAGGAACTGAGTTTGACACCCCTTCTCTAAAAAAACATTTTATTGAAATTAAACAATGTTTCAACCTACATGGCATTCATCAAGTCAAGCAACTAATAAAAAAAAATTGTTTTCACCAAATCACACCTGAAACCAATAGCTATATCAGCCAGTTAACCAATAAGGTGAAAAACAATATAGCAAAATAAAAATAAAAAAGACGAAAAGTAAACAGTGTTTGTTACAGTGTTTATCCAAAACCATTTATTCATTCATTCATTTTTCTTCATTTTAGTACTTGTTTTATCAGGGAACTGCGGAATGAACTGCCAACTATTCTGGCATATGTTTTACCCAGCAGATGGATCCAAAACCAATTTAAATTAATTATTGAATGAATGCATAAATGAGGGAGCAATAAAAAAAACAAAAAAACAAATGATCGAATGAAACCAATGAAATTAATGTCTACTGTACAGTGTTCTAATTAAAGCTTTGTCATTGGTTTTGGCTAACATTGTGAAATATGTAACCACTGAATGCCATGATTGACCAATCAGAAGGAAGTATTCTATAGTAGCACAATATAATAATAATTGTATGCTATAAATACTCCTGAATCAGGCTGTAAATTTCATTTGTAAATTTTATTGAAAGTTTATCCACTTGATCTTTCAGAACACCACTTTGCCTGCCGGGTTTCGCCAGCGTGACCAGACTAAGAAGAGTCCTACAGGTCCCTTTGATCGCTTCGCCCTCATGGATTACCTGGAGAAACAGGCCATAGAGCATAAGGATAGAGATGACCTGGTGCCTTTTACAGGGGAGAAGAGAGGTACCACCACTACTGGACAGATATCATAAACATGATTGTTCATACTGTATATCTAATATCTGCCTTTTAATCAGAGTCATTATTTGATGCATTATTTAAAAAATAAAATTAAACTCTTATTTTTTTCTAAATTAATTGCTTAAAATGAATGAATAGATTATTAAAAAATTTTGCTAAGATTATATAATTATGAAGCATTATTTATTATAGTTAATCATTTTTCAATTATAATTTTATATAAATTTGTTTGTATTTTTGCCTTCAATTCTGAATGAAATGGAATTTGGAAAGTCATTTTCCCTATACTGTTCCCTATACTGACAAAACTCATCAAAAAAAGCTTTTTTTTTGTAAAATCCAAGAGATCTAATTGGCTCAAATTGCTTTTACTAAATACTTCTTTTAATTCATGAATACAATCATATTATGCTAAATGTAATAATTACTGTTAATGTCTGGTTTATGTACAGGCATATCATACACATAATTAAACAGATAGCTGTGTTTATACATTATGTGTTTGCTTTTACCTTACATGAATTTGTTATTACATCAAGTGTTAAATTAAAGACCCCTTGTGGTAAAATGAAGCTTTTAGGGTTGTTTACATTTTTATCTGCCGTTTTCAATATGCTTAAAAGCCATGCACAAATTAATAGAGGATGTTGATCATGTTCTCCTTAAAACTCCTGAGTAACAAAATTTGAAACCTCCCCATTTACTTACATTCACAAACATCTCACCAGTCCAGTCAGTTTGTGGGTTATTTTCTATCATTATCTACACTGGTCAAAGGTTTCTGTTTACATTTTTGCAGCATCAAGCAGTGTGTCAATCACAAAAACACAGTGACTATTGATTTATTGGCTGATCAGAGGTGTTTAAGTCAGAATCCATTCAACATACTGGATACTGGAAGTATTGCTGATTGCAGTTTTGCTAATGATTTGCACACTAATGATTAATGCTAATGATTTGCTAATGATTTGCACACTTGCTAATGATTTAATTACAGTGAATAGATGATACAGTTTCATTGTGCTGTGTAGAGCTATTTATTTAGTATTTTAACTGTTTAGCATTATAGCAAATCTTTGAGATCGATATGAACTAGAATAAGTGACAGCTTTTTAGGGATTAGAAGAGGAGCTCTTTTTGTGTGATTTCTTTGCTTTAATCCTTTAATTGCTTTAAATGAATAGTCACTCTCGAAATTGAAATGGAAATCAAATTGAAAGCAGAACAAACCAGCAGTTACTCTGGCATATGTTTTAATGCTGAAGTAAATCAGTTATATAAAAAAGTAAACAATATAATGGCAATAGGGTGTGCAATATTGTCAAAAATATCTCAATATTTTGGGTGATTTTTTAATTATAATTATTAAACAAAATTTAGCATTTTGTTTATAATTATTAAACAGTATTTACCATGTAGAAAATCAGTTATAAAAAAGTATCTTTGCTGTCAAAAGTGATAACAGTCACTCTCAAAATTGAAACTGAAATCAAATTGAAAGCAGAACAAACCACCAGTAACTCTGGCATATGTTTTAATGCTGAAGTAAATTTGTTTTAAAAAAACGTAAACAATGTAATGGCATTAGGGGTGTGCAATATTTTCAAAAATATTTCAAGGTTTTTTGAATTTCTTTTTTTTTATAATTATTAAACTGTATTTGGAATTTTTTTTGCTGGTACCTTGGCTGGTTTTGACTTGACATTGATAAATCAACATGCCACTAAAACAGAAGGTGACAGTGTGACTTTCTTAAAGAGAAATGTATTTCTTGGCAGTAAATACACCACAAGACAAGGAAAAAACTGTTTAGCAAATGGGAGAGGATAGGCCTAAAACAAAAATCAATATATCGACTTATCGCACAACACATGGACATGACCTCAATCATTTTTGGTGATGCAATATATATCGCCCATACATAGAAACCAATTATAGCAATGTTTTAGCTGATTGTGCAACATTCTCTATCTATATTGGAGGTGTCAGTGTCAGCATGATTAAAAAAACACTATAGTATTAACTATAAATTATTATAGAATTATTATATTATGTTTGACAACTGAAAATAGATCTGGTAGCAGATATTGCAGCCTCTGTTACTTTTTACCCTGCACTTTTTTGTTAACATTTTTTTTTACCATTTATTTGTTTAGGATACAGTTGAAGTCCGAATTATTAGCCCTCCTGAATTATTAGCCCCCCCGTTTATTTTTTTCCCCAATTTCTGTTTAACGGAGAGAATTTTTTAACACATTTCTAAACATAATAAGTTTAATTACTCATTTCTAGTAACTGATTTATTTTATCTTTGCCATGATGACTGTAAATAATATTTTACTAGATATTTTTCAAGACACTTCTGTACAGCTTAAAGTGACATTTAAAGGCTTAACCTGGTTAATTAGGTTAACTAGGCAGGTTAGGGTAATAAGGCAAGTTATTGTATAACTATGGTTTATTCTGTATAGACTATCGAAAAAAAAATAGCCTAAAGGGGCTAATAATTTTGACCTTAAAATGGTTTTTAAAAAATTTAAAACTGCTTTTATTCTAGCCGAAATAAAACAAATAAGACTTTCTCCAGAAGAAAAACACTGTGTAAATCATTTTGAAAATATTTAAAAAAGAAAATAATTCAAAGGGGGATTAAAATTTCAGATTTCAACTGTACGTTTTTACATTCTGATTCCTATGTCTAATTATTAAATTGCTAAAATTACTAAAAATAAATAAAATATTCTTAAGAATAAAACATTATATGTTCTTTGGAAGAGTGTACTTGCATTATGCATATAAATAATATACATATATTGTCATTCTGGCATTATATAATGAGTGGCATAAAATGGTCTTAAAATGACAATAATATTGTGTATTGCAATATATTGAAGTGCAATATATCGTACAACAAAAAAATAGATATCGTGACAAGCCTAGGAGAGGACAATAGTTTAATAAAAGATTGTGAAGGCACATTAATTTAAAAAAAATGTTTATAATATATAAACATTATAAAATTCCTACAAACAAATTTTAATATTGCGGTAACAACAGTGTATATTTTTACTTTTTCCCACTGCTGTCTGTAGGGAAAGCTTTCGTTCCTAAACCAGGCTCGGGACAAATCCCAGCGGACGAGCAGATCACTCTGGAACCTGAGCTTGAGGAAGCGCTGAGAAACGCAACAGATGCTGAAATGTGTGACATTGCAGGTGGGCATCACATTTCTAATCTTTTCCTGTTGTTTCTATTCACATGACATAAAACAACTCATGATATCCACTCCACAATGACTAAAGATAAGCTTTACAACTCTTCGAAAACTAATCTCCACTTCATAACCTGTAATGTCCTGTAACTGCTTTGACTTTAATCCAAAATTTGATCCTTGACTAATCCTTTATTTACTGTTGTAAACAGGTGATCACAAAAGCCCATGCACAACATCTGTCAATCATACCCTTTCTAATTTCATCTGCTCTATTGGTGCAGGCAATATCTCATATGACGTTTTTAAATATACAGCTGTGGGAAAAAGGAAGTGACCACTAGAACATTCTCAGCTTTACTGGATGTACTAGATTTACTACAGTATGTGTGTGTTTAAGTAAAAATATATTTGTTTTAATCTTTAATTAAAGATCAAACATAACATTTTTTCCAAATGAACAAAATAAACTATTTTCATTTTAAGCAATGTATCTAGGTTTCTCTGGATGTACTAGATTTACTACAGTATGTGTGTGTAAAATATTAATATTTGTTTTAATCTTTAAATAATAATGATTAAATTAAACATTTCTTCCAAAAAAAAAAAAAAATACTATTGTCATTTTGAACAATGTATCAATTTGTTGTCATTAAAAAATCTGGGCTATTCCACAGAATATTGCTTCGATATATAATATATCTTCGAAAGTATATTGTAAATATGTATATGTCTGAAAATACTGCAAATGTACTGTCATTTAAGCAATAAATGATTTCAATTTTATTTTCAGTTCATTTGGAAGAAATGTGGTTAATAGTTTGCAGACCAAAACAAAAATTACATTTTACTCATAACACATACCTATAATAATAATAATAATAATAATAATAATAATAATAATAATAATAATGATGTAATGTGTATTTATATAGCGCATTAATCATGTATGGCCATACACCCAAAGCACTTCACAATCATGAGGGGGGTCTCTGCTGCTGCTGCTGCTGATGATGATGATAATAATGATGATGATAATAATAATAATTCATATTATTATAGTGCCTTAAAAACTTAAGGCACTATATATCATTTTAGTCATCATAACTTATACCTATAATAATAATAACAATAATATAACAACTATAATAATAATAATAATAATAATAATAATCACTTACAATCATGTAAAAACTTAAGGCACAATAATATTTTTAGTCATAACTTTAAAATAATAACTGTAATAATAATATAATAATGATGATGATGATGATGATGATAATAATAATAATTATAATTATAATTATTATTATCATTATTATTATTATTATATTGCCTTAAAAACGTAATTCCTCAAGTGCTTTACGCTTTAAAAATATACAAGGATAACAAAAATGTGAGTTATTCATAGGTATACAAAGTTGACCAGAAGTAAAACAAGTTAGAAACATTGTAAATGTAAAAAAAATCACAAAAAGACAAGTCTAAATTCAGAGTTTATAACTTTGAACTGAAAATCCAGAAAATTGTCTCTGTGGGCTTTTAATAATTTTTCCATAGCTGAATATAAAAGAAGCAGCGTAACTGGCTTACATGCGGAACTATGAATGGTGTAGGTCATGCACAGAATTAAACCACACAGGATCTATTTTCCCAAGCTCAGCAGCTCACCAAAATAAAACCAGCAATGGCCAACTAGTCAACATGAGCAGAGATGGAGTGAAAAGTTTTGTGTGTTTGGTTGACTTCAGGTCTGTAGGCTAGAAACAAGTAAGCATTTAAAGTGAAAGTTCACCCAAAAATGAACATCCAATCAGTCCCAAACCTGCATTATAATTTTTTTCTGTTGAACATAAATTAAGATATTTTGGAGAATGATTTTAACCAGTAATTATTAACTTTAAAAGTATTTTTTATATATTGTGAAGGTCAGTGGCTACATTTTTAGCATTTTCAAAATATCGTCTTTCATGTTAAACAGAAAACATCACATGTCTGTATGTAAATGGTGAGTAAATTGTAATTTTTTCCACCATTCTTCGACAAGTCACATTCTTCATTATACAATGCATTGAAATGATGGACACCGGTGAATAGTCTAATTGTCCTTGAGCTGGTTAAGGACATGTAAAGCTGTGTGTGTGGTGCACATGAGGTTTGGAGTGTGTCACTGGGTACAGATTACCCCGCAGAGCCTCTCATTCACAACACGGTTTTAACTGTGGAACTCTTCCAATTCAGGATTACACTGTCAATAGGGGTTTGCCCGTTTTATGGATGAGTCCACTTTTGCTGAGATGCAGCAAACCGGAGACTGTACAGACAAAGATCCGTTTAATTGTCCATTTCCTAGAGGCTGCTGATGGGTTTAATTTGATTATTGTATTTGAAAACAGCATTAAGGCTGGTAGGGCAAAGGTGAGAGGTGATTTGACGCTCAGTTTCTGTTTGATCTGCTATTGTACCAACCAGTCGTTTCTGATTGAAGCCGGAAGGTGGAGTTATTAATGGCTGGTTTACTGGTTAGTTAGTGCCACCTGCTGTTCAGCTGGCAGTTTACAGTTTATCTGGCAGTTTCGTGTAGTGCAAGTAAATGGTTTGTTCTCTGTTAAAAATAATACTAATAAAAATTAGTAGTTTATTAAAATTTTGCTATTTTTTCCCTCAATTTTGAATTTTGTTTTACAGTATTAATTAGAATAATTATTCAAAATATAATTGTTTTTATGGAATTTTACAATTTAGAATTATTATTATTATTATTATTATTGTAGCTTCCATTGTTGTATTAGTTTTATAAATTATTAAATAATTACTTTTTAATTATTCAAGTATATTCTATGTACCACGTTGTATTTTATATAACAATTGTAACATTATACACTAATTTATATAAATAATTATAATATACAATAGGTCTGTATGCAAGATTTTTATTGTGGGAAAAAGCCATTATTGTGTTAACCCTTTAAGTTCCAATTAAAAATAATTTGACCAATTTTAGGGTTAAATTGTGTTCCTGACACCACTCTAACTAAACCAATTTTGAGTTTTAATGATAACCTATGCACAAAAGGTCATTTAGGCTGTTAACAGTGCTAGTTAAAGGGTTAAAGGTAAAAAAGCATAGATATATTTAATGAAATTATGTTTGTCTCTTCACAGCCATTCTGGGAATGTACACACTTATGAGCAACAAGCAATATTATGATGCCCTGAACACCACCGGCAAGATTGCCAACACAGAAGGCATCAACAGTATGTATACAAACAGCTAACACTGAACCATGCCATGTTAAACAAACATAATATAGTTACAACTAATATATGTGTGTGTTGTAAGGTCAGTTCCAGTTTTGTATATCCACTGGATGTCTTATAAATCGGAATCATACATGGTTTATTCTCTTTCAGGTGTGGTGAAACCAGATGTGTATAAAATCTATCCCGAGGAGCCTCCCAATGACACTAATGTGGAGGAAACTCTCCGCTACATCCAGAAAAATGACAACAGGCTGCAAGAGGTCAACCTCAACAACATCCCGGTAAACATGCAACTCTGCTAACACTCTTTTTTAATGTACTGTTCTCTGAGGTTTACTTATACTGTCATCAAGGCTTTACATAAAAAACATCATACTTAGAAGTAACAGGGTGTTTTCTGTCACACACTGTTTGATTAGGTGTGTTGGATTGTTTGACAGTAGTTTGAAAAGACAGCTGTGTGTCCACCGATGTCAACTTCTGTATGTGTGTTTGACAGTCTACATCATTGATAGATGAGAGTAACAGGACAGTGTAAAACCAGAGGCTGTGATTTAGATACAAAATACACAAATACTGATATTGAACATTAAATAATCTGTAACATCAGCTCTTCCTAGAGCTGGCCGGCCATTTAAGCTTTATTCAATATAAACAAGTTTTTAGACTAAACCTTCAGTTCTAAAACTTAAAGACAAATTAATTTTAGTCTTTATGACAATTATTAGGTTGCTTCATTCTACTTTCAAGATTTGTTTTACTTGCCGAATTATGATTAATCAGGGCCGGATTAACCAATGGGCATTATGGGCACTGGCCCAGGGGCCCGTGCACACTTGGGGCCCCTGCGAGGAGGCTAAAAGGCAGATTTTGGAGTGTCTATTTAGGCGAAGAGCAAATAGCGCACCTCGTTGGAATAAGCTAGTTGAGTGATTAGGCATGGAACGATAACCGTTTTCAAGGTATACCGCGGTTTGGAAAAGTCAAGGTTTTCATACCGCCAAAATGTTCTCTAATACCGTTCCTAAGGTATGAGTAAGATTTTTTTATTTACATTTTTTTTAACAACAGCATCTCTAGCAGAAAAGATATCCAAAGATGCAATTTTAAATTGTAAAAAAATCTGTGTTTTTGAAACTAATGAAGACAGCAGACGTCAATGATTCATTTTCATTATTTAGCCTGACACATTTACTGCTCCAAAATATTATAAATGTTTCTCAAAATAAGATGTATTGTGTTCAAAAGGGAAAAAAACTTTTAGTTTAAAAAGAATATATTTTAGAGCAGTCATTATAATACCTTGATACCGTGAAACCGTGATATTTTTATCCAAGGTTATCATACCGTCAGAATCTTATACCGGCCCATGCCTATGAGTGATTCACGCCCATCACTTTTTACTTGATAGAGACAACATAAGTAATGAGCTCAGCAGACATCAGCCTGTGTGGTGTAGCTCATAAAGAGCATGACAACTTGTTTTGACACGATCGATCATGAACCCGGTTCGAATCCAGCGTCTGATGAACACGTTCTTCTTTTTCCCCAACTACATTTTCGATTTTGCCTACTCTTCATTACGAGGAAGACAAGTAGGAATCATTAATAAGTGTGTGTATTATGGAGGACTCAGATTAATAGATCTGGATTGGAGAGGTGCTATTATTTAAGTTTGTAGAAGTTATACATTAAAAATACCCTTAAATAGAACTTTTTGTATTGCTTCAGTGAACTTGAACAAGTATATTAAAATCCATGAGTTTTCACTAGGTGTATTAGTAATGTTTTTTTCAAAGTATGCTTTAAATGCTTTAAAAATAAGTTCAATCTTTGTAGACTATAAATATATGTACTGTATATCATTTATTTAAAAACTTAACAAAAAAAATTATAGATTAATTTTATATATATATATAAATAAATTATATTAATCTTATTTTTTTATTCAACTATAGGGGTGTGGCCAGGTAGGGGGCCTACAATACATTGTGCCCAGGGGCCTCTAAATTCTTAATCTGGGCCTGTGATTAATATTCATTATTAATCATAAGAATTGGTGCATTTCTCTTGTGTTGCTGTAGGACATTCCCATCCCAACCCTGAAGGATGTTTTTGAGGCTATGAAGCGTAACACACATGTGTTGAGCCTCAGCATCGCCGGGACACGCAGTAATGACCCCGTGGCCTACGTGAGTCCTGAAGCCTGTTCTTACATTCATTTGCTTCAATCTTTTCATGTACTAAAGCCTGAAGATATGTAGCTACATATTTGGAGTATGTCTTAAAATATGCATTGAAGCCCCTGATATACTCAAAGCAAAGTTCTTTTTTAGTTTATAGATAAAGAGAAGCTTAAAATACTCGAACAGTGGTATAGTGTGGTGTTTACATTTTTTTTTTTTTTGACGAACCAGTAGTTAATTTTAATAGTCTAATTAAAACGATTGCTCAGTTAATTTTTGTACATTATTATAGTATATTATTATATATTATTATATTTGCTTTTCTGTTCCTGTGACTCAGGCCGTAGCTGAGATGTTACAGGTCAACAAGAACCTGCAGAGCCTGAACATTGAGTCCAACTTCATCACTGCACAGGGCATGATGGCCATCGTCAAAGCCCTCAGACAAAACTCCACCCTGATTGAGATCAAGATCGACAACCAAGTAAGAGATTAAAACACTGCTTCCGGAAACACTAAAAATTCCATGGGGTCAAATTTACCTATAGCGGCTTTTTAAGCACATATAAGTCTCTCAGTCTCAAAATCAACAATTAATACACTTTATTTTCACACTGGTTTTTAGAACTGGTTTGTAAATGTTCCTGGGTGGTCCACGCTGAGGGCTTGGAAGTGGATGTCCATTGCTATGATTGGATATAGTATTTTGTAATTTGATATAGTAAGAGAACGATTGTGTATAGTAAACTACCTTTCGATCACCCTGTCAATACTCATCAATTTTGGTCATACAGATGTAAGAGTAAGTTAAAAGACGATACTGTACATTTTGTTGTTTTAAAATAAAACCCCAAACTGCATTTTCTGCCATTTCTTAATTTTTATGCAAATTAGCATATGTTTAGGCTACTAATATTAAACTCCTGAAAAGATATGCCTTTTTAAACAGCTCAAAGACTCTGATTTAAATGTGTGTTTTGATTAACTGGAAAATCACACTCTCTGTTCATTATTCTCATCAGTATAAGCAATCTATTTTATAGTCCACTCATCCTGTAAGCTGTTAATTAATAATTAATGTGAAATGTAAATGCAAACAATAAATATTAAATATTACTGATAATTATGAACACAGTTTTACAACTTTCATTTTGAATCAATCTGACTATACCCTGTGTGAATCAGTGAGCCAAGCTACAGACTTAGGTGTTGATGTTTTGTTTTGTGGAAGCAGTGTTTAACCTACTATAGATACTGTAGGTACATTCCAGAATATGCCACTTTCTGGGCCTGCTGCCAATAAAAGCTTGTTTTTTTTTACAAGGATGATTTCAGTTCTGAAAATCAATCATTTGTTACAATGTACTTATTGTGTAAATACATGATTGATTAAATACCTGCATGTAATTACATCTGTAATTAATTTATGTAACTACATTTTTATTACACTGTTGATCATCCCTTACACCTGAACCCATTCTTAAACCTACTCATACCACCAAACCTGTCACTAACTATACTTTTGTTTCTGACCAATCTTAACTGCACCAGGAGTGTTGTCCAATACATTATGAACACAATAAGTACATTGGATATATTTATTTTAATGCAAATACATAGTAGTTAAGGCCACTTAAGTTAAAGTGGGACCAGATATTCTTTTAATACAATGACCTCTTTTATATCATAAGTAAAGTTTGTTCTCAACTCAAGACCCCTTTAAAAATGGTTTAGATAAAATATAAGATAACAGATAATTGGGGTATTGTAATAGATAACAGATAATTGGGGTATTTATACCTATAAATGCCAGCAGGTCAAATTGACCTCCGTAATACTTCTGTTTTCATGCTGAAATCTTTGCTCTGTTTGTGTTTAAGCATTCATGTTGGTTATGCAATGGCCCCTGGCAGTTCTAGTTGTGCTGAAGTTGACCTGTGTTCTTACAGAGGCAGAAACTGGGCGACTCAGTTGAAATGGAGATTGCATCTATGTTGGAGAAGAATCCCAGCATCATAAAGATTGGGTACCACTTCACTCAGCAGGGCCCACGGGCCAGAGCCGGCATAGCCATCACTAGAAACAATGACATCCGTGAGTGGTTTCTTGAGTTGTTTTCTCAAATACTACTCTCAGTACTTGTTGATACCTGAAACAGGAACTTAATTTAATTTATTTCAGTGTTTGGCTCTGATTATAACTGGTATTGTAGTTCATCCAACAAATGAAAATTCTGTCATTTACTCCTCATGTTCTATACCTGATTGAGTTTCTTTCATCTGTTGAACACAAAAGAAGATACTTTGAAGAATGATGGAAACCGGTAGCTATTGACATCCAAATGCTGGAAGTCTATGGCTAGCAGTTTTCTAAATTCATCAATACACCTTCGTTTGTGCTTAACAGAAAAATAAACTCAAACTGGTTTGGAAACACCTGAGGATAAGTAAATGATGACCAAATTTTCATTTTTGGGTGAAATAAATAAATAAATAAATAACCAGAAACGTCTTGTCCAGGACAGTTTTGTCCAGGA
>CAIGQZ010033112.1:14467991-14504660 GCA_903798205.1 Danio tinwini
TATATATATATATATATAAACTCATTTAGGATAAGTAAAGTCATTTATAAAAAGAATAATAATTCTGACTTCAATTGTACATGTCTGACAACCTCTGGAAGTGGTTAATAGTGGACAAGCTCAAAACTTTTCAGCCTCTGTTTACTCCTGTATTTAGTGTTGTTTACTTGTGATCAGATTGAAGAAAACACATCTTAATACCAGACGTAACCTTGATATAATTGTATTTTATCCATCTTTAGTTCGTCAGCAGAGAGTAAGATGAGCAGAAGATGGAGTTTCAACATCATCATCATCATCGTTCTTCTACAAACACTTCAGTAACAGCCAGGACAACTAAAACACCTTTAGCATTCACCTTCAGCCATTGTGGATATCATTACCACCAGCTTCATAAGACTTTGTTACTTTTTATGAGTTGAGTTTCATAAAATCTAAATCTCTGATCTAATAAAATTGACCTGCTCTTTAATACCTCAGTTTGCAAACTTGAACAAGAAGCTAGATAGTTAATTTTCTGGTAATATGGTGCTTCCACAACATTTCTTTTTTTGTGTAAATATTTGAAATAAAATACTACATTCTATATTGTCTAATAAGACTTCAAAGTTTTATTAAATTACAAAAACATAATTTGATTTAGGTTCAATCACATGCTACTGTTATTTTATAAAACATTTTTAAGAAGTTAAAATTATTACTCAGCAGGATGGATTCAACTTTTTTGGTAACACTTTAAAATAAAGGTTAACCATTAGTTAATGTTGGTTAATGCATTCACAAACATTTGCTAATACACTTATTATGGTATTTTATCATCTTTGTTAATGTTAGTTAACGTTATTTAAGTTAAATAATGTTAGTTCATGTTTACTCACAGTGCATTAACTAATGTTAACAAGCACAACTTTGGATTTTAATAATCCATTAGTAAATGTTGAACTATGATTAATAAATGTTCTTATTATTCATACTTAGCTAATGTTAGTAAACACAATAACTAACATTACCTAATGGACCATTAATTTAAAGTGTTATTATTTTTTTATTACATTGATCGAGCAAAAATGTTATTGAAATGATAAAAAAAAAAAACTTCTTAAAACACACATGCCAATGTTTTTCACAAACTATTACATAAAGAAATTATCCATAATAAAAAAACTTTCATTTTATAAAAAAATGTGTATTATAAGATTAAAAATGCTAATTATATTAATATAAATATATATTAATATATTAATATATGTAAATTAATAAAATTAAATAATAAAGCTTTTTTAACATGTATTCTTAGAAATCATTAAATATAATAAAATAACAATATAATATAAAATAATAAATAAATATAAATTAATTATCATTTTCAGCATATATATTTCAGCATACTGTATATTTCAGCATTTACTGCATAGTTGCAATATAAACACCTACATTCTCACCTAAAAAAGCCTCAAAAGTGCATGATGTTGTCCAACAGCTGCAATATTTGTAAAATTGTAGTGAGTTTATTGATCTGCTGTTACTCTATGTGGGTGGAGTAATGCACACGAGTGAAGAGGCAGTATAAGTTCTGAATCATTCATTCATTTTCTTTTCGGCTTAGTCCCTTTATTAATCTGAGGTTGCCACAGAGGAATAAACCCCCAACTTATCCAGCATATGTTTTACGCTGCGGATGCTCTTCCAGCTGCAACCCATCACTGGGAAACATCCATACACTCTCATTCACATACATACACTAGACAGTTTTAGCACACCAAATTCACCTATAGCGCATGCTTTTGGACTTGTTGGGGAAACCGGAGGAAATCCACGCGAACACGGGGAGAACATGCAAACTCTATACAGAAATGCCAACTGTCTCAGCCAAGGCTCGAATCAGCGACCTTCTTGCTGTGAAGCAATCATGCTACCCACTGCGCCACCATGACACCCACAAGTTCTGATATTGCAGAATATTGCACGACTATCAGCCAATCATATTCAAGAACCAGACAGAAGTTTTATTTATTTATAAATATATATATATATTTATATATATATATTTATATTCATTTATATATATATATATATATTATATAATATGTAATTTTTTTTTTTTATTATTTTATATACTATATCTTTAAAGGTATTATTTAAACTTTAAAATAAAGTTAAAAATTTGTAATCATTATCAATAAAATTAAATTATTGCTGTCTTCGTAAGACTTCTTTCTAGATCATTTTAAAATAATAAAGTCTGTAATGCATCCTTCTAGCAGATACTCTCAGCACATCCACTGTACAAAACAGCTTCATTATCATTCGCTGGTCTGGACTCTGTAACGATTTAGATTAGATTTAGATTATGCATAATCGCATTAATAGAAGTCTGGAATAAAATGATGCACAACTCGTGTCATAACTTTAGACTACACCATTAACCTTTTAACTAATGATGACCCAAACCCAGAGGCACAAAAACAAATGCAACCGTTCAATATCCCGCAGCCGCGCTTCCTGCTCCGCTAACCTATTTATAAACCCAAACCACTCAGTCATGAAACCAAGTCGCATGGCTTTGAGTTACAAAGCTCCAAATATACCAGAGATTTATGCTCTCCTTCTGAACAGCTGCTAACCCACGCAGACTCTCAAACGTCACCAATTAACAAACACGAATTACTGCACTTTTCAAATGTTTACCGGCTGCGTTTCTTCAAGTTTATATAAAGGGACTGCAGGCAGGAAAAGTTGGCTGTTTTTTATTTATTTCTGAGGCGGACTAAAACTTCACAGGTCTATACTGCAGAAAGCCAAGATCTCTCTCTCTGATGGCGTTTTGGCAAAGGAACCGCAGAACGAAGCAGCCGTTCCACATTCTGTTCTCGATTTGGAACAGATTTTCAACCCTGCGACAAACATTTGAGACCCTGAATGCAAAATGATTATGATAGCTGTGACAACACCACATCAGATACAAGGTTGAAACCTTATTTCATCTAAAAAAGCTTTTTGTGGAATAATGGCAAGTACACAGTACCAACATAATTACAAACAATGCAAACTTTTCCAAAAAGAATGTCTAGAGGTTTCAGCCTCTTATATACAAAGTAGATGTCATGTGATATGCTGTGACTATTGAAATGTCATCCTGCACACAGATCAGTTTAAATGTAGCCTGAAGTCTTTTTCTGAACAGTATAGAGTTGTTTTCAGTAGTCTGCTATGAAGATTCACGGCAAGGAGGCAAGAGAGTCGGTTCTTCTTCATCAGAGTCAAACTCCACATTCTCATCTTTAACCCATTTACCACTTTGGTCCTGCAGCCACCCTGAACTGGAGGAGAGACGTTAAAAAGAAGGAAAATATAGCAATTATTAATATGAATTATTTCACTATGATCTGCATTTACATTTTAATACCTAATACCAGTGCTCCCCACAGGTTTGAAATATACTTGCGGTGGTATAGGCAGATTGAAACACACCTTTTACCCACAGCACATATATGCTCAACTACATGCGTCAAACAAAAAAATTATGTATTTTTAACTATATTTTTATATGTTATGACACTGTTGTACAACTTTATTTTCAGTGGGTAAAAGTTATTAAAAAAGGGCTGTTAAAATAAAAGAAATCCATTATTTCTCTTACTTTTATGCTATTTAGGAGCGATGTACACTGACAGGAAAAGGCTGCTTTCTCTCTCTCTCTAAAGTTGCTTTATTGGCATGACATTACAGTATTGACAAAGCATTTTAGATATATATAAAGTATATAATATATTTACATCATTAAATTAATAAAATATACAGCAAATGAAAAATAAATAACAGAAAAAAAGGAATAAAAATAGACATTATAGCTAAAAACTATATTAATTACTAAAATAAAAATAGATTATTTAAATAAGGCGAATTAGTTGATTATTACTTTTCTAATGGTGTACAAATATTTTGCAACCAATATATTTTGTTCTCTCTGAGTACATAATAAAGTTTATCTGAGTCGTTTATTAAATGATTAATCATTTAATGATTCTCTCGCGGCTGTGTGCGCCAGTCAGCTGCGAAACGGTAATGCAAAAACGCAT
Organism: Danio tinwini; assembly: GCA_903798205.1. NCBI lineage: Eukaryota > Metazoa > Chordata > Actinopteri > Cypriniformes > Danionidae > Danio > Danio tinwini. The sequence goes on from CAIGQZ010033112.1 coordinate 14,472,071, forward strand.
ACAAATGACGGCAACTTTAGAAAGCGAAAGTAAAACAAGTGCAGGTCTCAGCGTGCAGATTTGAGCGTGCAGTTGGGTCTCCGGGCCTGCAGCTTCATAATGTTGGTTCTCCTACACAGAGAACCAGCAGGAAATGCGCAGAGCAAGAGAATTTCCACTGGTTAGTCGATCGAGAATGTTTGGCTTTCTTTGACGGATACAAAAAAGTGCAGTAGTATCTGAATGCAGCCTTTATGATGCAAGCTGAGATTGCATCGCCCAGAGATGCAGTGTCAGACACAATGCACTCAATGGAGCTAGTGACGTCACTGTGAGGGGTATGGTTAGGGGTGGGGTTAGGTGTGGGCATTAAAAAGCATTGCATCTGCACCGAGTCTGCAGCCAGACCCTTCTCAAAAAGAAGCACTGAATACCTATTGAATAATTGACTTGTTGAATTCTGGATCAATTTGAAACTTTTCAGTGGTGAAACAGAAAAAGGCAATATTGATTATAATATATGATTCCCTCAATATTCATTTCTTGATGGTTATACTATTGTATCAAATTTGCAATCAAGCTCACATGCACTGGCACTCTTGCTTGTGATATAATAATAATAATAATAATAATCATTTATTTTTAAATAGCGCCTTCTCAAAACTTAATTCTCAAAGTGCTTTACACAAAAATGATACAGGTATAGAAACCAGGTATCATTCAAAATAAAACATTCAAATATCTAGAAACATAAAACAAACCAAGAATGCACACCTCACGATTAGGCGAGTGTAAAGTAGTGTGTTTTCAAGGGTAATTTAAACAATCTAAAAAATTCAGCGTGTCTAATGTCATAGGGGAGAGAGTTCCAGAGCCTTGGAGCCTGGGAAGACAAAGCCCGGTCACCCGTAGAGCGCAGACGAGTGGAGGGGACTGTTAAAGGACCAGAGTCAAAGGAACTGAGGTCACGTGAAGGGGAGTTCTCTCATATTTGAGGGACAACATGAACAGTAGGTCAGCAAATTCGGACATAACAGCTTCATTAGGCTTAGGAGGTCTGTATAACAGTGGAAATGGGATTAGAGACCCTCAAAACCAAGCATCAAAGGAATGAAACTTGGGAGTGATCACTAGGCTAATTACTAAAAGTTTATCAGATAGTACAATAATACCACCTCCTCTGCCAGAGAGTCTAGGAGAATTTAATCAATCAGATCCTGCTGGGGTCAGGTCATGAAATAAGAGACCATAGGATTGCGAGTGCCAGGTTTCAGTCAAGCAAAACAGATCTAGCTCGTTTTCCACCATGATATCAGACAGGATAAGACTTATTGTTCATGGAACGTGCATTAAACAGCGCCACTTTCCCCTTAGGCAGGCTCGTAGAAACTGAGAGTGATCGTAAAGGTAGCTTGGTGCATTTAAGTGCTGACAGATTCTGCAGGTTAGCGCCAACACACATAGATCTATGCATTTTTTTTTGTGAAACAGTACTTTATTCACTGCGGTATTATTTCAATATTCTATCATTTTCTTCTGAAGAAAGTCTTGTTTCTTTTAGTTTAGCTGGAATAAAAGCACTTTTAGAGAAAAAAATTGAGGTACATTTTATTAGTCCCCTTTAGAATGTTTTTCTTCCCGATTGGCTACAAAACAAAACACTGTTTTCCAATGACTAGCATAATTAACCTAACTTGCCTAGTTAACCTAGTTAGGCATATAAACTGCACTTTAAGCTGAAAACTAGTTTCCTGTGAAATATTGTGTACTGTCATTATGGCAAAGACAAAATACATTCGTTACTAGAAATGAGTTATTAATTATATATTAAAAATGTGTTGAAAAAAATCTCTTCTCTGTTTTGCCATCAACTATATATGTACAAATTAAGATGTTTTTAACTGTTTTAAGACATTGATCACAATACTTTAGTGAACGTAAAGAAAAAATTACGTATTTTACTAAAATCGTCCTAAAATGTAGATTTTGACTATATTTTTTTGGCTTGTTTTACTTTTTAATACTTCGTAGAAACTCTCTAATGTAAGTGACTGTGTTGCAAACCTCTTTAATTTGAGATAGTGGTCCAGTTCTCTGTGTCTCTGCTCTGTTAAAGGTTCACAAACACTGGAGCTCACAGAGCTGGATGACTTTTTCTTCTTCTTTGCTTCTCCTTTAACTTCACTCGGACCCTGATGCACTACAGATGACAATTACCACAATGCATATCTTTTTTTTTATTTTTTATTATTACACAATATCAATTTATCCTAATATAATTACATTTTTGTTGTACCTGTTGATATGGAGTCATTGATTTCTGTCCTTATGGATGTAAGAGAGTTGATATTCTTGGCTAAATCGTTTCTATGCTCTTTGCTTGAAGACTCTGATCTTTCACTTCATGAAATAAGAGCAAAATTCTAATGAATTGATTGAAGAAACCATACAGACACAGACAGCCTAGAGAGGAAAATAACAACTCTAACATGTGACAGCAGATTTAAATACAATGATGTTTGGCTTGCAGACATTACCTGGCTTTTTTGTGGCAGCTACTGTATGGGACTGTTCTGAGTAAGGCATGATGGGTAATTTTACGTGTTTGGGTCAGTAGAGGAGCTGAACTGGAAGGTTCCTGAGTACAAGCAACAATGTAATAACGAGTATGCATCACACTACTTTATCACATGTGTATGTAGGGTCTGAAAATATAGCAAGTACACATTAAATGGAAAAAATAAAAATAGAGGACAATTACAGCAAAAAAATGAAGATAAATGGAGAAAAAAAAATGTTCACTGTTTTTGTGTCATCGATCACACTACTAATACTGCCAATACTATTGAGTACATGACAAATTAAAATTGGAATTTAAAATGTGCATTAAATTAGCAAAATGGAAAGGTGAACGATTGGATAAAGTAATCAAAGATAATGCATTGAATCACCTGTCGATCATCTTCTGCTTTGACATAGTCTTGATGCCTTCTTTTGTCAATTTCACGTCGCAGCTGATTCTTTTTGCCATAAAACCATTTCATTCCTGTAAATAAAGAGGCCAAAGAGGACTAAACTCTCTCGTAATGGATTTCAAATCTCCATTTTTTTGCATTCCAGGACTGTCTGGAACCTAAGTGTCATTACTTTATAAAAGTCTTCTTTTGTTTCTGAAGAAATGATTTCTAAATGATCATGTGAAAATTCAGCTTTAACAACACTAAACAATAAATAAATACCACTAAGATATATATAAAGATACACACAGAAAACATTCTAAATTCTTCAAAAAAAAAGAAGGAAATTGCTGTTTATATATATTTATTTTAATTTAACACTGTTTCCAAACTTTTAACTGGTATATTTATTAACAATACTAATACATATTGTACTTAATATAATATTTGAACTGTATACAATGACTGAATACAATTTAAAGAAAAAAGTGATGTTTCATGTTGCAACTTGCAATGGTTTGTCAACAAGCACATACTGTATGTATATGTGTAAAGTTTGATAGTCACATTGTTTTTTTTTGCCACTCATTTGCCTTCACAGATAATTTTAGACATAAATTTGACACTGAAGGTGGTCCATATATGTCAGAGTCCAAAATGACCCAAACATATATCACTTTTTTTTTACTTAATCTCCTAATTAACAGTTTAATAAAGTCTAGAGGAAAAAAGACATGTACTGTACATGCTGTAGGTTGGGTAAAATGTACTGTAGAATCTCACCTTCAAGGTGTCGTTTTCCCTTCCTGTGTACCACGAGCATATCAACAGTGTCAAACACAGGATGGTGAGAACACACAAGACAACTGTATCTACAGTGGAGGATAACACACACACACACACACACACACACACACACACACACACACACGATGTCAATAAAATAAATACTATTACTGAGCTCTTGCTACTATCCTAAATAATCACCTTCCGTTTTTCATCAGCGTAGCTTCATCATCTGGGATGAAGTTTGACAGAAGATCTGAAACACGTCGTTTCTAGTCAAGTGAAAGAAACAAACAGAAAAACCGTGTTCGGCTTGTGCATGTAACGTAAAACACTCATCTTTTGCCGCTTTTATTATACCTTAAGTATATTGAGCTGGCTTCGATCATCCCCTTCTCTTTTGAAAGACATGCTTGGCGACCTATTCTTCCAGAAACTATAAATAATGTTTTCTTGTTTTGCTGCCAAATATTAACAAGCTTACAAACTCATCTTGTACTTCCTGTTTCTCTGTGGAACTATGGGTAGTGAATAGTGATGTCCGACTCATGAATGAACGAGTCAGTTCGCAAAACAAAGCGAACGATTCCTTCGCAGCTCAGACCGATGTCGGACTCATACATGTTTTTTATTTGCTTATATTTCAGTTTGTTTATTAATTAATTCATTCATTTAATTTTTTATGTTTTATACATATATATATATATATATATATTAAATTTAACATTATCAATTTACAAACACAAACGGGGAACAAAACGGCATATAACAATATATACACACTTCCAATCACAATTACATCATACAGTGCATGCGTAACATTAAAAAGAAAAAAAAGACTTGTAGGGGGTTACACAAAAAAGTAAGAAAAAAATAATAAATACAAATAAATAAATAAATAAAAAAAATTAAATTTTAAAAGGAAAGAGACTCACAATTTTGTAGTTCCTACTTATTTTTTTTGAATACTACTTTTAAGACTCTAAATATGTTTTACATTCATTTTTAAAGCAATTAATCAAGGGTTTACTGGTATTCTATTTACTTTTGTGTATATAATTCATTCATTCATTCATTTTCGGCTTAGTCCCTTTATTAATCCGGGGTCGCCACAGCGGAATGAACTTATCCAGCACGTTCTATGCAGCGGATGCCCTTCCAGCTGCAACCCATTTCTGGGAAACATCCATGCACACTGTGCATATAATATTACCTATAATAATAATAATAATAATAATAATAATAATAATAATAATAATAATAATAATAATAATAATGTTTAACATCAATAAATGTTTTTGGGGAAAACCATCTGCATAAGCCAAAACCTTAATCAAATTTAGGTATGGAATGTCAGTATATTGTTACTTAGCCAACTGCGAAGGTCCTGCCAAAACGTTTTTGTGACAGTACAAGAGAAAAATAAATGTTCAATGGTTTCAGGCTCTTCTGAACAAAAAAACACAAGGGTCTACCTCAAATCAGATCTTTTTTTCGTAAAATTTCTGCTGCTGGATAAGTATTATTGATTATCCTAAATTGCATATCTTTCATTTTCGGTAAAATTGGCCATTCAAGATATTTACTAAATCTTTTTTTTAAATATATTATTTTCAAACTGTTTCAATTTTGATGATGTATTGAAATCTAAAAAAAATACTTTTTAAAATATGCCCAAATACTTTGTTGTTGCATTTTTTTAAATCTACGATACATACTTTACCAATCTTTAATTCAGGTAATTTAGTAGATACATTTGAATATGTTACAGTATTATGTATTTTTTTTAAGTCATGGGAATAGCTTTAGTGAAAGTATTAAATTCTCTAAATGTTGTTTATTTATTTAGTTAATGTTGTTGTTTTTTTTTAAACAAGGTGAACACAATTCGAAAATAATTTAAAATAAGATAAATAGTTATAAATTAACAATATTGTACATTTAAATGTTTTATTAATATTAATATAATTCAAAGGGAGTATGATCCTGATTTATTATTGGACATCACTTTTATTTTTAAACATTTTTTTTAAATACAACCGAAAGCATATATTTTCCCTAAAAATGAACCTATGATGAATGGGAAATTTATTAAATACCTAATCATACTGAATGTGATTTTCACCTGTTTTAATAACATTTTTATCACGCTCATCATGTAAAGGAGTTCAAAACACTGATCATTGTACTGATTCATTGTTCAATGGAACCGAATCACTAAAATTCATAGGCGGATCCTATATTTAGCCGACGCCATGGCAACAGAAGCTAAGCTAATCTGCTACGGGCTTGTGAAAAACAAGTTTTAAGACTATCTTCACTTAAAATGTAACGTTACTAGTAATATGTATCTTTAGGTTTATTGTACTTATATTTAAATAGTCATTTTTGGGGAAGCGTCACCTCAATTTAATAGAAGCTTAACATTAGTTAGCGCGTAATGTTAAACATGTTAAAAGTATTAAAACTTCTCTAGGACTGCGCAGGACTATATTATGGTTCCTCTAATGATTTATTCGCTAGTTAAGTGGCGTTAACGGCTTTATTTTAGTTCCTATTGTCGCTTTCTAACGTCAATCCTTCAAATGCGTGACAATAAAATAATCAATGGATTTCTTATGTTCATAGCTTTAGACTTTATTTGACCCATAACAGATGCGGTTATGTTTAGTTCAGTTCTGCCGTAATGCGTTCAGCAGTAGCAGCAATCAGCTGAAGATCATCTTAAATCATTATTAGATAAACTCTCTAGAGCTCGAGTCATGTCCGCGGATCACTCAGCGACTCTAGCCGGGAGTCACGGCCTCCTCCGCGGCCAGCGCACCCGCTCGTACGGCAGCCTGGTGTCCTCTTCACAATCACCCGTCAGACAAAGACGAATTGAACACAAAGTGCAGCCCGGTGAGACTCTGCAAGGACTGTCTCTGAAGTATGGCGTGTCTGTAAGTAAATGAGAATATTTATGACTTGTTACTTTGGCAAGATGTTTTAACAGTTAACCTATGCGTCTTAGTAGTATTTGCTTTTATGCTTATTACTTTAAATACTATATATATATATATTTTTTTTTTTAATTATATATATTAAATTATAGATATATATATAGATATATATATACATATATAGATATTTATATATATATATATATATATATATTTCATTTAATAACTAGTACTTATTCATTAGCTGCTAGTACTTTATTATTAGATACTCATACTTCTTTTATATACACTTGGACTTATTCACTGGATACTGAACTCATTCATTAGATTCTAGTAAATGCATACTAGTACATGTTTATTAAATATTAGTACATATTTCATTTGTGATGACTAGTAACTGTTCAAGTAGATACTATTTTGGCAACAAATTAAAAAGATCTGCCATTGAGATATACTATATCTCAACGGCAGATCCTCTTGTATGTAATTTGTTAATAAAATAACATCTACAAGAACAGTAGATAAATAGTACATACTAGTATCTAAAAATAAGCACTAGTACCTACCGAATAACTACTAGTGTATTTACAAATGCAATGTATACTAGTCAAAATTCAATAGTTGATATGTCAATGTTAGATTAATATAGAAGTCAATGACAAAAATTAGTAATGTACTGTGGCCGAGAGAGCTTAACGTGTTGCAATTTAAGAAAACTTGTACAAATACTAAAAATGCCAGCAAATAGAGAAAATATCTTTATCTGTTTGACAGCACACAAATGCGCTGCATTTTCATCCACGCAAACAAGTTAATAACACGCGCTGCATTTTCTCGCAACGCAAACTTTTTTTTACGAAAACGCGCTGCATTTCCTCACAACACTTTCAAATAGCATGGAACACAATGAAAATGTTTCAAGGGGACCCTAAAACGTGACGGACCCAGCTATTTAGGTTATGGTTATTTAGGCTAATAAATACTAAAGACAACGTAATTTGGATACTAAAATAAACAAACAAAAAAAACTCACCTTTCAAATATCACCTAAGACTTCACTGAGCAATAGTCCTGGCACAGAGGTGTCCGTCACGTTTTTGGGTCTCCTTGAAACATTTCTGTTGTGTTCCTTTTTTTTGTTTTGAGAAAATGCAGCATGTTTTATTAATTTGTTTGCATTGTGGGAAAATGCAGCACTTTTTTTATATGTATGCATTGTGAGGATTTGCAACACGTGTGCTGTCTAACGGATGAAGATCTTTTCTAAGTTTGCTGGCTTTTTTAGTAATTGCACGTGTTTTCTTAAATTGCAGCACGTTAAGCTCTCTCGGCCACCGTAGAAATGTGTTAATTTTGACAATAGCATAGTCCCTAGTCACTAATAAAATCCACTTGTAAGTCGTGATATATGGAATACTGTTTCCGGGTCCAAGCTGGTGGTCAGTTGAATTGAGAAAATATATATATTTTTTGACCCATTTTTAGTCATATCACACATTTAAAGTAATTTTCTTATAACATCATGGTGAACACAACAGTCTCTGTACTTGCAGCATCACAGACATCAATATTTAAACAATTTATGAAAAATTAATACCTTTCTGGCCATCTGATATTAGACATGCTTGAATATATATAAATATATCAATTGCGATCATGATTTTCAAAAGTATTATAAAGTAACACTTTATAAACATTTATTATTACCATTTGGTGAGCCTCCCCAAACAGTTTGATAGAGAGCTTGTATCCAGAAGCTGCTTCAGGTGACGTCAGACTTAACAAGTGGATAAGTACTAGTCGCTAAAAAAATATGTTTTAGTATCAATTATCTAATGAATAAGATCTGGTACAGAATAAACAAGAACTAGTAAAGAATAACCTCTAGATGATAATGAAAAATATTCTATCTAATAAAAATAAGTGATAATAACATGAAAAAGAAAACTATTTACTTAGAATAAATGTTAAAATGGCTTGCCAAATTCTGACAGTGTAATGAACTTGTACCTTTTCTTTCTATTACAGATGGAGCAAATCAAAAGGTCAAACAGACTGTACACAAATGAATCAATATTCCTAAAGGAGTCCCTCTTCATCCCTGTGCTGACGGAGTCTGTGTCTTTCACAAATGGAGTGGAATTGACCAAGGAGGAGACGATTCCAGCACAAACACACACACTGATTTCTAATGAGACTCCCAAAAGCCAAACAGACTCTAGCAAATGTGAAGCGAATGCTGATCTGTCACCGGTTGAGTACCTGAAAAAGATAGACAGCTTGATCAGTCAGTCCAAGCAAGCTGCTGTGAAGACCTGCCAGGAAGGAGAAAAACAGTAAGTTGTCAGAATGAAAATATGACTGCTGTCATTTTGTTATGGTGTTACAGAGTTCACTTATTGCAGTCGTTTGCTGTCAGTTCAGTTGTTCAGAAAGTTTTTTTTAGTGGATGAACTATGTCATATGACTCTGGAGGGAATGCAATGAATGAACATCAGCTGATTCAATACACTGGGAAGTGTTGTTGAAGGATTTACTTTTACTTTAAAAAATGCTAATAAATTTCACTAATTATTAGTGAACATAGTATCATTGAATTAAATGAACTGTGTTCTTTCTATTAATATTTTAATGCAAACTGCGCTCTAATAATCTTATTTACAACTTGAAAAAATAACAATGCTGGCTGAAGACCATAAATCAGTTGTAGGGTTCCCACAGGTCATAGAATGTTTCTGAAAACTCATGGAAAATTGTTTTTTTTTTGTATCAGCCATGGCACTCCCCTATCAATTTGTCCCTCCTAGGCAAATATTGACTAATTGCGTTAAAATTACATTCTGATTCCCTTAAACGTATAAAGTCTATTACATTAGTGTTTCACAACCTTGTTCCTGAAGGCTCACCAACAGTACACATTTTCAACCTCCTCCTAATCAAACATGCCTGAATCAACATAAGAAGAGACTAATCAAAACATAAGAAGAGACTTCATAACCTGAAGTTAATGGGTCAGATAAGGGAGACATCCAACTTATGTATTGTTGGTGTGCCTCCAGGAACAGGGTCCTACATCATATATGATACATAAATGACTCTACATGATCAACCTAAACAAAACTGGTAAAATATCTTCAAGAATAGCATTAGAAAAGGAATGTTAGAACATCACTAATGCCACATCACGTCTAAAGCGAGTCACACACCTAAGAAGAAGTGCAGCGATGTGCATACCAGATGAGCCCTTTCTATGTGTAAATATAATGTTATTTAATTTAAAAGAGTGCAGATAGCGCAGAGGGAATTTTATCCAAAATCTGTTAGAAATCTGCAGAGAAAAACAAATTGTGACCTCCTTGAAATTTTCTTTTCTACCATGTTTCTACCGTTTTATACATTTGTTTATTTTGCCTTAAATTCAGTAACTGTAGAATTGTTAAATTCTGAAGGAACACAACAGTTGCCCATTTTTTATTATTATTTTTTTTTTCATTATAGGTCATGGAAAGTTTTAGAAGTAAAAGTAGAGTAGAAGTACATATATTGTCCCCAGTTCGAAATAAAACAAATTGTATGTTTTTATGAAATGATGCAGAGTAAAAAAAAATAATTCTTAAATGTATTGAGGTAATTGTTTTCAGATACTTAAAAAAATTGGCACACACATCAAACATGCCAATATTTTCAAAAAAATCTCTTGGAATGAAATCTCAAACCCAACAGGAAGTCGCATATTTTTTAATTCCTCTGCTGAAAAAGCAAAGTTTTTTGCCATTTCCTGGCGTTGTACTTTAACAAACTCCTCCTAGGGATTATATCAGATCAACACTAAAATTGGGTTTTGTCATCTAAAGGCTTTGGCAATGTTAAATTGCGAATCTCTAGAGTTTCCTTCAAAGGGCGTGTCCGTGACAGTCTCACAAACTTTAATGTTTCGCCACGAAACAGGAAGTTGTTATAACTCGGGCATGCATTGTTCAAATCTCCTCAAAATCCAAACGTTTGATAACAGTCTCAACCTCAACACTTTTACGTGCCAATATCCAGTTACAGTTATAGCACCACCTGCTGGCAACAGGAAATGATATGTTTCACACTGTAACAAACTTCTCCAAGAAATTTTATCAGATGGAATTCAAATTTTGTCAGTATAATCCAAAGGTCTTTGTGATGTGAATTTGTGAAGATCTAGAGTTTTCGCCCAAGGGCGTGTCAGTGGCGGACTGACAAAATTTAGTGTTTTGCCATGGAGGAGGAAGCACTTATAACTCAGCCACACAATGTCCGGTCTGCCTTAAAATTCACAGGTTTGATGAGATTCCTACATGCCAATATTAAGCGCCACCTGCTGACAGAAGTAGGTTTGGCATTAATCTGTGATAAAAAAAAAACATCATATATATATATATATATCGGCATAAATTATTATTGTCCACTGTTCTCTGTCATCCTAAGGCTACTGGGCGGCAGTGAGACCGAATGTGAGGTCCCTTTCATTGCTGCTTGCAGCTTTAATTGTTCTCGGATACTTTTAAAAATCTACTGAAGTACAGTAATAAAATAAATAATACTTCAGTGCGGTTGACCAATGTTCACCATTTTCACATTTGCAAATCTGTTAGGCCTTTATAAGGAGTCAGTTCCTTTTTTCCATGCATACAACATCAAACTTTCACTTTTGCATTTGCAGGTTCTCTTCTATAGAGCATCTTCAGCACACTAGTCTGACCTGCAGCACAGCAACATCCCAGCAGGCCATTTTGGGAGCTGTTCCTGTTACCATCACCAAACACACCAGGAATTTGAGGGATAGTGAAGATGAGATCTTCCAGCTCTGATGTAGGCATTTACTAGGGCTCTCTTGACTTATTCCGGTGTTATTTGTATGAATACAATGTTTTAGAAGGCTCCCTCTTCTGCATTTACGTCTTTACAATGTGAAGAATGCTGGAGTCATTTGCAATAGTGGTGTTTTATAAAACTACTGCCAGCAAGTCAAGCACATATATTAGCACTGCAATAACACTGTAGCCTGATGCCTGAAAATATCAGTATCTCTTAAAAGCTCAACCAAAGTAATGACTGTTTTCTGTTTGTATAAAAGTGCTAACCAGGGATGTAGCTTGAGAAATAGTGCTACTTCTAGATAATATGTAATACTACCTCACACATACTCGATAGAAATGCTTCAGTTTTCAGGAAATTGAAGGAGTGTATGCTTTAGGAATATGCCATTGGGAATCGAACAGATGTGATCACAATGCATAGTTTTGCACTGCAGTCATCTTGGTTTTGTGATGTTTACAATGTGCTAATGTGTCTAATACCGTTTGTGGTTACCAAAACATGATAAAGGCTTTTTTTTCATTTCTTAGAGCAGTTTGTGTTTTGCATCAGTGATTTGTGAACTTCAGATATGCCACAGTAAATGAAAGCGATTTGAAACTCTCAGGTCAAATGCCAAAAACTCAACTTCAGTATGAAGTCTTGAGTGATATTCAGTGGCAAAGAACAGATGATCTATGCAGTGTGTAATGAAATCATGCGTTGTGTTCATCCAGTTAGGCACAATTGAATTGTGCTAGCATTCTATCAATTGTGCACTTTTAATCGGAAATAGTTTTAGAATTTAATTTCACGTTTATACAAAGGGTGTGAATTGTGAATATGAATGTCTTCCACAAAAAATAAAATGTAGTAATGTTGCTTTGGTAAACAGTTTCTTGTCATTAGTAAATTATTTAAAGGGCACCTATTTTACCTCTTTTTCAAGATTTAAAAGAAGTATTTTGTGTCTTCAGAGTGTGTCTCTACAGTTTCAGCTTAAAACACCCATCAGATGATTTATTAGACCTTTGACCTGCTGTTATTGTTGCCTGTGCATTTAATGCTGGTTCTCACCGCCCACCGTTCCCACATGCCTGTCAAGAGTGTGCCTCAATTTCCGACTGCGTCAGATAAACAGCACAGTGACAGACATAAAGGAAGATCTCATGTAATATTTGTGATAAATACTACAGTAAGAACTTTCCCAATGATTAATTGATGTATTTGTTGTGGAGTTGATTCAAGCCTTTCGATGAGTCACACATAATGTCGTTATACAGTTATACACACACACACACACACACACACACACACACACACACACACACACACACACACACACACACAGACACACACAGACAGCATGCGCATTTAACTTTGCACTGTTTTTGCACGCAAATGTGACAGGATACACATTAATATATACTGCTGTATAGACATCTGTTATGTTAATGTACAAAATAAACCTGATTTAACATCCACAAACTAGGATTAAAGCATCTTTTTTTATAATTGTACTGACATGCGGCTGTGGTGATAAAATAAAGGCGGTAAAATCGCTGTAATTAATTACAAACATGCACTGTTTTAAAAATGTTTTAAACTTGTAAAACTCATTCATTTAATGATGATTGATGATCACAGCGAGCTGAACAGATCTTTTAATCCTGGTTGCTTTGCGCACATTTTGTCTTGTTAATATGATTATACATGTTACTATGGAGACATGTTAATATGCGGCTGTCAATCAATTCGGTGGGTGGGGAAACTGCACTCCTACAAGACACTGCGGTGAGCCTCAAAGTGGGAGGCATTTGGATCCTATTTTAATGTCAGGAAATTTAAAAAAAGATTTATTGTCTTTATGTCATCCCAATATGATTTTGGACACACTATACCTACACACAGTTCTGTCCAAACAGCTTACAAAAATAATTTTCATCATAGGTGCTTTTTAAAGGGATAAAAGGTTTAAATGTTTGCATCAAATGTAACTCAAAGCAAATATATAGACTTTAATAAAATATTACAATTATTACAAATTAAATTAAGAATTTGTTTAACCTTCTGGTGCTGAATTCAAACTGTTTATTTTTAACTAATTAAAATGGCAACTCTGTAAATGTTTTGGCACTTGCCATGTTTTTAAACAAGTACTTGATTTTGTAATGTTTGAGCCTCACATTTAAAAACATAACTTATTGGGTTTCATGGCATAATGTTTTCGATTTTGCAGAGAAACATGCTTCAGAAAATACATTTCTCATTTCAAGTAAAATTGTTATTCTGTGCATTTTTCAATACCGTAATTCTAAACTAAACTAAACTAAACTAAACCAACATTTTTTAGGCAGAGGCCAAACTGTGCTCCACAAGGTATGCTTATGAACTACTATGAATTTTAACTAATGGTCTATGGATTTTACTACTGCATAAATGAAAAATATAGTACCATACAGTTGCACAATGTTAAAATGCAAAATGTAAAAAAAAAAAAACTATTGAAATATAATACATTTATTCAAATTTAAAATGGAATTAAAACATCTGTAATGAAATATTTTTGAATTGAAATAAAGTGTTGGGAGCACCAGAGGGTTAATATGTTTTAAAATGTATTTTTTTATACTTCAGGCATATTTTCAGCAATCATTTTAATTTGCCAAATTATAATATAACTGACCCTAAACTTTGCATTTCAACTCCATATGCAAATTATATAATCAGCAATAATTGAGGGCTGTAAAATATTTATTTAGTGGTTGTTCCCTTTTAGAACACAGTAGATCCCTCTTAGAGATGTTCAATATATAGTAATGTTGACTGTAGTGCCAAGCTTATAATTTGTGTCATCGCTATAAACACAGGGTAACACTAGATGGCAGTATGAAGAGAGTGCCTTGCTAAAACATTTGTGTGTTCTCTGCTTCTTGTTATTCTATTGTCTTGCGGGGGGGGGGGGGGGGGGGGACGACAATATTCGAACAATACATTGTGCTCTAATTTACAGCAGAGTGGCAGAACCTCTGTGGTTTAAACATCTTGACTTGCAGTCTCAGAGCTTTTAAAAATTGTTCAGATGATATTTTTGAAGATTTGATCTGAGCTCGCTGTGGCTGTTATAACAGTATCAGGCCACTGAATGAGCTAATGTTCATTAACACAACACTGTTTTAAAGTTGCCCGACATCTCCAGTCTGTCGCTTTTTGTCTCTTTGGTTGCATCATGTTTGCGTTTTGGAATCACGGATGCCAAGTCCTGTAAAAGTCTGTCAGTGTCCTCATAATGTCCCATTCTCCAGCAGTTTGTTGAGGCCGTTGCAGATTTTGTTGAGGTGGGGTTTAAGGGGCCCGGATGGGTTGTAAAGCTGGGTCAGGAGCTCTGGGTCGGCATAATGGTTGAACACATGGTTGATGCGTCCGTGCGATTTTGTGGTGAGGTGAGTATTTACAAGCTTCAGAAGCATGTCCCTACTTTCTGTCAGGATGTCTGACATAACTGTTTTGTCAAATGTGAAATCTACCTGAAAAAGGAAAAGAAGAGACTTTTTTTTAGGGTAAAATTCAAATCTGGGTGCAAATATGGCTTTGTTTACAACTATACTCTGTTTTTTTTTGTTTAAAAAAACAAAAAAATTAATACATTGATTTTAATTAAAGAATCAATAGAAGTTTTAAATAATGTGACTGATAATCTTATGTAAATATATGGTTTAAATAATGCAGCTTAAAATGACATTTTATTGACATTATTTTACACTGATTCATTAATTTATGAAGATGCTCCCTTATTTATCAGGGGTCATCACAGTGGAATGAACCGCCAACTATTCCAGCATATGTTTTACGCAGCAGATGCCCGCAACGCAGTAGACTCTCACTTTCACACACACATACACTACAGTCAATTTAGTTAATTTATTTCACTTATACCGCATGCCTTTGGACTGTGGGGGAAACTGGAGCACTCGAAGGAAACCCCTGCCAACACGGGAGAACTTACAAACTCCACTCGAACCAGCGACCTTTTTGCTGTGAGGTGACAGTGCTAATCACTCAGCCACCGTGCCGCCACTATTTTACTTCCCATATTTTAAAAATTCAAATGACACAAACTGACCTTAAGAAACAAGACAAATAAAGTATGAATAATGTAAACGAATGTTATGATATTATTTGAATTCTAAAACAAAATAAAACGTGGTATAACTAAGTTAACAGAACATTACAAAAAAACTAATTTAATGGAAAACATTATTTTATAAAATAAACTGATAGATATTAAATAGATTTTTCCATTATATATTTTATTTGACATTCAAAGATGCAAATTGTACACTTTTCAGTGAAAAATGGTGACCTATGATTTCTATAAACTAATTTAGTTTTTCACATGGCATAGCTGAACAGATCTAGACCTTACATGAATAAATGAAGAACTGCTTGTGTTTTTCTTTACTTTAAAAAGGTGGAATATTTGAAGGTGAGGGAAGAGTGAAGAGAGAGGGCAAACAATTCAAGATGTCCTCACTGAAGTCTGTAACCACGATGATGTATTGGACCAGGTCCACGAAGTAGTGGACATTGTACCGCCCACTAAGGTAATGCCCATGGCATGCTACTGTGATGGTTGGGTTTACATAGTAGACCTGGTTTAGTACATCATCAAGCTGCGGGCTGCAGCAAGGACTGTCTCAAACAATTTGCAGTTTAGCTTAGCATCACTAGACTTAATCGATATAATTTTAGACAGATTCTTTAAAACATTTTGCTGATTGGTTTTTACAGCCAGTTGTTTTGCACATTATAAAACTTTTTTTAACCCCCTACCTGTTAGAATTAGTTTTTAGGCAGATGGATATATACTTAAAATGTATCATATAATGATCTGCAGGGACAAAAAATAAAGAAATAAAACATACCAGGGCCAAAGTTGTATTATATTCTAAAACAAAATTAATACATTTATAGATCTAAAATATAATTATATATATAATATCCGTATATAACAAAATAAATGTGGTGTTCAAAAAAAAGGCATATTAATTTTTTATTTTACAATTACTCCCACTCTGCCAGAAGGTGTCATCCCAAAATGGATCATATAATACTATTACATAAGGTAAGAGTTACATAAGCTTAACCTCTTGGGGGAACTTCATATATAAATATACACTGTAAAGGGAAAAGAAGACATGTCTTTACACATTGAGTTTTTGCACCCAGAATAATTGGTTTTCACAGAATATAAATTTAGAAAATAGTACATTTTCTAAATACTCAAAGGTATTCATACCTCATGAAAACTGATGGCCGTCATGGCTCCCTGGCGCAGTTTCTTTTGGAAATTCTGGGCCAGCTTTAGCTCCTCCTCATTGAATCGATTGTGCCTGAAAAGGACACCTATCTTCACCACCACCTTAATGAGGTCTTTCACCACTTTTTGGGCCTCGGAGCGGTTCCCAGTGTACTCTTTTGACACTCGGTAAAGCTCATCTAGAATCTCACTGCTGGTGTCGTCGATAATCATCTGCACCATAGACTTGGTGGCCATTTTGCTCAGGATCTTTTTCTGGGCCTTCAGAGCCATGTCCTTGGAGCTGAACGTCTCCATATCTTAAAGAGAAAGGAGAGATTCTGTAATTCAAAATGCTTTCTGATTTCATACAGTAATCTAAACGCCTACACTGTAAAAAATGCAGGGTTCCACACAATTCATTCATGTTGTCAACACAAATCAATTAAGTTAACTTAACACTTTTAACAAATTTATGTGGATTGAACATAAAAAATAGGTTCTCCCAATGAAATCTCAAGAATTGTTTCAGCTTATTTTGAATAAGTAGTTTGAACAAATAAAAAATATATATATATTTGAGTGTAATACAGTGCATTTAATATCAATATCCCCCGTTAAGTTAAAGGGTCTGTTAAGCTTTTCACACTTTCAACTTCCTTTAGTGTAAAATGTTGCTGTTTGAGCATTAAACAGATCTTCAAAGTTCTAAAGCACTACAGAAATCACTGACAGTTTGTGAACTTCCTCAAACACATGTTTGTTATAGTTAATATGCAAAATATAGTTAATATAGTTATAGTTAATATAGTTAATCCTCGTAGGTTAATTTCATTAGCAGCATACTCTCACAGAGACATCTGACATTTTGCATTTATATAAATAAATCATATAAAAACATGGTACCCCTACTCTACATAAATATCCAGTCTGGCCATCAACTGCTACTGAGAGGGGGGGGTTTTAAAAACTTAATTGCTAAAGGTATAAATGATAATTTTGTCCTATTTCTTACACATCTAGGAACACAATATCAAAGACCTGATGGTAACAATTGGAGCATGTATGATAAAGGATGTCTCTCATCATTGACAATCATGATAGTCTTATTTAGTACTCTTTCTTTGTATATACTATCAATGCTTTTTAGTTTTATTCCCAACAACTTACTGGCTGTTGTTACCAACTTCCACAGTGACCCCTTCTGGGCCTCAGAAGCAATTCCATACAAACAGATCACACAAAATGTTGCTATACTATTGATAAAAGCACTGTACACCATTGTAGTCTTTAAGTTTTTCTGCCTGTACATGTCACACTATTCCACATTTATAGGGATAGTTCAGCCAAAAATAAAAACTTGGGGTTTCTCTCGACCCTTTACATTTACAAAAGTAATCAAAGCAACAACAGAACAAAAATATGTAAATAGAAAATTCCTATATATGTACTAACCTCAAAAATTGTCAAACCATTAAGTATTTTAGGCTGAAACTTGACAGACATCATTCAACACTTATATTTCATACAAAGTAAATTGGAAAAATTATGCCCTCTGATATAACCACTACAAAACTATACTTAAACATATGTCAAAATTGAATTCAATATTTTCTTTTTGTTTAGTTTTCTCCTCGAGCCTTAGCATTACAACAAATATTGGTAACACTTTATTTTAACAAATAACTCATGATATTAACTGACTATTCACTAAGACTAGTAGTTCAATGAATGACAAATTAGCTGCTTTTTATTGGTTGATAAGGTGTTTGGTTTAGTATTGGGTAGGGTTAGAGAAGTAGAATATGATCATACTTTAAAAGTACAAATAAACAGTTCATATCTTAATAATAGACAGGTAATTAGCCAGTAGCTAATAGTGGGAATTGTGACAAACTAAAGTGTTACCTAAATATTTTCTTTACTTTGTGTAAGTCAAATGATTTTATCATTTGAAATATGCTGCAACATAGTTTCCAAAATGAATTATGTAATGAAATTGACCTAATTATTTTTAAAAATGCTAAACATTTTGTTTATAGAATGCCACAAATTTATGTTTGTAATTAGAATATATGGTCCCATTCTGAATATTAAAAATAAAATTTAAAGGATTTGTGAAGTGAGGGGAAGGGGATGTTTTGTTTTATTTTGAGTAACCACACTGTAAAAACATTTTTTTGAGATGTTAATTTTGGAATTACATTATACATGATTAGTAAGGGGGGTGACGCAGTGCCGCAGTAGGTAGTGCTGTAACCTTACAGCAAGAAGGTCGCTGGTTCGAGCCTCGGCTGGGTCAGTTGGCATTTCTGTTTGGAGTTTGCATGTTCTCCCTGCATTCGCGTGGGTTTCCTCCGAGTGCTTCGGTTTCCCCCACAGTCCAAAGACATGCGGTACAGGAGAATTTTGTAGGCTAAATTGTCCATAGTGTATGAGTGTGAATGAGTGTGTGTGGATGCTTCCCAGAGATGGGTTGAGGCTGGAGGGGCATTCGCTGTGTAAAATTGTGCTGGATAAGTTGGCGGTTCATTCCGCTGTGGTGACCCCGGATTAATAAAGGGACTAAGCCGAAAAGAAAATGAATGAATGAATGAATGACTTGTAAGGTTATTTGTTTCAGGGCAACCACAATTTTTTTATAATTAGATTCTTATAATTAATTAACTATTAACCGTTGTTGCATTATTTCTAACATTTTCAATTTATTCTATTTTTCCATTGATTTGTCTACAAATAAACCTTGCCACATGTACTGCGATGAACTAGGGCTTCTCGTAGCAATTATGAATGCTTGTTCTTTTGTCAGTCTGATTGCTTCTGTTCTTCTCCTAATTTCAGTGTCGCTTTGGCTAAAAGCATTCGCTGAATTTATACATCATGTAAATATAATCACCTGGCTTTGTTTCTTTTTTTTTTGTATTGGTAACACTGTCAGCCCTGGGAGAAATCCCACCATTGGGGAAATCCTTGGTTTACAGACTTTACTCTCACCCCTTTTTCACCAGGGGAAACCTTGTGCCATTTAGGAGCTCATCATTGCCCACTCATCTCATAAACAACACTAATTGTTCTCTAGACTCTCTTGATGTGTCATCATATCCAACCCTAGATTCTCAGTGTGAATGTTTACGTGCACACAAATACACTGATATTTGAAATAAGCTGTTGTTATAAAATGTATCGAATGCCAAGTTTCCTTTAATTTAGCTAGGTCATGTCAAAGGGATAGTTCATGCTAAAAATGTACTCTTTCAAAAACTTGTTTGAGTGTCTTTCTTTCGTTAAACATAAAAAGATATTCTGAAGAAAGCTGGAAACCAGTAACTGTTGACTTCCATAGTATTTGTTTTCTCTAATATGCAAGTCAATGCTTACCGTTTCAGCAGGTTCAGCAAATAATAAAAAAAAAAATAATAAAAAAAAGATTGGAACCTTTTGAGGGTGAGTAAATACCCTCAAACGATCAAAACAATTTGGGGTGAATTATCTCTTCAAATCAGTCATTAAATACCAAAGAGGAGTTTGCACATGTTAACAGGCAACTTAAGGCTCATATTCTCCTCTCAAAAATGTTAAACCCTGTAAAATCTGACACGTGCCCTTTAATAAGCTGTCAGTAAGCTAGGTTAATTTATTTACATGCTGGGTGAAATCTAGCAAATAATAGAAAAACCTTAGAAATGAAGCAAATAGCAAAAAAAACGAACTTCTCACATACATGCAAATACAGAAACACGCTGCAAATAGTGCAGACCACAACTGAAATCAGTGGTGTTGTTGAGAACTGAGATTTGTTTATTTAATAGTATATTTCTGTGATCAAAATGTTAAAATAAACAAACAGAAAACTCACTTCTCAGATTTCCAACAATACTGCTGACTCTAAACAGGAAGCAGTCGGGTTTGTAACATTTTGGGGTCTCCCAACATATTTTTGTTTTGACTTGCACTGTTTGCAGCACATTTCTGTATTTGCACTGTATTTGTATGTTGTAAAATTTTGCACATGTTGTCAAACTGAACTTTCAATTTGTTTGAAACTTCTCAATTTGATAGTGTTTTCCAACACAATCTCATGCCAATTCGTAACTTTTTGATTTAGTGGCTAATTCATATACAGACATAAATTTATTACGATTTGCTTATCCCACAATGACGGTTGGGTTTAGGGACGGGGTTGGGCACCTCACTTCCTTTTTTAAATCGTACATTTTCGTACAACTGAACTTGTTCGAATTCGTATGAGTTAGTCACTAAATTTACAAAACGTAAAATACTTTAAAGGGCACCTATGATGAAAATCATCTTTTAGAAGCTGTTTGGGCAGAACTGTGTGCATAGTGTGTCCACAGTCATTTAGGGGTGATTTAAAAACAATAAATCGTTTTTTTTTTTTTTTCAATTTTAAAATAGGATGCAAATCCCTCTCATTTTGAGGCCCACCGCAGCATGACAAAGGAGTGCGGTTTTCCTGCCCATCAAATTGATTGACAGCCGCTTATTAACATGTCTCCATAGTAATACATATAATCATATCAACAAGACAGGACTTGCGCAAAGAAAGTGGGATTAAAAAATCTGTTCAGCTCGCTGTGATCCTCAATCATCATCAAATGTGATCAAGAATGAGTTTTACAAGTTTAAAACATTTTTAAACAGTGCATGTTTGTAATGAATTACAGTGATTTTACCGTCTTTATCACCACAGCCGCATATCAGTACAATTATAAAAGTAGATGCAACAATCCTGGTTTGTGGACGTTAAATCAGGTTTATTTTGAACATTAACATAATGGATATTCAGCAGTGCATATTAACGTGTATCCAAAAAACAGTGCAAAGTTAAATGCGTGCGCTTTGTGTGTGTGTGTGTGCGTGAACTTTGTAAAAACATTGTGTGTGTGACTCATCGAAAGACTTGAATTAACTCCACAACAAATACATTGAATAATCATTGGGAAAGTTCTTACTGTAGTATTTCTCACAAACGTTACATGAGATCTGTTTCTTTTATGTCTGTCACTCTGCTGTTTATCTAATGCAGCCGAGGCAGAGATTGAGGCACACTCTGACAAGCACATGGGAACAGTGGGCGGTGAGAACTAGCATTAAAGGCACAGGCCACAAAAACAGCTACACTCAAAAAAATAACTTTTAATCAATTTAATTGATTTCCATCCAATTAATGTGTTTAGCACCAACTAAAAAAGAACTATTTATACAACTAAATGCAATTGAGTTGGTCTAACGTGATTTTACCAAATAAAAGTTTATATACGTTTGTTTTTTTATTTAATTAAACTCAAAGGTTTATAATGTATGTCTATTATGTGTCGTATATTTCTAAGTTTCTTAGCTTTTTTTGAAGTTATACTAAATGAACTAAAAGAGACTTTTTAAGCATATTTCATGAGTTACACAAACAGTCGATTGAACTAATTTTAGGACAGTTATTGCTCACTGAGCAAAGCAACAAACTGCATTTGTGCTAATTAAGCTGACAACACCCAAAACATGGGTGCTTCTGCAAGGTGGTAATCTCAAAACTCAAAGCATTACATGAAAATATTCAATCTAAAGTGAAGATTAAACTCTAACAAGTCTTTCTATTAACTTTAAACACCTAGGATTACTTTTATTGTCAAGATTTCCCTCTCCTTATTCAATCCCACGCAAAGCATGCTGAGAACTACATATCCCCTAACCATGTAGTTGGACCAACACAATTCCTTCATGTTGTCCCAACACAAAACGCTTAATGGTTTACGAATTTAAGTGGACTAAGCATAAAACAAATAAATTGATCAAAGTACCAGAAAATTTATTAAAAATTCTATTATTCTGAAAGGTATAATAAATAATCTGATGGGTGTTTTGAGCTGAAACTTTACAGACACATTCTGGAGATACAAAAGACTTCTCTTAAATCTTGAAAAAGGGGTAAAATAGGTGCCCTTTAATAATATTGTGTGAGCTCTCTCAGTCACCGTATTATGCCATTTATGATCATTATGACCACGTACATTGTCAGTTTATGGAGCATAATCTGGTTTTGAACATGCATGTGAACGCACTCAGTGACATCCAAAAATATATAACATTCGTTATTTCAACATCCTTAAGTTTTAAATGACATTTTTTTGCAGTGAAATAAAATGTAATACTATTACACTTATTATAAGCTCCTTACAGTTCCTTTATGCATTTAGGCACTGCATAGTTTAGGATTGCTTCATAGATTGTACCGTCTTGAGAACGTGCAAAGACATGTATGAAAGAAATACTCACTGCATACTACTCTCAAGTTCCTACATGAATCTTCAGATTGTATCATGATTAAGGCATCTGTTAGTAATGCAGTTGCCTATTAGCTTTGCTAGATGTTCTTGTCACTACTGATTATCATTCTGTGCAATGTAATTATTATGAACTATATAAATGCAGAGTGTATATTAATGTGCATATAACCTGCACAGCGTTCCTCAAGATATGCCAAAAGTGATGTCATATCTCTGTGCCACCATCAGCTGCGTTTTGCTTGTTAAATCCAATTTTGTTTACAGTGAACCAACCTGATTAAATTTGAATGCAGTTAGAGTTTCATTTCCTTATGAACTCTATTCAATTAGAAGCAATGGGTACATTAGAAAGGCCATTACCTTCTGAGACATGAAACATCAAACCAAGTACATAAGCAATGATTTGAACAAATTAGCATTCCATACACTTCATTTCAACTGTGAAAGCTGCACAATACCAGGGTTTAACACTCAACACTTCTCATTTAATCTAATTAATCTAATTAAGGCTAAACGAATCTGATGTCTAGAGTTTGTGGGTAGAAAATAAATGCAAATTTGGTTTGAAAGGTTCTGCGCTGGACTTACAAATGCTAAACTATTATTAAATATCTGATCGGATGAGGCTTATGAGTTTTATTTGCAGTTTTGTATTCAGCGGTACTTAGTAGAGCTGCACAATATATCAATTCAGCATCGCAATGTGCGCATCTGCAATAGTCACATCGCAAAGATATGCAATGTTAAGTCTGGATTATAGACCATTTTGACGAATGTAAACAAAAACAATGGTCTCAACATATTTCCTATTTTAAATTTCATTTCTATAGCATCCAAGAATCAAAAAAGAGCCACAAATTGATAGATAATGTTATGATAGCTGTTTTAACATGAAGTTATAATTGAATTGCCTCTTCTTGCAGTTATGAAATAGTTTGATAACCAGCAGAAAATGTTCATGGGCCAGTGACATGACCACATTGAAATGGTTTATAGTCAACCAGGAGCTACAGAATTGTATTTGATCAGTGTATTTATACGAAATTTATATGAATTATGCAGTAAGAAATAAAAAAATTAATAAATTTCTTAGAATTTTTGTCTTTCTTTTTATTCCAAATATCTACATTTCAAAGCAAAAAGATTATTTAACTTACAGTACATCACTAGCAAACAATTAAGCTTGTTTTAAGGAAAACTCCTTATTTGCATTATTTCATCTGAGTTTTAAAACAAAACAATATTTTTTACTTAATCTAATTTTTTTTAATATTTGGGATAGAAATGAGACAAAGCAAAGAAAGAAAAGCATTTTCTGCATTGTGATTATTTCCAAGAAATATATACCAATAGACTCCTAAGAAAACCATCAAATAGTGTTATTCAATTATCTTGCAAAACTGTAGATCGCAGAAATATAAAATATTGCAATATCAGATTTTTCCAATATCGTGCAGCCCTAGTACTTAGTATACATGAAAACCACAGTTAAAATTATCTATCGGTGTAAGGTAATAATAACAAATTTATAATAGAAAATAACGCAAAAAACATCAACCTTTGTCAATTTTATTTGTTTAAATTCATTGCAGATTTTATTTGTTGCAATTTAGGGTTTAATTCAGCTCTTTAAATAATGTTATTTCATTAATAAAAGTATATTTATTGAATAAATAGCTTTAGTGATGGGTTTTTGAGGTTTACATTGAGCTCATTTATACTTAATATAATGAGAAACACGTTAAATAATGCATATGTATTATTAATAATATGTGACCCTACATGGCCCACAAAACCAGTCACATCTCTCTCTCTCTCTCTCTCTCTCTCTCTCTCTCTCTCTCTCTCTCTCTCTCTCTCTCTCTCTCTCTCTCTCTCCTTAAAATTAAGATTTAGACAGCCATTGATAAATGAGTTGTTAGGAATGGACAATATTTGACAGAGATACAACTATTTGAAAATCAGGATTATTGGTTTAAAATAAAACTTTAAATAAAGTGCTTAACAATGACCATTAATTAAAAACTGATAGGAAATGTAAAAAATTATATAAATGAAGCATTTTTTTCCTTAATGAACATTTTTATCATTTTTGGAATAAAACAAAAATCTATCATTTTTGACCCATACAGTGTATTGCTGACTTTGTGGTCCAGAGTCATGAATATGATTTAAATAATAAACCACAGTTGTGTTTGTTGTCAGTGATGTGTGTTAGGCAGGAATTTATATGATTTGATTAATTAACAATAATAATTGCTACTATTTATATTTATATTCTTATATTGATATTTTTCAAATAATAAGTATACAATATAGTTTTTTATTAACATACAGTTGAAGTCAGAATTATTAGCCCTCCTTTGAATTTTTTTTTCTTTTTTAAATATTTCCCAAATGATGTTTAACAGAGCAAAGAAATGTTCACAGTATGTCTGATAATATTTTTTCTTCTGGAGAAAGTCTTATTTGTTTTATTTCGGATAGAATAAAAGCAGTTAAAAAAAAAAACATTTTAAGGTCAAAATCATTAGCCCCTTTAAGCTATATTTTTTCGATAGCCTACAGAACAAACCATCATTATACAATAACTTGCCTAATTATCCTAACCTGCCTAGTTAACCTGATTAACCTAGTTAAGCCTTTAAATTGCCCTTTAAGCTAAATACTAGTGTCTTGAAAAATATCTAGTCAAATATTATTTACTGTCATCATGGCAAAGAAAAAAAAATCAGTTATTAGAGTTATTAAAATTATTATGGTCAGAAATGTGTTGCAACCTGGGAAACCTTCTCTCTGTTAAACAGAAATTGGGGAAAAAATAAACAGGGGGCTAATAATTTAGAGGGGCTAATAATTCTGACTTCAACTGTACATATAGTTTTAAACGCTAATTATACTTGATAAAATATACTATTTAAATCAGTGTATTGAATACTGTTCCCTAAAAAAAGTCTCATTTTAAAAGAATTCCAAGGTAAGTTATTGCACAAGTTGGTCGATGTTAAGCTCATTCATACCTGACAGGATGAGACATGAGCAACTTTACCTTAAATTGATTACAACCGACTCTTAGTTTCAACTTTCAGCTAAAAACATCTAAGGTCAATTCAGTTCATTATTATTACACTTCTTAATTTACTATAAGCTGAATTTGCCATCTGTATCCACTTCCTAATTGAAATGTTTGTCACAGACAAGGTAAATATTTAGCATTCCTCAGATTACTTCAGCTCATAGCCTGAAGCTGTGTGTCTGTGTGTCTCTCTCTCTCTGTGTGTGTTCACACGTGTGTATGTGTTAAGCCCAAGGGATTTACAAGATGTGAGGAATCATGTTGTTCCTCCATCCTAAAGACCCCAATAGTCACCCTGTCATTACAAAGCAACAAGTCACAGCAATGACAACACAGAAGAAGACAGGTCAAAACCTGCTCTGAGTAGCACAGGCCCACTCTTTTGGGTTTATCTGGGTAAAACATGACCTTACACATATACAAAAAACAAAAGTGTGGAAAGTCCTGTATTAAGTGTGCGAGTGAGAGACAATTATTTCTGTATGACTCTAGTCTAAGTTTCATTGATTTAGAGAATAAAAACTCCTTAATCCACTTTAAGATTGACTGCTCTTAAATGTTTTTAGATAGGCCAAGGTGGTCTTCATCGAAAATCATTTAATACACCAACCTGGGAGAACAGTTTTGACCAGTAAACTATATGTTAAGAGGGTTATCAGTGCTTATAACTGCTTTCAATGTAAAGTAGCTGCTTGCTAAATGTTACTAGAAGACAACACATGGGCTAGTCTCTAAAAATAGATATAGCTTGTTCAGCAAGCCCCTATATTTATCACTGGATCTGATAAATATAGCAACACAATTTTCCAATAATGGTTATTTTAGCAAGGAGAGCCCTAAATACACTATAGGTGCATTTAGAAATGTGCTTGTTCAAACTACTTATTTAAAATGAGCTTAAACAACACAATTCTTACATTTTAAACTTAAAAGATTTGTGTTAGTATGATGAATGAATTGTGTGGAACCCTGCTTTTTTTTTTACAGTGTATGAACATGCATTCTTCTACAGTTAAATTCAGTTATATAGATAGAAAGTGATGCTATAGAGGAACTATAGTTCTTCTCTGAATAATTGATGCTCTACAATTCAGGATCTGTACAGCTGCGCATCGATGGATTTGCTCTTCAATGTTTAAACTCTCAGTAGTGAATATTAACCCACACTGAACTGAGCTAAACTGATCTGAACTGATCTGAAACTCTGAAAATCGAACTGACAGTTTCAATTTACTATAATCTTGAATGTGAAGCTGCTTTGACACAATCTACATTGTATAAGCGCTAAACAAATAAAGGTGAATTGAATTGAATTGAATGCTATAAAATCCTTTATTTAGTCCCTCGTTGTAGTTTTGGCTCATGCAAGCTTGTATGCTGAACACTTATGATGATATATCTGTACCGATAAATCTATACTTTTAATTTTAATATCAGCCCAATAGGAATAAATACATTATCAGCTGATAAATTATGCATTTTTCAACCAAGATGTTGGCAGTTTTTATGTAAAAAAAACACACACACACCAGAATTGCAATTTATAAATGATATTGGGAAAAGAAAGTGCTATATAGTATGTTTGCTTACAGTTTCCTTGATTTCTTTACTTTTAAATATTTTAAAACAAGATCAATTGTCTATTGTATTTGTTTGTGTTTTGTTTTTTAATCAAGCTCAGAAATTTTCAATATTTGTAATTGTTGAGCTATATATCGGTTATACAAAAGTCTTCATATCACTGCACCCCTGCATGCTGAACATTTATTACACACACTACCGGTCAAAAGTTTGGGGTCAGTTTTTTTTTTTTTTTTTTTAAAGAAAATTATTCTGCTCATTAACAATTTTTAAATGTAAAAATGTTTTTAAATTGTTAAATATTTATTATGTTTTTTAAATAACTGCTGTCTTATTGTATGTGGTTTCAAATAAAATTATTACTCCAGACATTATTGATTTTATCAATAATTTTATATTATTTTGATTATGTGTCTCTGAAGACTGGAATAATGAAGCTGAAAATTCATTTTTTAAATCACTGGGATAAATTATTAAATTAAATTATAAACTAATTTTGAACATTTATTTTACAGTGCAATAACATTTTACAATTTGACAACTTGCATTGTATTTTTGATGAAATACAGTATCGCTTTAAGTTGGTTGACCGAGGTTGATCAGCTGGTTAGGCTAGTAAAGGACATTAGCATACCAAAACGCCATATAGGTCTGCTTCAAAACACAACTGATGCTGATCTTTGCGGGTGTTTTCCCTCCGGTATTTTTTCCCTAAAGCATCTGAACAGTGAGATTTGAGTGTGTGATGACGTCACATATTGTGCAAAAGTTTCCTTATTACCCAATGCCGCCTGTTTTTCTTTAGTTCATTTATTAGCATTTTAACTCTATGCATGGGGTACAAATCTTTGTAAAGTAGCAGTTACAGTATCAGTAACTCTTTTTTTATCTCATCATGAGAGGTTGTTTTTTAATATAACCAAACAATGTGTAAAGTGATAAACGAAGGAAGTGAAACTCTTCCCTCCACCCCCCCAAAAAAGAAAATGTTTCAGTGAAACCCACAACAGCATAATATCTTCTGCTACAAAACAGCTCACAAACTACCCATCGCATAAAAGTTCAACGGATGCCATTGACCAAACATACGATGCTGTTTATTTTCAGTTAAATGTGTTTTTTCCATCATCTTACTGGCTTGTAACAGAGACTGGAGCTTGTTTTGTTTATAGAAAGTCCACCGGATGGAACATCAGCTATCCCAATGTGTTTTAGATGTTTAACATGGGAGTGGTTGAAGAGAAAAACAAGTTTCAACATGATATTATTCTCCACAAACCTCCACGTTTGCTTCTAACCAAAAACAAATCTGTCAAATTAGAGAATCTCTTATGGATAAAGTAGTACTTGCATCATGTTACTCTAAAAACATGTGTAGGAGTGCGCTAAAACTTTTAAACCACTGAAGTAAGACCTTCTGATGTGTACATAATCACAGCACTCTCTATTCTGATGGAGGAGAGGGCAGAGGTCAAGCCCAACACCAACTCACCTGGCTTTTCTCTCGTTCTCTCTTCCTCTCGTGTTCAGTCGCTCAGATCAGATGCTTGAATCCAGCGTGCTGGTGATGAAATAATGTCCTCAGAGAAGGGGATATCAAAGAAAACTCCTCAGAAACCTCTCTCTTGTGCTCTCAACACTGTAACAAGATAATTTGACTTGTACTTCCTTGAGGAACTAAATGTATAAGGCACACCCACATTAGCGAGTCTCTCTCTCTCTCTCTTTCTCTCTCTCACTCACTCTTTTTCAGTGTCTCTCCGCCCTGTCAGTGTGTTTGCTGCTGACATGTGTGTCTGCTTGCCCTGACAAGTGCAACCCGTGTAAAGAATTCAGCAGTAATCCTGGATGCGGCCCAGAGAAAGGGGAGCTTTTAGTCTCTTTTGTGGTCTGGAAACCTGGTATGCGGCCACTGTCATCACTGGCCCTGCTGTGTTTCAGCCAAATAGAGATTAAATCATTGCTGGATTCAAATTAAGTTATATTTACAGGTCTGGAACGTTGTAGACAAACAAGCAGGGTAATGCAAATGCAGAAGAGTGACGGCACTGTACTGTAAATAGCACTTGGAGAAATTAGAGACATAAAGCTGTAAGTGTACACATATTTATTGGTAATTTCTCAGATCTGATCACAACACAGTGGAGCGTTGAGAGTTTATACACTTTGTATAACATCTTTATAATAAAAATGTTTGGTAAACAGACAGATCAATTCTTTTTAGACCAGCAAGGCAAGGCGAGTTTAATTATATAGCACATTTCATACACAATATTATTTCAAAGTGCTTTACATAAACAAGAAAAAAAATAAAATAAAATAAAAATTATTAAAAGAAATAAAAACACATTTAAATGTGTTAAAAAAGAATAAAAAAAGAAAAGAAAGACATAATAGTGTGATCTGTTGTACGTAGCACAGTACTTAATCAGTAAAGGCACAGCTAAACAGATGTGTTTTCAGTCTTGATTTGAATGTGCCTAATGTTGGAGCACATACCCAGTAGCGGGGGGCGTAGTAGCTGAAAGCCGATTCACCCTGCTTTGACTGAACTCTTGGAATTTCTAATGTACTTGATCCTAATTTACTTAATAGACAAGTAGTAATACTTTAAAATCTATTCTGAATGTCACTGGGAGCCAGTGTAAAGACCTGAGTACAGGTGTGATGTGCTCTGATTTTCTGGTTCTGGTTAGATAAATAAACCAAATAAATGACCTTCATTATTCACAGGCTCGTAGCCAGGGCGGGTTCGGTTGGTTTGAAAAAGCCACCCCTTACTGACAAAGGTCCAGAATTTGTCCCATACATGAGCTCAATTGTCCTATTTTGACTGCCATAATAAATTGTGAAAATAATGTACAGAAGAAGGCTTCAGCATGACTGAGAAAAGTTGAATGTGCTGGCCAGTTTGTTATTTAAATGAATGATATTTAAATAACTATATGTTAGTTTTTAATTGAAAACTTTAACAGATTTCAATTTTTTCTAATGATATATGATATGTATATATGTATTGTATATACACTCTCAGAAATAAAGGTATGGAGCTGTCACTGGGGTGGTACCTTTTCAAAAGGTACACGTTTGTGCTTAAAGGATCCAAATTGGTACCTCAAAAGTATATATTAGTACCTAAAAAATTTAAGAGAAACATTTTTGTACTTTTTAGGTATATGTACCCTTGAGGTAATAATATGGACCTTGTAGGTACAAATTTGTACCTTTTGAAAAGGTACCACCTCAGTGACAGCTCGCGTACCTTTATTTCTAAGAGTGTATGATTTATATTATGTAAATCTTTAGGAAATGTTTTTGGTACATCAAAAAATGTGGTTATGATGACCATTTAACAAGCTAATCCAGCAAAAAAATAAATAAATAGCGCTTAAAATGTCACTAAAATGCAAACCTCATAATTAAATAGTAAATGAGGCAAATAACTGCAAAAAGTCCACTTTTGAAGAAAAAAAAACAGGCAGTCACCCTTTCACCAGGCTGACTACAGACCTGATTCATATATATATATTTTATGTTTTCTTTTTTTGTAATAATTAATCCACCATATGGTTGGTCTTTATTCACTTAATCAGTATTTCTGATGTTTAAATATAATTATTGTTGTTATCCCTGAATTTTCCAAATGTATTTTTCTACTAGAAAGCTTAAACCATTATTTTATTTATTCAGATGCCTAATTACTGTTATTGATCTGTATTTCTTAATAGAAAATATGGTTAAATTTTATGTCTGATTATTTTTCAGACTTTTAAAAAATGTTGGGTCTAAAAACACAAATTCAATTTGGGTTTGTTATTTCCTTCACACCGTATAGGTTGTTATTTCCTTCATAAGTTTGCTTTAATGAGTTTCTGACAGATTCCTTAAATATTTGTGTTTTCTCTTTATGACTGTAGTATATATTTTTATAAATCAATGTGTATACATATGCTTTAAATAATTATATTGTATGTTTATATTAAAATAACTATAATGAATCAATACATTTGCTAAGTATATGAATCATTTCAGAACTTCAAGCATTTTCCATTCATTTCCCCCTAACATGATAAACAACAAAGAAACAGCTCAGATGCAAAAACCTTTAAAGGTCATCTGAAATTTTCTCCTAAAATGAGCATTTTTCTCAGCCTATTACATTACTCTTCAATTATTTTACTTTAAAGTCAATAAATTGAACTTATTCATCACTATAAAGGTAAAATTACTAAGCCTACACACAAGAGTCTGGGGAAAATGCTAATCTTAGAAGAAAGTTTTGAGACTTTTGCATAAGCTCTTCAAATGCATAATTTACAGTAAACTTAATCAACATGTAATGTAAAATAATGAGAAATGCTTAATAGTGTTTGTAATTGTTGTTGAACTTATTGTTTAACTTTTTAAACCAACAGAGTTGACATTAGCAGAGTTAACATTTGCCAACTTTTGTGCTTTAGCTCAAGATGCTAACCTAAAACCATGTCTAAAAGAGAATGGCATGCATTTTCATCATCTTATTGTTTTAAAAAAGTGAATTAGAAGGTCATTAAAGAATTAAATAACAGAGTCAAGAAATAATGCATCTACCATTGGTGTATCCTAAACATTTCAATAAGAGAAAAATAATTACATGCCTCAAGGCCTTCTAGAGTTTCCCGCCAGGACGTGAAATCACTTGGAGCAAGTTACAGTACATGCTATTTCTATCAGCGCTTTAAAGATTGTTATAATTGAGTTGATCAAAAATACTACCACTACTAATATTTCTTCTTTCTTTCTTTCTTTCTTTCTTTCTTTCTTTCTTTCTTTCTTTCTTTCTTTCTTTCTTTCTTTCTTTCTTT
>CAIGQZ010033112.1:14518563-14531300 GCA_903798205.1 Danio tinwini
TCTCTCTCTCTCTCTCTCTCTCTCTCTCTCTCTCTCTCTCTCTCTCTGTCTGTCTGTCTGTCTGTCTGTCTGTCTGTCTGTCTGTCTGTCTGTCAGAATTTTTAGCCCCCCTTAATTATTGCCCCCTGTTCATTTTTCCCCCAATTTCTGTTTAATGGAGAGAAGATTTTTTCAACACATTTCTAAACATAATAACTTTAATAAGTCATTTCTAATAACTGATTTATTTTATCTTTGCCATGATGACAGTAAATAATATTTTACTAGATATTTTCAAGACACTTCTATACAGATTAAAGTGGCATTTAAAGGCTTAACTAGGTTAATTAGGTTAAGGTTAGGGTAATTAGGCAAACAATGGTTTGTTCTGTAGACTATTGAAAAAATAATAATTAAAGGGGCTAATAATTTTGACCTTAAAATGGTTGTAAAAAAATTAAAAACTGCTTTTATTCTAGCTGAAATAAAACAAATAAAACTTTCTCCAGAATATTTTTTTTTATCAGACATACCGGGAAAATGTCCTTGCTCTGTTAAACATCATTTGGCAAATATTTAAACAAAGAAAAAAAAATCAAAGTATATCAAAATCAAAATATATTAATGTGTATCCTGTCACATTTGCGTGCAAAAACAGTGCAAAGTTAAATGCGCATGCTGTCTGTCTGTCTGTCTGTCTGTGTGTGTGTGTGTGTGTGTGTGTGTGTGTATGTATAATCTGTTTTTGAGTGCCCTTTAAGGTTTTTCCAAAAATATTAAAAACAAAGTACTTTTAAAATTTACATTTTAATTGTAAACTTTAAATTAAAACTGTTTAATTGTAAAACATTTAAATTAAAATAGAAAACGAACTGAAATCATATTTCACAATTTTATTGTTTACTGTTATGAATGCAGCTTTGTTCAGCATAAGAGACTAAAACTTGTTTATGCAATTTCAACTAATATTGTAATATATCAATAATAATAAAAAACAAAAACTAAAATGGTACTGCTGTATTGTCTTTGTAAA
This sequence comes from Danio tinwini, assembly GCA_903798205.1. Lineage (NCBI taxonomy): Eukaryota > Metazoa > Chordata > Actinopteri > Cypriniformes > Danionidae > Danio > Danio tinwini. Next base: position 14,519,576 of record CAIGQZ010033112.1, read on the forward strand.
AAGGATGCCTTTAGAAATATATTATGGCACAGAGCATGCATGATGAGCAATTCTGTTTGCATCAGTGTACAAATTGCGTTTCTGGAGTTACTTGCTATAAACAATGTGCCTTTCGCTGAGTGTGTCGAAAACAATGTAGATCTCATTCAGCATGTCCACCACCTGCATGGGGGTGATGTGAATACAGATCTCATTAAACTTCACCACATCACTGAACAGGATGGTCACGTCTGGGAACACCTGGAGTGAGAGAACGGACCAAGAACAGCTCTTAAAAAAAACAGCAGGACTGCAGAAAAAAATCTTTTCATTAACTCTCTTGAGATCGAGTTCTTCCCAAATCACATTAGTCAGTCCACACCAAGTAATATCTATTTAAATAGCATGTTTCGACGTGTGTACCTGGCACGTCTTCAGGGCTGTGATTCCCTTTCGCAGTCTGTCCGCCACTGCTTTGGGTATCATGGCGTACAGCAGGGAGTCTCCTCTCTTCTTCTCCTCATCCAGCTTTTTAATGATCTCCTGGAGCTGCGTGTACTTCTGCTGCTCCTGTAGGTGCTGCAGTCAGAGTTCCAACTGTCATTTGCATGCTATTTCTAGATATATAACCACAGCCAGAGACTCTGTGCTTTTTAAAATAACTTAAAATATGCCTGTCAAACCAAATTATCTTGATCCAGTTTAACCCAAAAGCCTTGACTTGTATACATATTGCATTTATGGGTTTATCTACCGAAAAAAAAGTGAACACTGAGTGTTACAGGCACCTTCAAAGCATTGAAAGCATTGGTTGGCTTAAATGTGTTTTCCCAGACAGATCAATAGCAGGAGTTTTGGGGTATACTGATTGGGATTTGTATTGTCAGTGGGCATGGTCTTTTGGATGAGATGTTAAAAACACTGGTTCTAAATCTCTATGGTCATTAAACATTTCATGGTACTTCTTATAAAGAGTAGGGGTATAAACTCTGTGTTGTGGCCAAATTCCCTGCATCATGGCTTCCCAATCATCCCCATCCACTGAATTGGCACTTGCAGCTGGAAAGTTTTTCCTTCATATGATTGTAAAGCACTTTGGGTGTACTTCAGTAAACAGTAAATGCACTAAAGTATGATCCCTATCATACACCCAGTGCAATACGGCGCAAGATGTGTTTGGCACGATTTGTTGCTATTTTCAGACCAGCGCCTTGTTGTTTAAATAGCAAATATATTTTGCACCACTTTGTGGACCCATGGGTGTTCCTGTCTAAACAGGAGGTGTGTAAAGGCACATTGTTGGCACGTTGCTATTTTGAGGAACTGAAATAGACTGCACCACTGACCAACTGAAAGCTGGTCTAAAGTCCAGCACAGAGCATGTTAGTTACGCGCCTATGCAGGTCCAAAACATTTTTAGTTAAAAATTAAAGGATTAAAATGTTACAAAAATAATTTTTTTCTACATAAATATAAAACCACTACCTCCATGTCGCCTTCACCTCAGAGGGCTTTTTTCAGTCTATTCATGGCAATTTTCATTTGTATAATGTTATGATTATTAGCAGTATTATTTATTATATGGATATTTATATTTGTTTAAAAAAAACAGGTTTAGATTTTTCCATCTGTCGGGTTTTGGAGACGTCTGCATCACTATATGGGGCATAAGTATTTTGACCACACTTTGTTATTATTGTTCATTTATTTGTTTGCTGGAAATTAGATCTGAATTTAGAAATAGTTTTAAAACTATTTCTAAACAAATGAAATTAAATATGTAGGCTAATAGATGTCTTCAGTGTGCGTACAACACCGTTTTCTTATTCACGAAAGTAAAGGAGTAAAGAGGTAAAGTAAATAAAGAGAAAGTAAAGTGGCCAAATGGAGGAGGCTCGCTCTTTATCCTTGCGCTGCAGATGGTCTGTTTAACTGTTTTCTCACTAGTAAAGCGTTCATTTTTTCTACTTACAAAGTCCGTTATGTAAATAGCAAATGCAGCATAACTCATTAAGAGAATAAGCACAACCCTGTTAGACCATGCGTCAGGGTGCAAAATATATTTTTCTGTACTTAAAATGGCAAAAGTGGATTCGGCTTTAATGCTTTTGCGCTTTAGACTTTGTGCCTAGATCATTAAAATAGAGCCCTATATTTATTATATTTATAATATATTTTCCTTCATTCCTCCTTTCATTGACATGCCAAACTTGCAGACTTTCTCCTTGATGGATACTCTTATCTCATGTTTTAGACTCACCGCCTTGTGGTACCATCGCAGAAAGGCTATAAGTCACTTTCCAAAACATTTTCATTCAATGTTTCACGCTGGTGGAATGATTTTCCTATTCCCACATGGACTGTGGATTCCCTGGTATTCTTCAGGTGACAACTAAGAACTCATCTTTTTAGAGTGCACTCTCTCTTCTCGCCCCCACCACACCAACCCAAAATACTATAAATTCTGAGTGTGCTTCACACAGGTAAGCAGGCTTAACAAACCACCTGTAGAGACACTCGCCTAATGCTTTATCGATTGTATGTTTGGACAAAAGCGTCTGTTAAATTACTAAATTTAAATGTAATGAAAATGTTTTGTGTACATTTATTTCCTATATAAGTCACACATTGCAAGGATAGCAGTATAAAAGTCTTTAAGGTGCTGTAAGTTTTTGACTCTTCTAAAGCATAAAAATACCATAATATGTGTGCAGATATTTAAGAAACATCCCAAGTAAACATACTTGTTTAACTGAAAAACATTGCTGAAGTCAGATATTCTGCTTTGAAAATGTTTTTTCCGTGCCGGAATGCTGTCTTTGTTTAGGTAAATTTAACCTGCACACTGCCAGTTTAGCCTATTATATTTCAGCACTCCGGGTTGCCTTGTTGGAAAACAGAGTATTTCATTCAGTCATTCAGAAAGGCTCTGAAAGCATGCGTCCGTGACCGGAATGTGACAGTGTCAGTGGACAGTATCAGATGTCAAAATGAGACCGGTTCAGTTCCACATGAGGTTATTAATTAGCAAATTATATAAATATTATGCGGTTACATTGTAACCGCGTGTCCTAACAACATGCTTACAGAAATTTTAATTCAGCCTTTCAGAAGCACAGAATATGCACTCACTTACGAAATGGTAAGGTTTATAATCTATTTAATACGTGTTAACCCTCTTTAACATCATTAAATGTAGATGCTGAATCACCCAGATGTGTTTAGTTCTAAAGTTTAATTTCAAACAGTTTATTGTAATTTCAAGATCTGAGGTGAACTTTCTGCTGCTGCTTTCAGTATATGGCAGTAAATGTCATGTAAAAGGGCATTCAAACTCACATTGTTAGCATTTAGCACTAAATAAAGCACACAAGGTTTACCTGAGGTGATCACTGTCATAGGTTTTACATGTTCAACTGTGAGAATAGAAGCCATTTCTATTTTATCAATTCGAGGTGTTTTTTATAACCAAAACTCCTTTTAATATGGAAAATATTCCCTCTATCGCGTGTCGTTGTTTTTATTTAGTTTAAATCACTCGCTCCTGTAATCAATCTGGCATCCCGCGCTTGCATTTATTTGATCCAGGAATGCAATACCTAGTTCAACCACTGGGTGTCAAACTTACATACAGCACCTTTAAGTTAAACTTCACTGACAAAACGGGTTGTTATTAAAACTTCTCTGTCTATGCAATAGACTATGACATTTGAAAAATTGCTATTTGAACAGAAAAAATGGTTGTGATCTCCGTTTATGGCAAACTGGTTGGAAACTTCAACACTCATAATGCACTGGGCATGTTGCCGCCACTCCCAGTCTGCTTGACTTGAATAAGCTTGACCAGCATTACACACCACTTTGTTGCTTTAGCAAACTTTTAGTCACTATGTTATAAACTTGTTTTGTTCCTTTGTTGGAAGAAATGCAAAGATTTGCAAATATGAAGAGAACTCTGAAATATAAAATCTGGACCAAAAATAAATGTACAAAACAGTTGTAGTCTCCATTTCAGATTGGATGACTATAAAGAAAGTGTTTTAGGCAATATGGAGACTGTAAAACTGTCTGAATTTGTAATTTTGTCAGGTAATTTGGAAGATGAGGAACAGAAGGAACTTTCTGCCAAACCTCCTGAAGTACAACGCTGTCATGTACAGGTAAGAAGATGCAGTTTTTCATTCTTACAATGAGGTTTAAGGAGTAGAAAAAGTATGATCCAGCTGCATCTGCTTTATCTATTGATGCTACTGGACTTTGTTTACAAACCTGATCCAACTGTTGCTATACAAAACTATAGAAGTAAAATATGTAGTTTTCAAGAAAGCCCAGAAGCTGTCAAAAGTCTGTCTGATGATGCAAACCACTGACAACGCGGGATTTTGCTGAGAATAAAACATGGATTTCTTGGTCCATGTAACATTGGAGAAAAAGTAAACATTGTATTTCAATAAATATTTAAGGGCCATTTAATACTGACATTAACAATATATAGGAGGTTGAATTTATGAATTTCTATCTTCTCATGAAAGGGCATGGTGAGAGGCATTTGCAAATGTTGATGGAAAATATGCTTTATATTTTTTAATTGCGCTAGTAGCAAGTAGTACACTTCTAAGAGTCCAGCCAAAAAATTCAGCTGATGATCAGTAAAATGTAATCTTGTCAAGCACCTGCCGACTTAATACATGTTTTGGCTTTGTCCATCAATCACTTCTTTTTGGCTATCAATTTTCAAGTGTTTCTCTTCTGTGACAAAGATGCACATTGAAGCGTGTCCTCTTATTGCACTTTTTGGACTTTCTCAGAATATAGCAGAGTTATAGAGCTGTACTGCAAATGCCCTTGCATTTTTGACACTGTTAGCAAGACGGTGTATTCATTTATTATGGAAATAAAGATTTCCCCAGAGTTTTGACAACTGGTTACAAGATGCAGTGAGCTTCATCTATTTGGAAAAAATGTACAGTATGGATTTACAATTTACAATATGAATTTACAAAATGGTTTACAATAAACAGCCATACTAGGGCTTTTTCTAAAACATGGGACCCATTTAGAATTTTCGTTTCTGAGCATGTCAGTATTTCTACAAACTGTCAATCTAAATCTTAGGGCCTTTTAATTGCAAAGCAAATGTAATTAAGTACATTGTATAACTATCTGAGGATTAATGTTTGTAATATTGGGTTATCAAGGTACATGTGTCTTTAACAGGTTTAAAGACACATGTACAGGTTCTGTACAGGTTTTTTATTTTTTTAATTTATTGAATTTTTTAGTTTATTTTTTTTACATTTTTAAATGTATTACATTTATTAATAAATTTATTTATTATTATTAATATTTTTGTTATTATTATTTCTTTTCTCTCTTAGATAAATGCAATTTGGGAATTGGGAATAATATTTGTTTAAATTTCTCTGTAAATTGACTGTTATATCTGTAAAAGTTTAATAAGCAAATAAAAAACTGATCCTATTTTGTATCTTTTTTACATTTTAACTGCAAAGTCCACTAAAAAAAAGAAAAAAAAAGTCATTCTCTACATTGTAAAAAATGCTGGGTTCCACACAATTCCTTAATGTTGTCCCAACGCAAATCGATTAAGTTAACTTAATTGTTTTTGCAAATTCAAGTTGATCGAACAAAAAACTAATAAGTTATCCCACAAAACCCTCAAGAATTGAGTTGATTTAGTTCACTATTAATAAGTAGTTTGAAAACACAGCAAAAATATATATTTTTTGAGTCTACATCTGTGAACACCGTCTAGCCCTTTTTAAAAAAGCATGTTTTGGCTTTCAACCCAACATAATAAAAATGATCTGTGAGTTTTTTTCTGAGCTAAAACCTCACAAATACATTCTTGGGGAAAACCTGATTCTTCTATTACATAATATGGCCCTTTAAGGATGCCAGTGAATTACAGTGTGTGTCAGCTTTAGGTCACTGGGCTCAATGGTATCTCTGTGGCTTTCATACCTGGTCAAGCGGTAGTTGCAGCTCGGCTGATTGTTGTGTTCCGGCCAGGATGAGCTCTCTTCTCAAGTCGTGCAGATTTAAATTATTGACATAAACACCCATTTTTATCATGTCCTCCACTGTACTATCATGTCTCAATACTGTACAAAAGAGAATACAGTTTAATACAACTTTGGAATTTATAGCTATAATGTAATTTACAAGTTGAACTTCAAATTAGATACATGCTTACACATTTAAATGATTAATTTGAATTTTTTTAATTCCGAGATTCTCAGGACTGAAATTAAAGAGTTAATGCATTTGTTCTCTGCCTTATTTTACAACATGAAAGTAAACTGTTTTCTTTGAATGTTTGAGACCTCCATTTTATTAACCCACAATAGGTAAAGATCTAAAAGCAGCATAAATGGTGAAACAATTTGTGCTTTAAACAGTGCATTTATTATTATTATTATTATTATTATTATTATTATTATTGTTATATTAATGTAATAAATTTGCATATACAGTACTTATTTGCTTTATGTATGCTAAACATTTTTGCTGCAGTCTTGGAAGATGTCCAATGTCAAATTTGTATACTGAAGCAACAGCAGTTAAGAATATATTTAATTCTACTGGTCAGAAAGAGAGAGGGAGAGATAGAGCGGGCGGAAAATGATCATTTAAGTCGAAGTAATGGCTCTTTCCATGGTTGGCAAGGAAATTTCATTATAAGTTGACTTAATAAAATGCTATGAGAGTGCAGGATATGGTCCCTCTAAAATGACTTGGCAGAGAACACTTGATTGTCAGTTTTATGTGGCAATAACTACTGTTTTCCATTAGCTCAGACTACAGTGTAAATATGTGAGATTATAAGAGCTTACATGGGAGTTCCTAGAAAGATGAGAGAGTCCCACTGAGGGACGTACTTCATCTGGCCCTTGAGGTGGAGAGGCTTTTTAGGGGGCTCCTGCATGTCTTCAAATATGGTTTCACTGCCCTTCCCTGAACAAAAGAGATTATGTTTAAGACGATTTTTATTCATATTGATGATCTAGAGGTCAGCATCAATATTCCAATATGAACACAAGGCAATAATCTAATTTAAAAAAAACTGTCATACAAGCAAGATTTGTTTTTCATTTGAAAGGGGTTAGTTCACCCAAACATTTTAAATCTGTCATCATTACACAGTGTTCACTTGTACCAAACCTGTGTTCAATCTCATGTTGAACACAAAAGACAATATTTTGAAGAATGTTGGAATGCAGCAGCCATTGACATTCATAATATAGACAAAAACACTATGAAAGTCAATCGCTGCTGCTTTCCAACAACCTTCAAAATATCTTTTTTTGAGATAAATGATAGAATTTCCATTTTTTTCGTAAACTATTATTTTAACAGCATAGATGTGCTTAATGGAATTAGAATTAAGAGTTTTCCTTCCATTATGAAAAAGAAGATTTTGTACAGTTGTGGCCTAATTATTAGAGAATCATTAGAGAGACCAATTCTTGGTTGCATAGGTGTGGAGTGCTGGCAGAGATGCAAGGTAGATATGTTTTCTCTACTTTGTTTGCACCTCAATGGATTAAATGCAGAGCCCAAATACTGCCACATGTTGTGACTTTCCTTTTTTCCTAAACTAATTATTTAATTATGAGGAAAGTCCTTATCCCAGGTGAAGGAGTTCAAGTATCTTGGGGTTTTGTTCATGAGTAAGGGAAGGATGGAACGTGAGATTGACAGGCGGATTGGTGCAGGGGCAGCAGTAATGCAGTCAATGTACCGGTCTGTTGTGATATAGAAGGGATCTAAGCCAAAGTAAAAGCTCTTAATTTATCGGTCAATCTACGTTTCTACTCTTACTTATGGTCATGAGCTTTGGGTCATGACCGAAAGGACAAGATCTTGGATACAAACGGCCAAATGAGTTTCCTTTAAAGGATGGCAGGGTGCACGCTTATAGATAGGGTGAGGAGCTCTGTCACCCGGGAGGAGCTCGGAGTAGAGCCGCTGCTCCTCCACATCGAGAGAAGTCAGCTGAAGTGGCTTGGGCATCTGTTTGGGATGCCTCTTGGACGCCTACCTAGGGAGGTGTTCTAGGCATGTCCCACTGGAAGAAGGCTTCGGGGAAGACCCAGGACACGCTGGAGGGACTATGTCTCTTGGCTGGCCTGGGAATGCCTCGGGATGTCTGAGGAGAGGGAAGTCTGGGGTTCTTAGGACTGCTGCCCCCGCAACTCGGCCCCGGAAAATCGGTTGAAAATTATTGAATAATTATTTACTACATGTATTACAAATGTGTTTCTCAGTGCTGGGTTGTGGCTGGAAGGGCATCCGCCATATAAAACATATGCCAGAGTAATTGGATGTTTATTCCGCTGTGGCGACCTTTGATGAATCAGGGACTAAGCTGAGGGATAGTGCGTATTACAAATGTTAACTATACCGTTGTACACATAAAAGTTGGCCAATTAAAAAAAAAGTGGGCCAATTTAGTTCAAAGCGGTATTTAGGTTATGCACTACTAAATGTTAGTATACCTACTGTACTACACAAGCATACTTAAAATAAATATACTAGATAGCCAAATGAAGTGCACTTCTTCATCCAAACGGTGGCCACTTTATTGAAGTGCAGTACAGACATAAACACACCTTAACCCCACTTTTACCATTGTGTTGAACTTGTTGCTGCATTTTGTGGTAGTGGTCAACAGTTTGATGACAAACAAAAGACCATGACCTTGAGTAACTTTAAGTTTGCATGTATAGCATGACAGATTATTTACTGCATTTAAAGCTATTATGAAATAGAAAATGAAGCACCAAAAAGTGTATATGGAACCACAATAAAGACAAACTGTAATTTGGTATGCAGCCTGATCTCATAAGGAAATGTAACTATTTTACATTTTGTCAGTTTATTTGCTAATTCGTTCAGTCGTACAAAAATGTCACATTTTTGTGGCACCCAAACCCGCCCCTAAGCAAATCTTACTAAATTGTATGAATGACATCATACAAATTCATTCGAATTAGCCACTAAATCAAAAAGTTACAAATTGCCAAGAGATTGTGTTGGAAATTCGTTAGGGAACATCAGATAATGTCATATGGGGACATTATTACATGTGCCATTAATCAGTCTTGTACTGTAACATTCAGAATATTCCTTTCATATTCCCATTTTACAAGTAACTAATGTAAACCCCTCAGTCATAATATTGTTATACTCAGAACAAGGTAAACTAGAAAAAGTTTAGTTCGTAGACAAACTTTATGGTGGCTTAAGAAAACCTAGTCTGAAAGTTTGAAGTAGCTATAAAGCTTAACTGATTGAAATAGTTTTGAAGAAGTTTGAAATAGTCATAACTACGTATAGTTTAGCATGTTTCTAGTTAGGCAGTTGATAGGGGGTTCTGCGTGGTTGCTAAGGTGTTGCTAAGTGGTTGCTACTATATTCTGAATGGTTACTAGGGTGTTCTGAGTGGTTAGCTAAGGTGTTGCTAGGTGGTTGCTAAGGTGTTGCTAGGCAGTTGCTAAGGTGTTCTAGGTCGTTGCTAAGATGTTGCTAGGTAGTTGCTAAGTGGTTGCTAAGGTGTTCTAGGTCATTGCTAAGATGTTGCTGGAAGTTGCTAAGCAGTTGCTAAGGTCTTCTAAGTTGTTGCTAAGATGTTGCTAGGTGGTTGCTAGGGTGTTCTGAGTGGTTGCTAAGGTGTTGCTAGGTTGTTGCTAAGATGTTGCTAGGCAGTTCTGAGTGGTTGCTAAGGCGTTGCTACGTTGTTGCTAGGCAGTTGCTAAGGTGTTCCAAGTTGTAGCTAAGGTGTTGCTAGGGTGTTCTGAATGATTGTTAGACGGTTGCTAAGGCATTGCTAGGTGGTTGCTAAGGTGTTTCTAGGTCGTTGCTAAACTAAACTATTGTTGCTAGGCTATTCTGAGGGGTTGCTAGGCGGTTGCTAGAGCGTTGCTAGGTAGTTGCTAAGGCATTGCTAGGTGTTTGCTAAGATGTTGCTAGGCAGTTGCTAAGGTGTTGCTAAGTGTTTGCTAAGGTGTTCTGAGTAGTTGCTATGCAGTTGCTAACATAAATTTCCATGGTTTACATAAAGCTAGCATGTTTCTAGTATAAACTAGCATGTTGCTAGTATGATTAGTTTGTTTCTAGTATGGATTGGTGTGTTGTTAGTATGTCCAATGTAAAGTCAATAGCAGTTTTTTTATAATAAAGGTCTATAGGACAGTTGCTATTAAGTAAGTGGTTGCTAGGGTGCGGCTAGTAAGTTGAAAGGTCATCAGTGATTGGCAGATTGGTAGTCTGAGTTTAATGAGCGTAACCTTAGGTCTGTATGACAGTCTGGCACAAAGGTATGAGGTCATAAAGTTTGGTTCAATGTTAAGTCAATGGGACTTTTCCGAATTTTACGGGTCAGTTTTGGGAAAACCGTAAGTCAGATCAGTTGGAAAACATATAGCAACTTAATTCAGTATAGTTTGGAGGTTTGGATTTTTATTTGGTGGTTGTAATATGAAATGGTTGAGGAGGAGATGCGTTAAAATAGTCAAGAAAAAAAAGCAGAAGACGGAAGAATAATAATTTTATGTAGTATATCAGTATGTTGGCGTTCTCAAGCCACTATAATAAATTATTGATGTCCATATTAATGTACCATACATCAGTGTCATGCTAGATAAGTGTTTTTATGTTAGACTATGTTTTCTAAAAGTGACTTTTCAGTGTGTGTGTCTTGCAGTACTCCATTACTTCACCGTAATGTGTCTAACCAGTGACAGTCTGTAAAAGCCAGCAGCTCGGTGTCCTCTCCTTCAGAATTAGCTGAGCTATTGTATTGAGTCAGACTGCTGTATTCCTGATCCTTCCCCTTCGTTTGTTCCATTGCCCTAACATCTGAGTAAACAGCAAAGGCATGGGGAGAAAAAATCAGCATGAGATGTTTTAAGACAGTGTTTCTTAAACCCCTGCACATTTTGCATGTCTCTTTTGTCTGGCTTACCCAATTCTGGTCTGTACCAGTCTGTACTAATGAGCTGTAGAGTAGAATCAGTTGTGTTTAATAAAAATGACATGCAAAATGTGCCATGTTGGAAGTGCTAGGTTGGAAAACCAAGGTTTTAAGACATTATGCAGAGGCTAGAAATTTGGAAGTGAATGGTGAAATTTGCACAGAAAGCTTTGAATACTGTATTTCCACAGGACTGGAAAATCCTCTTTTACAGAGTTAATATTTTACATACTGTCATACAGTAAAAAAATGTTCACTGTAAAGGCCTTTAAAAATATTTAAAAGTCAAATACCAAGCTATTTGTGTTCTTATTGGATTAATGAGGCTAAAAATCTCTCTCTCCCTTTTTTTAGCATTTTCAAGAAAATGTAATACTTAAAACATTTTTTGGTTGTACTTTTACATTTTTAAAAGTCTCGGATGCTCATCAATACGGTGGCCAAGAGAGCTTAACACGCTGCAATTTAAGAAAGCACATGCAATTACAAAAACACCAGCAAATACAGAAACGATCTTCATCAATTTGACAGCACACGTGAATTAATGATTAAACAAATTACTTAAATAGACAGTCAACTGTCACCTACTGCCATAACAATGTAAACTATAAATAGAAAGATCAAAATAGTCACCAATAATGCTAAGAATAAAATGCTAACTGAATGGTTTCAAAAACTGCTCAGTTTGTCTTATAATTGACTCATAAATGGCTCCAATATTCAGTTTTCACTTGATTACATGAACAC
>CAIGQZ010033112.1:14541300-14553518 GCA_903798205.1 Danio tinwini
TAAAGTAACTAACAAAAACCCAATGTCAATTTTCACATATTCATATAGTAAGGAAACACTGTTAATAAGGTAACATTTTTACATTTGCTTACTGATTAAAATCATGTTCTTATGGTGCACCATTTGTTGCTACATATGAAACCTAGTCATAAAGTGTTTTATTGTGACAAGAGTTTTAATCCTTTAGTAAATCTGCATCTCTATCACACACACAACCACACACACACACACACACACACACACACACACACACACACACACACACACACACACACACACACACACACACACACACACACACACACACACACACAGAGTTTATTTTTTGTATTTTATAAAACTGTAAATTTCAATCCTCTAATGTTTACAGAAAACGTTTAGCATTAGCAATTGACTATTTTACTGTCTCCTATATTTGTAGTATTAATTAATAACCAATGATAGATAACTGAAGGCTAACCTTGTATAAGTACATGAAATGTGTCCATCCACTCTATAGATTCATTCATTCATTTCCCTTCAGCTTAGTCCCTTTATCCATCAGGGGTCGCCACCGCAGAATGAACCACCGACTTATCTTGCATATGTTTTACACAACGAATGCCTTTTTAGCTGCAATCCAATACTGGGAAACATCCATACACACTCATTCACACATACATTACAGCCAATTTAGTTTTATTCAATACACCTACATCACATGTCTTTGGACTGTGGGAAAAAAAACTAAGCACTCGGAGGAAACCCACGCAAACATAGGGAGTACATACAAACAATTCACACAGAAATGCCAACTGGGACTCGGAACAAGCAACCTTCTTGCTCTTAGGTGAAAGTGCTAACCACTGAGCCACCGTGTTGCCCCTACAAAGAGTTATACATAGAATAATTATAAAATAAATTAAATGATAAATAAAGCACAATGAGTGTGCTCCGAGTGTGTTTTGTGGGTGCAATGAAGGCACTTGATCGTCTTATTAAGATCACTCAGAAGTGTGTGCCAAAAAGAAGCTTTTGTGACCCCTTCACCCTTTATCCCTATGAAGAAGTCACTTCAGAGATTACGGCATAAGGATGAGCCCTCTGAATGGAGCACAGTATGTATGTGCGCAGATGTGCAGAGAGCAAACTCCACACAGAAATGCCAACTGACCCAGCCAGGACTCGAACTAGTGACCTTTTAGATGTGAGGTGAAAGTGCTAACCACTGAGCCACTGTGTAACCGCCACTCTATAGAGTAATTATTGATTTTAGTTATTGTAGTTAAACCCCAGTAAACACAAATTACCAAAGGTTTTCATTAAGACATGCCTATGTTTATTAAGCTAACAAATATTTATTGACAAGCTGATTGTTAGGAAGATTATATGCATTATATTATGCATTTCTGCCACTTTTAAAAACCTCGCCAACATATTGGATAAAGATCAGTGAAGGGCAGTATTATAGTATAATATAAACTGTTATAGACTAGTGGCTCCTATTTGAAAAAATCTCAATCTTTGTTTATGACAAGAAACCAAAAGTACATTAAATATATATTTTACATAGGATTTTTAGTATTGATGTCAAAGTTTGGATGGTTCCGTGGATTTTAGATCAAACAATAACAAGAACTACTAACTTCTCTGCTCAAAATATAACTTCTTTAAACAACACCAAAAAGCAAATTCTTCCGTATATGTTTTACATGTGCTTCTCTCTGTATCCGCTAGGGGCCACTATTGGTGCATCGTCTTAACTCTATTGACCATCCACTAAAAGCAGCAAAACGTCTCGGCTGTTGCCCTTTACTTTCAAACGACTCATTATCTTCGCCTTGCAACACAAATAAATGGCTTGCATCATGTTTATCATGTATATTATGTTTTCATATACGTGTCTGAGTGTGTGTGCCTGTGACATATGAGCATATGCGAAAGTCTGAGCGCTTGACAGTGCAATTAGTGGTGTGTGTGTGGAGCGGACCTAAGCGTGAATTGTGTTCTTGTAGTTCCTTCACAAGCCCAATAATTAGCATGTCTTTGTTTCCAGTCACCCAGCACAACCTTCACAGCACCTATCAGCCTTTATCTCTCACATATTCTGGCTGTATTTAGAGGGAAAAGGGGGTGATATGAAGTCCCCTTTGTTGTTTATTTAGTGTGCTTATTTGTCTGTCTGTATGAGTGTTTACCTGTAGGATACAGTAGGTCACAAAATAATCTTGATGCTGCTTTATTTGACTATTTACAGGGACCATTAGATGCAAACAAGAGAACATAAGATTACTGGAATTCAAACAAAACTAATAGGCTTCATGTATAGCTAGTTTTAAAGCCCATGATAAACGTCCGGTGAAAGCTTAACGTGACTATTTTCAATTTCACAAGGTTGTTACAGCATCAATGTTGTAATGTAATTACAATACATTCCGTTAAATAGACTTAAGCATTCATTTAGTTGTTCAAGCGTAAAACAACACGAAAGACCATTGTAACTGCTAGCGCCGTCAGTAGCAACAGGCTAGCTCGAAAATTCCATTGAAGATACTGGGGTAAAATGAACTGTCATTTTAAAGACATGGTAGGGGAACATATAATTAATACAGTGCTTCTTGTCTGATCTGAGACCCACTTCATATACTGTATCTACAGGCAATGAAGATCGCTGATTTTTAAAGAAATTAGATCTTAAACGTGACAATTTTGTAATGAAAGACAGTTCACCGGAAGCCCTTGGGCTGCCTGGTTGAAAATTAAAGGTCTGTGTGCATATAGCCCATAACATTTCATTGAAAGTACAAATTATCATGTTTTAAGAGTAGTAATTGTGCACAAAATGGTTGAGTTTCATGTATTTGTTGGCCTAATTTTTGCATTTCAGTTGTGACAACTTGCCTGCTATTAAACATTTGGAGTGTTTTCAGTGAATTGGGTCTTTTAATTTAAAATAAATGTTTTGTGATTTGTTTAATAATACTTTTATGACATGCACACTGTAAACACACCAAAATTGAAAGGGCAAAGATAGCTAAATTGAACTTTATTAAATTTTTGTATATTTTTGCTTGGAATTAGTTGAGAAAGCACAAGTATTATTACATATTAAAAGTTATCAAGCTATATTAAGTCTGCAGTCTCTAAAAATGTTAAATGAAGGGTTATTTTCACATTTTAAATATTGACTTAAATAATGTTAAAGTGTAAGCCAAAAAAAGAATATATATTTTGAAGAAAGCAATTGAGTAAACATAATTATGTTGATTTAAAACCTTTGACCTTCCTTTTGAAAAAAAAAATGTTGCTAATAACTTCCCAATGACTCCCATTGTATTTTTCATAGATTCCCACAAAGTTTTCAATATAGATCCCCTCAGTGAATATTGATTATATTAATATTATTCTATTAATAGTGGTTATTTTCAGGTTTGGAACTTATATTTTAAACATAAACCTACACCAATACTTAATATTCACTAAACTGTGTGACAACTAGCCCCAGTTGCTTCTTTATGCAAACTTATTTTCAAGTTCTTTCTTTGGAGGCATTGTCTCCAGAATCTTCCCTCGTTTTCAACATAGAGAGGTACTTTTACTCCTGCCTCTGAGGATTATGCATAACAAATACCTCGATCATTTGTTTGCATTAGCATTTTAGCTTTGTGCTGAAATCTTCCGTAAATCCCATGTCAGTCTATCTGTGAGGCAAATCAGGAGCTCTCAGAGGAGCCCTGCTTCCGTATGTGTGTGTGGAGGTTGAATACAGCATATGCGAATGTGCGTGCATGGATGTGTGGGAGGACAGGATGCTCATGGTTCCAAAGCCAATCCTCTAAAACCCTCTGCAGAATTTCAGTTTTATTCTTATGGCAGGTTAAAGAATTACATAAGACATTTTATCGATTTGTTTCGTAAGTAATCAAGTAAGAGAGATTGAATAATATAAAGACTGACATATGCTTCAAGCTGTTTTCAGCATCCAACTGTTGTAAAGATCTAACGTATTTGTATAAAGATGTAATTCTGAAACTCTGAATTAAAAAAGAAGTTCAGACCACACAACTTTGATAAAAGCATATGATCAATATTGTTAGCTTTTTCTTCAGAAACATTTGACAACCTTTCTAATTCCATCCCATTTTAAAGAGAGTGAACATTTAAAGCGGTTGACAACATAATTGAGCCTCAGTTGATTTCTGTTTTTCTTTTTATTTTAAGTTAGTTTGGCCAGTGTTATGATGTGTTCAAGTCACATTGAAAAAAACAACAACAACAACTCATATGTATTGTATATATATGGGGTTTTTAGTTAGGGTTATGTCAATGAGAAATCATGTCAGACACAATGGATGCCAATATATGCATCTATATTGACGGTAATTTGTTCTATGAATAGCAACTTTTTTTATTTGTTGCTAGAAAAAATATCTAGCAATTTTGCTTACATCACATACACATGATCATCATTGTGTAGATGTAGAGTAAACATTTTTTTGAATTTCATGTACAAAATGTACAGTACATAGCCAACTTGTAAATACAAACTTCTCAGGAGGAGTTGGTCCTGTGTCCTTAGTTATTGCTTAGTTTAATTCTGGTTACTCATTGATTATGTTCACCTGTGTCTTGTTTATTTGCATGTATATGCCCACAGTCCCTTTTGTTTATTGTCTACTATTGTTTGTGCATATTTTCTAAAATAACTTGACCAGTGTTATGACGCGTTCAAGTCATGTTGAAAAAAACAACATCAACAACTCCTGTTTATTGGATATACATGGGATTTTTAAATCCCAGATATTTAAATTAGGGCTGTGTCAATGAGATATCATGTCAGCACAATAGATGTCAATATATGCATCTATATTGACAATAATTTTGGTAAAATGTATGTATTAAACACAAAATTTTTGCTACTATAAAATATCTAGCAATTTAGCTTACAGCACATAAACGTTGATAATTTTTTTAGATATAGTTAAAAGTAATGTCACAAAATGTACGAAGTCAACTTACAAACTACAATTTATTAGTAAGTAATTACAAACTTAAGTAATTAAGTAATTATAAGGATGAGTTTGTCCCTGTGTCCTTAGTTATTGCTTAGTTTGATTCTATGGTTTCTCGTTGATTATGTTCACCTGTGTCTTGTTTAGTTATTTATATTGCTTCCGTTTATCGTCTAGTATTGTCTGTGCATATTTACTGAAGTAACTTGACTACCATGCTGTTACAAAATGCAGAGCATCCCATCTTATAATACACATAATGATTTTGAGCATTAGTTTGAATGCTAATATATTTACAGCTGTCGTTACCTTTTAAAGATATCCTGCTTGTTGTGATCCGGCCTTTAGTGTGAACTTTAGTGCTTTTATGTTTGTGACCTGCGTTTATGTTTGTCAGCAGCACGCATGTGTGTTGCTACTGAATGATGGATGAATCATGTTTACATTACAGTCAGAAATATTACTAATGCATGTACATGACGGCACATCCTGTGGTCTGACACTGATGGATTTCCTGCATAATAAGGCCAGACTCTTTCAGGACCAGTAGTTGGTGGGAGGAATGCAAATACCCCCATCATATCTAATATGTATTCACTCATAAATGTTAATTCAATGAGAGTGCGTATTTACCACCAGAATGACTCCATGGAAATATTGCCACATTTTCAAATATGAACTCACTATTTGGCAAATCATTTGTGTGGTCCCTGTAGATAGGATTGAGTCTGCAGCTTATTTAATAGGAACGTGACCATACAAAGGCAATGTGGATAATTCACACGTTGTGGAGATGGAAATTTCTTGGCAGACGAGTCCTAAGCCATTATGCCCCATAGCTGAATTCTGAATACCCGTCTGCGCCTGTTTTCTATTTCTCCTCGTTCTTTCTTTCTTTTTTATTTCTCCCTCTCTCAATTCACAATCCTCACAGAGACCTTAATGTTCTACTCTATCAATGGCATAATTTTATCTGCGGCCACACGGGTTCATGTCTAACCACAAGCGCAGTTAAAACAGCTATGATCACTTCACTTCAAACTCTGAAGCCAAAATGCCTGATTCATATTCATGGGTTGATCTTTCGGTGATGTTGTGTGGTAAGAGCGACCATTTTTTTACCGCTTTGAGATGCGCAGACATTTCATCTTGTGCTTTTAATGAAATTATTGATAATAGTATTGATTTCGAGAGGTTGGTGTGACCTTGACATTTATCTGGCAGGCTTTTTGAAAAATGGGAACCAGGCATTGTTTTGATTTATATCGCTGTTACACATCAAGTCAGATTGTTTCTTATTGGTTTGATGGATATCAGATTGATGACATGTAGCAGGCAGCGTTGTGCAAATCAGATTACCAGTATGCAATATGATCTGTGCTTTCAATTGCACTTTCAATTGCTGGAGAAAATCTGATCTTAGTAGAAGTTTCACAAAAAAGGTAAATGAAAAATGATTACATATCAAGTCAGAATGATTCATATTGGGTTGATGGATGCCAGATGGATGAAAGGAACCGGTAGCAGGCAACATCTAAAGTTTTTGCAAAACTTAAGGGTGCAGTAGGTGATCTGCCACAATGCTAACCTGTTAGCATAAATCTCTGAAACACAGTCCCTCTCCTGCTGTCCAAAGCCACGCCTCCTGAAAACACGAGCACGCACACCCTAAAGATGACATCAGAACCCTCTCATGTGTTGAGCTAAAGCTAAAGCTTGGCCGGCGGTGTGCAGGAATTACACTCATTACAAAGACATACTTACACGCTATTTCTGACCGAATATTCAGAGTAGCATGGTAAACTATATAGGGAGCGCGTCAAAGGTCGTCATTGTTCAAAAATAAACCAATGTGATGTGAATATAAAACCAACTTCACCTCAGTAAAGCAGGCTAGGCGGAATAGAGTTATTTATGATGTTTTGTTGTTAAACTAAATAAAATCTACATTATTGATGCTGTAAAACGTACCTTATAAAACCGAAAATAGTCACATCAACAGCACTTCTGTGCAGATATAACCCATTTGTAAGAACAACATCTACATCAGCTCTGTGTGACTAAAATAGTTTCAAAACACAACATTACCTGTCTAAAAGAAATCCTTCAGCCATGGTGTCGTCCTTCCTCCAGCGTGCAAAAGTAACTCCAATATTGGTTCGGGATTTTAAAAAGTTTTGATTCAGCGTGTTTTTACTGCTCTCTCTCTCTCTCTTTGTCATGAACGTGTATGCACAAACGGCGGATCTACGTGAACAGAGGTGCGCACAAGCTCAAATCTTCATTTGCTGACAGACAGTTTGGGCTACTAATCGCAATTATGGGAGATGCCGGCCTGACACTTTTAATTTAATGAACATTTTTTAGTTTTATGGCTTACCCAGAACATAGAAATACATATAAATACATTTAGATCACTTGCTTTAATCAGTACTATTGGAATGTAAAAAAGACTTTCAACCAGAACAACAAAAAATGTTTCTGAAGACAATCACCTACTGCACCTTTAACGTTGCTTTGGTTATGATTTGTTGCACTTTTCAGGTGACAAATCCACTAGAGGGCACTGTCTACATTTTTGTAATTCCCTGTATATATATCCACAAGATGACAAGGCTTGTAATACAGATTATCAAGTGAACCAGATGATCAAGTTAGCTCTTTGCTAAACCCCACTAATACACCATTTTGAGGGATGTAAACAAAACAATGGTCCCAACATATTTCCTGTTTTACATTTTTAATTTCTAAAGGTTCTGAGAATCCAAAAAGAGCCACATATTAAAAAATAATGTTAAAACAGCTATCATAACATTACATTATGATTGAATTGCCTCGTTACAGTTATCAAATAGTTTGATAACAAGCAGTAAATGTTCATGGGCCAATGACATCACCACATTGAAATAGTGTTTTCAAAAGCAAATAAAAGAGAAAAGTGCACCACAACCATGTAGTTTTACCTTGATTTTACATGGATTATATCTCTTTTGTGAAACCTTGCTTTATCAAACTCGACATTTGTATTTATTGAAGAATAATGCACCACCAACTTGCAACCACTGTAAAACTTACCTCACCATAAAACACGTTTTATTAAAATGTGAAATTTTAAAGACCATTAGACAAGATTTCTATACTGAGACCACTTTGACGAATGTTTTAAAAAGTGTATCCTCGAAACAAGTTATTTTTATTTTAAATGTTTTATTTCTTTTATTTCTTTTGAATAATCCCTTATTGAATTATGAAATGGTTATTATGTAATATTTTTATCTGCTATGAAATAGCCATAAGTTGCTGATGCTGCCATAAACAGACAAACAAGTCATCAAACTCAAACCTGAGCTCTCTGCATTGCAAGTACAACGGCATACAATGGGAGCTACTGACAAACTCACCACACCAAAACAGTTGTCCATATGGAGCTATATAGATGAGGTAAACGTATTTGTTTAAGTCATAGACACCATTAAGTTGTTTTGCGATATTTATTTGGAGTTGTGAAAAGAACTGCATAAAAAAAATCCTTTATTTATAAATAAGTTTATAATAAATTAAATTTATATAAAATAATGTCCTTGTATAATTAGTGTGGAAAGGAACAAAACGTGTTAACTTTATACTGCCCTGGAGCATTCCTTTTTCCTAAAAACTGCAGTCAAATTTGTGTTTAAGTACATTTTTTGTGGTTTCACAAAAATGTAGGCTAATGCTTTTCCAATGAGTCTGTGTTGCATATGTTCTGTGCTTTCTATTGATGGAGAAAATTCAATGTCAGTAAAAGTTTCATTAAAAAATAAAATATTTGATCAAGCTAACTTTACTTAGAAATAAGTACATTTCACAAGCAATTACAAAGAAACAGCAAGTAAAATTAAAATTTGAAGTACACGGTAGGAAAAAAAAATGCTTCTTAACCATACCAAATTAAGGTTTGTAACAAAAGAAGTCATTTTGGTGCTAAATAGAACCCTTAAGGTTTCATAAAGAACCATCCTTTAAAAGCTTTAAAATATGTATAACAACATTTTAATAACTATTAGTAATACGAATATTTGTTTTTATTAATATTAGAATTATTAATGTTATGTTGTTATGTTATGTTATGTTATGTTATGTTGTTGTTGTTGTTATTATTGTTATTATTATTACTACATATTGCAGACTCAGTTATGGTTTAAAAAAAAATAAAAAGCAATTATACTCACCCCCCCAAAAATATTGATGTGCTTATCTTAAACTTGATGTGCAGTAAAAATGATAGTACTCCTACAAGAGTTATTAGCTGAACACATTAATAGATGCCAATTGACACTGAACATGAATAAATGCATAAAAAATAGGATAGACCAAGCTCCTATGAAATATCTACACAATCCTCTAAGATGTCTTTATGTTAAGTGTTATAGGTGTATTTTTGTAAAATTGAGTTCTCCCTGCAGATAATAAAAAATCTCACAACATCTGAAAAACACAAATGAGTTTGAAGTTATAGCGTGTCTTCTCCATTTGTTTAGGTCTAAAATAGCCTAGAAACATCGAAGAGTTCAATTTACATCCACAAATCAAAATAGAATATTCATGGCTCCTGATGAAATGTTTAGGTCTTATATGAATTGAAAGTTTGAGCTGTGCAAATATCATTATATAGTAGTAAACAGGAATACCACTGGGACACACGCATGTCTGTTTGCCAAAGCTAAAATGTTAAATACAGATATTTCAGAAGTACAGAAAATGACTGGATTATATTGTTTATTGCTACAAAAATAGATCAATATTTGATCGAATGAACCAAAGCTCAAACCTCATGTACCTAATGAAATAATTTAGACCAACTCGTATTTCACAAAATAAAATTCAAAGCTTAATTAAAACTTTAAAAGGTGCCATATACTGGATTAATTCAATAAGTTAATTTGTTCTCTGATATCGGGTGAAAAAATTTATAATTAAACTCGACAAAAGAGACAGACATTTAGACGAGATTTATTGTGTTGTATTTTGAAGCTATAATAAAAACTCAGTCAGGAATTAATATAAGCCTCTGCATAAATAAAGACATTTAATAAAGTGTATTGCTGTTATTTTATTTCTGAAAAATTGCAGTAAGAGCTGAGTCATAAGACATGATGCTTAAACATGCATTAAACAAGTCTCTGTGTTTGTTACCTCAAATTACAAACATATGCAGCAAATTTCACAATAAACATCATAAATGAACAAAAGGTACAATTAAACATACCTTATGCCTTTTTGGGTTTTTGATGAGTACATTTGTAATCTGTATATCCTGCATTTTGCATTCTGAAATGCTATAAAGTGATGATTGATCAAGTCATTGTGTAGTAACACATGGAAAACAAACTGGTGTGCTGACTTTGATTTTTGTGGCTCTCTTGTTTTCAAAATAAGAGTCCAGGCATACGGAGTAAGCAATATACAAATGTTGATGCAAAATTAAGGGGGGAAAATTATTATTGTTAGAATCTCAAAACGCAATCTGGGGCATGCTTTTTTATACCATGTGCAAATTAGTCTATGTTTTGACTGCAGCAGCTCGTAAGGTCCTAATTGGCAGATTGACCTGTTTTTCACCGGGGTTTTACACTCACAGAATTTACAAAAGAAGGAGGAAACAATGGTGTTTAAGGCTAACAGTATGGCCATTTTCATGTACTGAACTCGTATTATTTGACTATGCCTAATGGTATACCAGCCTGATCTCACGAGGAAACGTATGTATTTTACGTTTTGTCAGTATAGTGGCTAATTCGTACGAATTTGTATGGGTTAAGTTGATTTTAAAAAGGAAGCGTGGCACCCAACCCTGCCCCCAAACCCAACCGTCATTGGGTGATGAGCAAATCATACTAAATTGTATGAATTAGATCGTACAAATTCATACGAATTAGCCACTAAATCAAAAAGTTATGAATTGCCGTGAGATTGCGTTGAGGTATACCCATCTTTTCCTTTTATTGCACGTTTAAACACATAAGAGACAAAACAGTTTTGATGGTGTTTTTACAAATCCATTATCAGATCACAGGAACACTATCATTTTCTCAATGTAGGTTTAAGTAAATGGTCAGGTACATTTAAGTTTAGTCTGAGTCGGTCCTTTGATTTTGATTATTATGAAAGTGAATATGTTTTATGGTTCAACACCTGCTCTGAGGCAGGTTATGTTCTTGAACACAGATCTCGAACAGACACTGAGCCAATCAGCAGTGAGCCGAGCGCTGAATCTTTGATGCACTGAAGTCTTTTGCCCTTCATCTCTCCCTCCAACCTTAAGTGCACTCCACAGGGAAAGACTTTCATAAATCCACATAATCGGCTCTCCATAATAATTATTTGAGAGATATAGAAATTTTAGAAGAGAGAGTTTTTTTATTGTCAGCATTTTGAGCTAAGCATTAAAATTGTATTATTAATTTGTTTCTCTTAACTAGTCGTGTATAAAAAATATTGCTGCTTTTCTGATTGTAAGTTGTAGAGCAGGGTCAGAACCTTTGTTTAACAACGAGCCAATGCAAAAAGTGACATTTTGTAGGTGGTGACAAGTCATGGTGTTGGTCATTAAATCATTAATTCAATTGATTAGTTCAAACAGCTGATTTATTGAAAAAAAACAGGATGTATAGTTCATACAGTGTGCATATTCACTGCATTCATGTGCATTCAGGTTTAACAAGACATATTCAGTAACTTATAAGAGGACACGGTAAAACAATAACAGTACATGAATAATAATGTACTAATATGTAAATTAAATGTTACTTTATTATGTACTAATGATTAATCATTAGCTAACTTTAACTACAACACAAGTTTATGTGTGAATAATGGCTACCTTAATTACTTGTTAATACACGTTTGTTAATTGTAAATACAATGAACTCATGACATGGTAATGTGCAGTTGAAGTCAGAATTATTAGCCCCTCTTTAATTTTATTTTTATTTTTTCCCACTAGATGTTTAACAGAGCAAGGAAATTTTCACAGTATGTCTGATAATATTTTTTCTTCTAGAGAGAAAGTCTTATTTGTTTTATTTTGGCTAGAATAAAAGCAGTTTTAAAGAACCATTTTAAGGTCAGAATTATTAGCCCCTTTAAGCAACTTTTTTTGCGACTGTCTACAGAACAAACCATCATTATACAATAACTTGCCTAATTACCCTAACCTGCCTAGTTAACCTAATTAACCTAGTTAAG
>CAIGQZ010033112.1:14558518-14570937 GCA_903798205.1 Danio tinwini
TATATATATATATATATATGTGTGTGTGTATATTTACATTGAAAAACAATAGAAAATTGTTGTCTACATTAAAATGAACAGTTTAATCAAATGAGTTCATTAGTAGTTAAGAATGGGTTAATGATAATCTGCCCCTCCAAGTAAAGTCAAGACATAAACAAATATTAACAGGTCATAAGTTCATGTTGGTTACATTTAGCCTATATGAAAGTGTTAACTAATATGTTAATTAACAAAAATGTACTGACAAGCAATTAAGGTAGCCTGAACTTATTCACACATGAACTATGTGATTCTATGTGATTTACTATAATCTTCTATGTGAAGCTGCTTTGACACAATCTACATTGTATAAGCGCTATACAAATAAAGGTGAATTGAATTGAATTTAACTCGTGACTCGCGTTGTAGTTAAAGGGCACCTAGGTTACCCCTTTTTCCAGATTTAATTAATATAAGTCTTTTGTGTCCCCAGAATGTGTCTGTAAAGTTTCAGCTCAGATCAGATTATTTATTATAGCTTTCACTAGATGGTGTTTTATAGCTCTCAATAGATTTTTTCTGTTTTTGTGTACTGCGCCTTTAAGGCTACTCCTCCCCGCCCATCGTTTCCACGTGCCTGCCGCGCGTGCCTCAGTCTCCGCCCTCGGCTGCCTCAGACAACAGACAGACATGAAGGAAGCAGATCTCAAGTAACATTTGTGACAAATACTACAGTCAAAAGCTTTATCAATGATTATTTGGTGCATTTATTGTGTGGAGCTGCAGGATGAGTCACACGCAATGTCGTTACAAAGTTCACGCACACACAGACACACACACAGCGCAGACACACGCACATACATACAGCGCGCGTTTAGCTTTGCATTGTCTTTGCACGCAAACGTGACAGGATACAGGTTAATATCCACTGCTGTATGGATATCTGTTATGTCAATGTACAAAATAAACCTGATTTAACGTCCACAAACCGGGATTGAAGCGTCTTTTATTATTGTTCTGACACGCGGCTGTGGTGATGAAGTAAAGCTGAAGTAAATCGCTGTAATTCATTACACACATGCACTGTTTTAAAACATTTTAAACTTGTAAAACTCACTCTTGATTACATTTGATGATGATTGATGATCCTAAACTGAACAGACCTTTTATTTAGGGTTGATTTGCGCACGTCCTGTCTTGTGGATATGAAACGTTACTACGGAGACATGTTAATACGCAGCTGTCAATCAATATTGGTGGGCGGGGTGACCGCACCCCCAAGTCAAGTTGCGATCGGTCTCAAAACCGCTCCAATTGGTCCACCGTTTTCATGTTGTTAAGTTGAAAAAAAAAGGACTTTGTGTGTTTATATCACCCCAATATGACGGTCTATACCCTATACCTACACATATGTCTGTCCAAACAGCTTGAAAAGAAGATTTTTCACTATAGGTGCCCTTTAAAGTTAGTTATTGATTAATGCATGCCCTAACTCATTAGGTCCTAATAAAGTAATGTTTAGTTAACATATTAGTACATCGTTATTCATGTACTGTTTTTGTAAAGTGCTACCGAGGACACAATATCAGGTTCACAAAACCATGACAAGATGATATTTTTGCACAGTATTGTGTTCTGTAATCCTCTATGTACTGTCCTCATATGCTGCTGGAGCGTATAGTTATTCTGCCAGCAATAGTCGTAATACAAAAGTGAAAACTAAATGAAGGCTATAAACAAACCTAAAGTTGAATGTCTCCAAAAGGTGCTGTTGTCAAATTTAGCCACTTGATAGCAAATGCCTTTTTCAATATAAGTGAATAAAATATCTCACTGGGGTATTACTGATGCTGTAACAAAATAATGAACTGCACGATGAAGAAAGGTTAATTGGGTCAAATATGGACAAACTCAACATTGGAATAATTGTAATTAAATTGAATAATTTTAACCCAATGGTTGGGATTAACCCTATTTAACCCAACATTGGGTTACAACAATCCAGCGTTTTGAGAGTATATGTTAATGTGTTGGCTTGAATCTATTGCATTATCAGTATTTTATTTTCATTTTAGAAAATAAATGTGACTGATCCCCTCACGCATTCGATTTTTTTTTTTGTTTTCACTGCTATCCTAGGTGTTGAAGATCAGTGCATCTTAGTGCATAAGATATAAGATACTATATCAAAATTCAGTGCTAAAATCAGACAAATTTTCAAGTGGTTTTTGACTTAATTACTGGCACCTTGAAATAAAGACATTTTACTGTATGGTATTTGTAAAAATTTAACTTAATTGTTCTTTGGCAAGTTTTTGGATAAGGAATAAATTTAGGAAAATCAATACTTTATACACATTACTCAATGATGGTAACAGTCAATGTTTTTTGTGTATTTGTCATTTCGAGTAATAAATTATCCCCAGATGTTATAAAACTACAATGTACTACACCTTGGGTAATTACAACTGTTCGATCTACTTAAATTTGTAAAAATTGTACATGAAGGAATTGGAAACCAGCATTATTTATAGTGTTGGGGCATGAGCAAATCAACTACAATGTAGGAATGAGTTCGTACAAATTCATATACAAATTAAACACTAAATCCAAAAGTTACAAATTGCAGTGAAATTGCATTGAAAGAGGTCTAAAAAATTAACAGGTTTAACTTTATCTCTATGATTTAAGAATCAATGTAATCACCATAAAATACCAAGTAACATATGTGGCCCTGGACCACAAAACCAATCATAAAGGTTAAAGTTTTGAATTTGAGAATGATACATTAATTGAAAGTTGAATAAATAAGCTTTCATTGATGTATAGTTTGATATGATATTTGAAAATCTGGAATCTGATGGTGCAAAAAAATCTAAATGCTAAAAGAAAATGACCTTTAAAGTTGTTAAAATTAAGTTCTTAGCAACGCATATGAACAAAAATTTAATTTTGATTTATTTACAGTTAGAAATTTACAAATTATCTTCATGGAACATGATCTTTACTGTTAATACTATTGATTTTTGTATAATGTCAAAAATCATTAATATATTACATATTAATGATTTTTGACATTATACAAAAATCAATACATTTGACCAATAAAATTAATTTTTGCCAAAAAGTTTACAGTTTCAAGCTTAAATTTAGTAGAACTTAAAGTATTCTTGCCTAAGCTGCATTATGTATAAGGCTGGGCGATAAAATCGATATCTGTATTTATTGACCGAACACCATTGTCGAAAATAAAAAAAGTTTGATATGCAGTTTCGACATGAAGTGCTATAGTTTTATTAAAATGTGGCTGCTGAGCGCGCGCCTTGGAAATGCCAATATGAAACGTTCACACATTTTCCAAGTGCACCTAGTTGAAAAACTTTTCTGAATACACTGAGCGTTAGAACTAACCAATCTGCATTACCATTGCACACACTTTGTAACATTTTATTTATCAAATTTAAGAGTCTCTTTATCACTTCTGTTTATTTTATTATAAAGAGATGAGATATTTTGTTTATATATTTTTTTGACTATTAAAACTATTTGCCTTAGCAATGTTGTTAAATTAAAATAAGGTGGTTAATAAAAAAAATCCTAATATACCTAAATGTATTGTTACAAATTCAATAATTATCGATATCAAATGATATGAAACATGATATTGTGATAAATTTAAATGCATTATTGCCCAGCCCCAATTATGTAATTTTACCTTTTTTCCCTCCAGCATTTACTTCGATTATGGTTTCAGGAATTTCTTAACACCTCTACTGTACATTTCACAGTGCTTTTCCCTCTGCAAAAATATGTCAGCCCTGCAGAGTAGCACTCTATTCTAATTAATTTCATTATTGCGAGTGACCCAAAACTGACATTTCACCTTGAAACAGACAAAAGTATTTAGACCAGCAGTTTTCATCTATGTGAGAGTTCGATACGCCAGAAGACATTTTAGCTCCTTGCCAATGTGCAACATTAATATTGGCATTTGCATCTATTTGTCTGCTAGTGATTCATTAAACCTGGACTTTCCGGTAGCTGAGAATACACAACGCTTGCTAAGCTAGACCTCAAACGCCAAACACACACCCATAAGTCCCTCAGCCTAACCAAAAAGCCATTACTAGTTTTGGCCAGAGCCTCCCTTCAGGCCCTTCACTCCAGCAGATCTCACAGCTCTGAGGCATAAGCAGAAACACAATAAGATTACAGTGTCTGAATGACAGCTAGCACAATGCAGGACGGATAAGGAGCGCAAAGAAAGAAACAAAGACAGACAGAAGGAGAGAGAGAGAGAGAGAGAGAGAGAGAGGGGGATGCAATCAGTGCATGAATATTCCATTTACTGCACTGGAGCACCATAGCAGTGCCTTTATACCTTCAGCTACCTGATCTGGAAATGAAATTACTACAGCCGATGCTCTTTTCTTCAAATTTTCACTCTTCCCTTTACTGTCCTCCGTCTTATCAAGGCTGACACTAATCCAATTTCGGTCCTGCTGGGGCCACAGCTTGCACGGGTATGTTTACTGACGCCACACACACAAGCATACACGCACACTTTTTGGTGGCTCCTATGCACCTTTGTGTTATCTGGATGCAACAGCTGCTCTGTAATTGCATTAGTGAAGTTCATTTGGCCGCAGCTGTTGTGGACCGGATGAGCAAGGTGGGTTTAATGCACACACCGATTCCAGCACATCTGCCCATGGAGCCACACACTCGAGCCCCAAACACGCACGATTGGCCTCACATTTTTAATGCCTTTAAATCTGAAGCAGGCCGCCATATGAAAACACAATCCCCTCATAATCACCTGTGGCAGCGCTGGCGGGAGGGATTAATCAATCATAAAAGGCTGTTATTTGTCTCTCGCAAAGCATTGTGGTCGTGTTTTTTTTTCTTTTTCTAGATGTGTTCCAATTGATGTTTTTTTCCTGTGTGATGTTCACTGCATGGATAGATCTGTTCTTTTGAAATACACTGCTTTGCCATTAAACAATAGTGTTCATTATAATAAAAATTTTTTTTAACAGTCAATACATTTGAATGATTTCAAAGAAGATTGAATAACAATTTTTTTAAAACATTTAATATGAACTAACAATAAAAATTACTTTGCCATTTACCAATCCGTTCATTTCTATGTTTACTAATATATTCTAATAAGGTTTTAATTGAAAATGTTGTGATTCTAAATTATTTTACAAGATAATTCAGCAATGACTTGTTAACATTTTATTGGCCAAAGACCTGGAAATTATATTTCCAGCATAAACTAAAGCTTGGGATGCTTTTGGAGCACTGGCTTACATTTTTTTTCTTTTTAAAGCACACCTATTTTGCCCCTTTTTTTTGTCTCCAGCAGTGGTGAAAAGAGTACTGTAAAATCATACTTATGTAATGGGGTGATCCCAAAGGGGAAGGGTTTTCGATTAGATGTATGTAATGGAGTAAAAGTACCATTACTTGCCTAAAGATTTAGTGTGAGTAAAAGTATCTGTTGTAAATATTACTCAGAGTAAAAAAGGAGACCTTTCAAAAGTACTCAAGTGTTGTGAGTAATACGCTGCGAAAAGCTGATGCATTTACATGTAATTTGTGGATGTGTGTAAACGTAACATTTTGTAGTGCATTTAGTTATTGCCCAGCAGGCACACAACGTCATAAGACATTAATTTTGGGTTAGATTTAGGTTGTGATGTCAGGTGACCAAAATTCAATATCTAGCCAGCGTCTAAGGACAATGTTATATTGATGTCCAATAATGATGTCAAATGGCATTGATATTTGGTTGATTTTAGGTTGTGTTAGAAACTGACCAAAATCCAACGTCGAACCAACATCTTAAACCAACGTCATATTGACGTCAAATACTGACATTTATTGGTCAGGTATGGCAACCAAAATCCATCTAATCGAAGTCATAATGGTAACGTCCACACAACGTTAAGCTGTAACATCATTATATTTGGTTGATTTTAGGTTTGACGTTGGACATTGACGTCGGCCTGACATTGGGTTCTGATGTCAACCCAATTTTCATTTCCAAACAAAATACAATGTCCCCATGGCGTTGGGGTACAACGTCAATATTACGTTATGTTGACACTTTTAATGCTTCCAAACACTTTGCTGCAATTATAAAGTGCCCATGTCTTGAGGTAGTTTTATTATGATGCGATTTACCTTTCTATGTGTGATTTGATTGGACAGGAATTATAGGACTGATTTTTCTAATCCCCATGGAAAAGAAAAAAAAGTAGTGACTGCAGGTTGAAGGAAAGTACTAGAGTAAAAATACCAATACTCCACTAAAAATGTACTTAAGTGAAAGTAGAAGTAAACATTTTTAAAACAACTTAGCAAATTACAATTTCTGGGAAAAACTACTCAGTTACAGTAATTTAACTATTTGTAATTTGTTACTTCACACCACTGGTCTCCAGAATGTGTCTGTAAAGTTTCAGCTCAAAACACTCATGAAATTATTTATAATACCTTTCAGAATATTGGGATTTTCTGCTCTAAACACAATGTAGCTGTTTTAGTGGCCTGTGCCTTTAATGCTAGCTCTCCCCGCCCACCGTTCCCACATGCCTGTCAGAGTGTGTCTCAATCTTTGCTTCGGCTGTGTTAGATAAACAGCACAGTGACAGACATGAAGGAAGCAGATCTCACATAACGGTTGTGAGAAATACTACAGTAAGAACTTTCCCAATGATTATTTGATGTATTAGTTGTGAGCTGAACAGATCTTTTAATCCCAGTTGCTTTGCACACGTCCTGTTTTGTTGATATGATTATACGCATTACTACGGAGACATGTTAATAAGAGGCTGTCAATCAATTTGGTGGGCGAGGAAACCGCAGTGGGCCTCAACATGGGTGGGACTTGGATCCTATTTTAACACCAGGAAATAAAAAAGAGGCTTATTGTCTTTATATCACCCTAAAATTACTGGACACACTATTCCTGCACACAGTCCTGTCCAAATAGCTTACAAAAGATGATTTTCATCATAGGTAACCATCAGTGGTGGACTGGATGGTGGTGGGAGAGGACGCTGGCGCAACCTGGCTGCCGCTTCTCTGCCAGATCACGCTAAATTTTGCTGTAAATGTAAACTGGGCGCATAACTTTTTTAGGATCTTGTGGCTCTGATACATGCTGTACCGTGAACTTTGATCGGAATTGGAACTTTATTGCTTTGGACGCCAAGTCGCTAACTGTTTTTATCCTTTGGCACGTCTGTTGTCTTGTGTGGCTAGCATGTGGCTATACTATATTTTTACCTCTTTTATCCTGGTTTTTATTAGAGTACACGTCAAGGCCTACATCGGTCACCTGGTTTTTAACAGCTACTCTGCTACTGAACTTTACCATCTTGAAAGCACTTTGCTGCCTGCTACGGACGTGCTGTGCACGCTACGCTCGCTAAAACTTCTTCATCGCCCAACGTACAGTATACGCACAGAGGCTCTCGCTGAAATCTTCAGATCTGCACTGCTGGTACAATCAATACGGTCTGGTCTCAAAGGCGTATGGATCGTTGTCGCTTACCATCTCGGAGTTGTCCTGCAGTTTTGGCTCATCTTCAGAGCTCTTCTGCTATTGATGGAGTCCACCTCAATACAATCAGGTTTGCACAATTGAATACTCGCTCTATAAATAACAAAGCAGCCTCGATTTGCGACTTAATTGTGGACAATAAGCTTGACTTTATCTGTCTTTGTGTAACCTGGCATCAGCCAAATGACTACCTTAATCCAAATATGTGCGCTCTACCTGCCTACACATATTTTGAGCGCCCACGTTTAACTGGCCGAGGTGGTGGCCTGGCAGTTGTTTATCGTTCTGATGTGTCTGTTACTGAAATAGCCTTCTCTTCCTTTCCCATCTTTGAATGCTTGGCGTTTAAAGTGTCTGGTTCATCCTCAGTGCTGGTTTTAAATATCTATTGCCCTCCTAAACTCAATTCAGATTTTTTCTCGGAATTCTCAGAATTGTTGATGCTTGCCAGTACTCATTGTCCTGCTCTTCTCTTAATGGGTGATTTGAACTTTCATGTTCACAATGCGGACTGTGTTCATGCTACATGTGTAATGGACATCTTAGACTGTTTTAATCTGACACAGCACGTTCAATTTCCGACACACAAACATGGTCACACATTGGACTTGGTTTGTTCCACAGGAGTGACTATTGACTCACTTGTTGGAACGGAAGTATTGATCAGTGACCATAAACTTCTCACCTTCAATCTGATCCCACCCTCCACACAGATTGTAAGCGAACGCATTATCTTATTTAGACAACTTGGAAAAATTAACTATGATCATCTTAGGCAGTCTACTAGTGAATTATCACCTATGACATCTGTTGACCAGTACAATCTTGTTTTTAAAACGTGTATTAGATGACTTGCCCCCCCTGAGAAGTCATGTTGTAATGTTTAAAAGATCATCTCCATGGTATACAAATGATCTACGAAAGATAAAAGCTGTTGGCAGGCAATTGGAGCGGAAATACTTTAAAACTGAGCTTACAGTTCATAAATCACTGTTCGATCAGCATCAAGCTGATTATAACAATGCTCTTACAGCAGCTAAAAGGGAATTATACTGAAGAACTATTAATAGTAATAGTTCTAATTCCAGAGTTTTATTCCGTACAGTTAACAGCTTGATCAGAACCTCCCATAACTCACATCCTCCCACTATAGAGCGATGTAATGAGTTTCTCAAATTTTTCACTGAAAAAATTGATGACATATTCAACTCTAGTGTCTGTGATCATGCTCTCGTCCCTGTTGAGCTGCTTCCTTCTGTTTTTCCTGCATCTGGGTTCTCAACTTTTAATGCTGTGAATTCTGATTCTATTACACATATTGTACTGTCTATGAATTCTTTCACCTGTACACTTGATCTATCCCCTACCACTATTTTGAAGCATTCTGTATCTGTCTTTGAGCCCCACATCACTGCTATTGTTAATGCATCCCTCAGTGATAGGATTCTTCCACCTGCATTAAAGACGGCCGCTATAACACCTGTTCTTAAAAAAACCTGGCAACGACACTGCACTGTTGTCAAACTATTGACCCATCTCAAATTTACCATTTGTGGCTAAATTCCTTGAACGTGTGGTGGTGAGCCAGCTCCATAATCATCTTCATGCAAACACTCAATTTGAGAAATTTCAGTCTGGTTTCAGAGCAGGTCACAATACCGAAACTGCTCTAGTTAGGGTTGTAAATGACCTTCTTCTAACTGCAGATAGTGGGACCTGTGGCATTCTCATTTTGTTAGATCTCACTGCTGCTTTTGACACTATATGTCACAGTATATTGCTGGACAGGCTCAGGAAGTGGATTGGTTTGTCTGGTACAGTAATTAACTGGTTTGTCTCTTATCTCGCTGACCGCTCTCAGTTTGTCTGCTTGGGTGCTCATAGATCTCGGACTGTCCCATTGCATCAGGGTGTTCCTCAAGGGTCTGTCCTGAGTCCACTGTTGTTCAGTATTTATATGTTGCCTCTTGGCCAGATTATAAGTAAATATGGCTTGGGGTACCACTGCTCTCAAATCTATGTTAGTGCTCTACACCACTCAAATCTATGTTAGTGCTCCCCCCGATCTTAACACTGCTACGTCAGCTTTATCGGCCTGTCTCTTAGAAATTCAATCTTGGATGAATCAAAACTTCCTTAAATTAAACAGTTCCAAAACTGAGATCTTACTAATTGGCACCCCTACTAATGTTAGCCACTATAAGGATTTCACACTTTTGGTTGATAATGTGCAACTGTCTCCTTCTACCCAGGTGCGTAACCTTGGAGTGCTCTTTGATGCACAGGTCAGTTTTAACTCCCACTTCAAACACTTAACAAAAACTGCCTTCTTTCATTTAGACCATTTCTCTCACGACCTGATGCAGAGAGGCTTATCCATGCCCTCATCACATCACGTCTTGATTTTTGTAATTCACTTTTTGAGGGTTTACCTACAAGTTCTCTCAGAAGATTACAGTATATTCAAAATTCCGCTGCACGGGTTCTGACACACACATCATCATGTCATCATGTCATCATATTACTCCTGTATTACAACAACTACACTGGCTTCCTATTAAATCACGGATTGATTTTAAGACCTTGATTTTAACCTTCAAAGCAGTGCATGGGCTAGCACCTGGTTACATCTGTGACCTGGTGACTCTCGCCACCCCAGCTCGCAGTCTTCGTTCGGCATCGAGACTTACCCTTTATCAACCACGCTGCAAACTCAAGACCATGGGTGGGAGAGCTTTCTCATACAATGCGCCCAAGCTGTGGAATGCACTACCCATCAGCATTAGGAATGCCGCCTCTCTGGAGTGTTTTAAAACACTTCTTAAGATTTACATTTTTAGCATTGCTTTTAACTTAGGATGACCAATTTGTTAACTTTTTTTATTCTATCTAATGGTTCATATTCTTAATGTTTTATTGCATCTTTTTATTTTTGTGTTTTGCTTGCCTGTATTGTTAGTATTCTACCTTGTAGCGCTTTGAGTTTAAGAAAAGCGCATTACAAAAAAAATTATTATTATTATTATTATTATTATTATTATTATTATTATTAATAAGGTGGACTCTTGAAAATTTTTTACTGCATTGGAAAAAAAAAATTGAGGTTACAGAATTGAAGTTCTAGAAGTTGGGGCTATCATGAGAAATGCACTACAATATTACTGTATGTTAAAAATTCATATGAAGGATATATTTTCTAAAACTTAAAATAAAAAACACAGAAAAGAGCAACAGACTGTTAAACTAGTTTTTTTGTTGGTATTTGACACCTGATCTTAATAATTGGTTATTTTATCTTGTATTTTATATACTATTACTTATACTGATATTACTTATATAGGCTAAGTAATAGTACCTTTTGTAAAGTGTTACCGGTACAATTGTAAAATATATTTAACATTTATTTTTAAATATTAAAAGAGTTGTTTATTGATATAATAAGTAATATAAAATATATATATTCAATTAAATAGAAAAGAGTTTTAGAACAGTGATTATTATTGCACTTGGCATTAAATATACAGTGCTCATCATATAAGTACACCCCTCACAAATCAATCTTTTAAATTCATATTTTTAATAGGAAGCTATACAATATTATATTTGTGCATATACATGAGATTACTCAGTACTGAAGCCAAATCTGGATCTTATCTAACGATACTGGTCCAAAAACTAGTACAGCCAAATTCATGTTATAGAAAAATATTAAATACAATTTTTTTTACAAATTACAAAAGAGGAAAAATAAAGAGAAGCTAAAAAAGGGAAACATTTAGTTGAAATTTTGTGGGTTGTAATTTTTTTTGCAGTATTGCACGAAAATAGATTGCCTATATTCACTGAGAAATAAAAAAAAAATATTCATTTTCAATGCTGAGCACTGCCTTGTAAACTTGTAGATTTAACTAGTTTATGCTGAAATATAAGATTACACACAATACATATACAATTAACAACATATGCAAATTAAATTGCAAATAAACGTGGCAAACTTGTACATTGCAAACATATTTTTACTGTGGTCAAACAACTAGGCATTAGAAAAGACTGTATAAACTAAATTGGCCATAGAGGGCATGGGTATCTCCCAGCACTGAGTTCACAGGTTAGTGTACTCAGTGATGGGCTGTGGCAGGAAGGGCATCATGCCACCATATATATATATATATATATAATGGTTTATTCCGCTGTGGTGACCCCTGATAAATCAGGCACTAAGCCGAAGGATGTGAGTGAAGTGATAATTTAAGTTTGCTACCTTTACAGTATACTGCCAATCTATTTTTTGGTAACACTTTATTTTAAAATGCACATGAACTAAATGCATAACTGCAATAATTATAATAAATTATATATAATTACATACAGTTCACCCATATTAAAACCCATTCCCAACCCTAACTCGTATAATAAGTACATGCTATTAATTACTATTCAGTACCTAAAGCATAATTACATGGGAACAAGGACACATAAAATTAAAGCTAACGCTCTTCTCTTTGTTGGCAATAAACACACAAGTGCAGCTCCTGCATGCTTGAATGGGGCCCGTCGTCTCTTTGCAGTCTCTGAAATAATGAACTGCACCTTTAAGAAACCTTCTGTCAGATCATCACGTTAAGCTGTTGAATACGTTTTGCCGTGTATAAAATGTAACTTGTCTGAGGTGCCCTTGACCAGACTAAGTAAATGGAGGAAGGTTGAAATCTTTTCCCCCTCAAAACCAGCTCTTTAAATCCATTGCTCTGAGGAGCAATCATTGTGTCCCTATTATTCCTGCCGCTGTCACCAGCGACAGATAGTGTGTCTAAGTGTGTGTGTGTGTGTGTGTGTGTGTGTGTGTGTGTGTGTGTGTGTG